>CM046457.1:4922157-5522157 GCA_025506515.1 Flaveria trinervia | reverse complement strand
GTTTCGATTTTAAAATCTAATTTGCCTTGATAAAACTATAAGTATAAATTATTGTCCGGTAGATAATTAATAGTTTGAATTATTATTATTATTTGAACGACCAATAATTATTACTATTATTATTATTATTATTATTTAAAGTTTGATTACCGGGTAAATCCATTGAAGAAATACCATCTATGCTTGCAAACATATACAACGCTAGGAGCCCGATTCCCCCACCATTGTAGGAGAATCTCATTAACCAAAAGACCACTGCGATAAAACTTATTTTATAAAAATTATATTTCACTTAAAACATATCACATTAAATGATACTAGAATCTTTGAAATTTGCTTTAAACTCCATAGACTGTTATCTTTCAAACCAATTTCAACCAATGTTGTTGAGACCGGATCGAACCGGCTGGTCCGACCGGTTTGACCGCGAACTGGGGGCTGGTCCGGTCCGGTCTGGTGTGACTCATTTTGAACTGGTCGAACCGACCGGTTCGTCCCGAACTGCTGGTCGGACCGGAAAACCGGACCGGTTCGGACCGGCCGGTTCGTCCCAAACTGCTAGTCGGACCGGGAAACTGGACCGGTTTTCCTTTTTTTTAAATTTTAATGGGTAAAAACGGGGTGTTAAACCATAAATTAGTACATCGGATATACAAATATAGTTAAGTTTTATATATAAGTATAAAAAATATATATAAATCATATATAAATTACTTATATTTAATTAGATATATAAATATAATTAAAATATAGTTAAATCCGGTCCAACCGGTCCGACCACCAAACCAGTAAGACGTCTGGTTCGACGTCCGATCCGGTTCTAAAATATTGATTTCAACATCTGAATATATTGCAATAAAGATTTTAAAATTTTCTTTTCATAAACACACACTTGAAATAATTTACGGCTATTATTAATTTATTATTACTACTCTTAATACATTATATTATTTTGTTATTATTGAGAGAGTATCAATTTAGATAAGTGTAGCAATTTAATGATTTAATAATGAGAAATTGGAAGAAAGATTTCACCACAAGATACGATGAGACCCACAATCCGTCATCTATGGTCATTCACACACGATTGATTTTCTCCCCCACAAAATTACACAAACACCCCTCAATCTCACGCCACACAACGCCCTTTCAAGCACCACACTCGGGGCAAAAATGGAAATCACAGAGCTGATTAGATGTAAGGAGATGATCTCGAGATCAAACGAACCCCAGCCGTTGATTTAATCAAGCGTCACGATTGCGTAAGAGGAGAAGATTGTTTTGACAGTTTTGAAGAGA
Source organism: Flaveria trinervia (assembly GCA_025506515.1). NCBI lineage: Eukaryota > Viridiplantae > Streptophyta > Magnoliopsida > Asterales > Asteraceae > Flaveria > Flaveria trinervia. Next base: position 5,520,858 of record CM046457.1, on the reverse strand, counting down.
TGATTAGGGGGTTTAACCGGGGGAATTTTCAGGTGTGGCGGAGGTGCAGGGGTGTGACCGTGGGGTTGAGGAGAAGGTGACTTTGTTTGATTTACGAGGTTGCATAGTGCTGGTGCATGGTAAAAGATTGTATGTGCAGGAGTTAATGTTAGATGTTTTGTTATCCACGTCATCTAGTTTCGTAAATTATGGGACTATGGGAGACCATTTTAAATAACGTGTTATATTTTTCTAACGACCAACGAATAATGTTTAAGTTTAGTTTCTAGAAATTCATATGATGCAATGTGGCTCACGGGGTCACATTGAGCTAAAGTGTGACGTTCGAACTAATTTATTTGCTCGAATCTTGGTATAGACTTCCGGTCGTTACTATAAGTTGGTCTTCCTCAAGAAGTTTATCTAGTAAGTTGCTAACTATTAGTCTTCTTTTATTTATAATCTACAAGATAATAGTTTGTATTTTTAATTGTGTTATTTTGATTAATGACAATATCTTTTGAAATTTACTTTTGTTACCAAGGATAATTTTACTTGCTAAAATAAATCTTCAAATGTATCTTTATATTGACTAGATAAGTGAGATTACTTTAAATTGCTAAACTAATTATTGTCCGTGAATAATTGTAATTTGGATTATTAAAATTCAAGTGATATGTAATTTTAACAAATCTTATCATATGTATTATATAAACTTATACTAATGAAGAAACGATGCAAAAGAGATTTCTATAAAGGATGTTTGAGGAAGCATCATTCCTAAAAAGTTGATAAATTAAGTCTCGCGATAGAAACTCTATCCACAATATATAATAAAAGAAGATTTTTAGGTATACAAGTTATCTTTTTTTTCTAGTACATAAAAAAATTAAATGTCGCATCTCTCTTTTAATAAATACCAAAATCATAAAAACGATCAGTTTAAATCTTGTTTTACAAAAATATTTTAAAACAACTATATTTTAATATATATATATATATATATATATATATATAATTTACTAGTTTTTTAGTTTTTATCTTATAATTTAGTAATTTTATTATATATTACAGATCTCTTTAGTTCTAATTATTCATTGTTACAACTTTTTTTAAAGATTTATATGTATATGTGTTTTAAAATGATTTTAAAAGTTATTTAGTGTTTAAATATAGTAAAATGTATAATTACCAAACATTTTATTTGGATGATTTTTTTTGTACTTAAACACTTAATTTATTTGTGTCTATATTAGAAGAGTTTAAAGTCCGATTTATCTATTCATCAGACACAAACTTTTACTAGTTGTTTAAAATAAAAACCTTTGAATAAAAATAATTTATACGTCCTTAAAAAAATCGCTCAAACATATGCCTAAATCTTTCGTTGTAATTATATGCATATAGGGTAGAGTTATTTTAATAACTATTATTTTTTATGAGTACTATAGGAATCAATATGAGTAAAATTTAAATCACATTCCATTTTCAAAATTTTTAAATGTTTATAACTTATTTCAAGACATTATTTTTTTTCATAAAAGTTTCACCATTTCAACGCCCTATATATTAATATAATTTAAAAAAAAAGCGTCTACCCGTTATTTACACATGTAAATCTAGTCATACACATGTAAATCTAGTCATACACATGTGTAAATCGTAAAAAAATAAGTTTTTTATTTTTTATGTTTTTTATAATTTTTTTATGAAAGAGAAAAATGAGATAAATATTTTTTTATTTTTATCTTTTTATTTTTATTTTATAATTTTTTATTATGTTTCATGAATTACCATTTTTTTATATACAACTCTAAAGTTTCACTATTTTTTCACTTGAGACAAGTGCTCATTTATTTATAATATACTAATTTTCAAATTTTCTATGCATTAGATTTTTTACTTTGTGTTAAGAGAGTGTTTTATAGAAAATATTTTTTTTACTTTTAACCCTAAATTTTTCATCTTTGTAACGTAACCTTACAAAAATTAAGTTTTGCTTTTAATCCACAACTTTTTATCATTTGTATATGACCTTACAACTTTTTACTTTACAACTTTAACCCAAAACTTTTATCTTTCGTAAATTTCAGTTTTATGTTTCTTTGTAATTTTTGTAAGTTAAGACGGTGCAAGATGCATGTGTGGTTCAACATATTTATGTTTCTTTTTAAATTTTATAACTTAACACGACGTAACATACATGTGTGGTCCAACACTTTTATGTGTATTTTTACCTGTTTGACAGGTTAATCGCAATATGCAGGTCGTAGATCGATTTAGTTAAACTCTTTATGTATTACGTTTGGTCTAATTTCTTCTCATTAACACATCGTAATTTTAGTGTTGGTGGTCGCTGGTGGTGGCGTGACATTGGCGCTATTTGGTATGGTTTAACGCCCCTGACACAATACGAAGGCTTAATTCAAGTTTTCTTCAAATTTGTGAGTTTCAAACACACAATTTCAAACATCAATAATTTTTATTTATTTTTATTTATCACTACTCTCTTTTGGATACATTTTGGTTTTTGAAAGTCACTCATGTAGACCTAATAAATGATAATTGTAGCCTTAATTACATACAATTATTTATGCTAAAGCCAGTGATAAGACATATAATATAAGAGAGCGTCGAAAGAGATGAAATAAAATTAAAAAACTAGTATAATTTTCAAGTAAAAATTATGTTGAGTGCCTAATGAAATTTAAACCAAAAGAAATGTTTCATCTCAAATTTCTTTGGTTGTGTGATTTCAAAATCCTTCCACCTAGAGAGGGAATTTAAAATCCCACAAAAAGAGAATTTGAGATGAAACATTACATTGGGTTTTACATTTTATTACTCATTCAAACATAATTTTACTTGAAAATTATATTAGTTTATTATTTTTATTACATTCCATTTCATTCATTCCAACGAAACGATCATCTTTTCATGCATTTTCCCAATCCCTTACATGAATAAATATCAACCATAACATATAACATGTCACGACGTAATTTCAAAAGTTGTGTATGTTATAGAATGGTAGCTCTTAGCCGTTGAACTTTTTCTAATAAAACATACTTAGCTTACTATTTGTTACTAGATATTGATGTCTTTGAACTAATAGAAATTTCTACAAACAACAATACATGTTTAAACAAGACTCTTTTTGACTTGGTCAACTTCTCATAGTCGTGTCCATTATTGTTTTTGAAACACTTACCTGGCGAGAGGTCTATAAATTATGTCTAGACATCCATTGTAGCCATCTATGTTTTTCAAACTTAGTGAAGATTTTACAAGTGTTAACGAGCTAACTAAACAATACATGCCTTGGTGTGAGCTTTTGTCACAAAATCACATTCTCTGACTTGGTTTAGTTGAGGCAATAGCTACCACTGATTCATATCAAGTGGAAGACAATAACCACTAATAGAAAACTATATTATTAGTTTAAACCTTTGTAACATTTTATACATTACGAATGAGTAATATTTAGTGGAAAAATGTAAGTTCAGAGTTTTAAGATAAAAATACCATGTTTTTCACAAATAACCGTTAAATTCTAGGTTTATACGTACTGTTAGGCTAAAAATACATTTTTTATGTTTTCTTTTTTAAACTCACTTTGCTATAGACACATTTTTATTGGAAATTAGCAATTTTCATGTTTTTAGATAATTTTAGTTTTTACAATTTAAGTGTCCAAATGCACATTTTTTTGGTTAAACAATTTATCTAAAATCACAACTAAATAAAGCACCATATACGATCTTGATACTTTTTAAACACATTTGGAACGTCCAAGACATGTTCTTAAAAGTGTTGGTGTTGGTTTTGTAATTTTAACGTTAACAATCCAGCTTTTGATGTTCTACCGTCACGATTTTCTTATCATACTATGTGAAGTCGGCTTGATCGGTAAACATCCGAGTGTGTTCTTGACGGAAGGATAAACAACCAAAACCAAAAGTCAAATCTATAACACGAACTATCAAAAATTGGTTTCATTGATAAAACCTAACGATTACAAGCTCGTTACAACATAAGAATCAAGACTCTTGGCAAGGGGAGATCGAGCATAATCTCCCCTCTCATCCGGCAGCCCTAGGCTCCGGGCAGACTCCCTCTCAAAATCCTTAATCACTCTACACATTGAAACTGGTATATATAAGCCTCGGCCCATATTAGATGCGACTGGGCCCATTCGTGGGATTTGACCATGCGTATGGTTCAATCGTACGACTGGACCATACGTATGGTTCAATCGTTTGACTGGACCATACTTATGGTTCAGTCTTACGAATGTCCCAATCGCATCTCTCAGTCGCACGACTGGTCCATTAGCATGGCTCAGTCGTACGACTGAGTCTCATTCGCATATGCTCCTGCGAATGCCCCAGTTTCATGTGTTTACAACATATCAGGTGTATTACATTAAGCCTAGACTATTCGACAAGTGACGAACACACTATATATGACTATATATGCTCTAACAAATTCCCCCTTGGACGTTGCTTGCGAATAGTAGATAACACGTCTTACAATCTTCGGTCAATCTTTGCTCTGGTTTCTAATAGAATCAAACGAAAAATCATATTAGCCAACGTTGTTGATCTGTCAGGTTGCTACAGTGTCCCTGAAAATGAATTTAGGCAAAAAAACTTTCGTTTACTTTACAGAACACCATCATAGCAACAAGATTCCCCATATGACTGATTTTTCCAGATAATGACATGAACAATTTCCATTGCTTCAATCTTCACACATGCGAACTTGATTAACATTAACACCTATAGAAATTCCCCCTCACATTCAGCATATCCCAATATATAAACGTTGTGCTCACTTGGCATCTTCATACGGTGTATTGGGCAAAAGGTTGAAAGTTCTAATCCACAGCTGACAATATCAAACAAATAAGCATGCACATAGATTCATCATCAAAAACCTGCTCACATCATCACTTTCTGATTGCGTCTTCAATTTCTCTATGCATGGATTCCCCCTAAGAATGAGAATCCTCTCTGTGCGGATAAATATAACTTGATTGGCCCATAAGTAATCAGATGTTCCTGACTACCCCACAAAATCAGCACCGACTGCTGACATCTTCTCTTCTCTCTTTCGTGTTCCAACTACATTCACCTATTCCAGAAGTCCGACGAATAATGGGGTATACATTGAACTTCTTTGACAAAAGAACCTCAGGGTGAATTTGCTTTGCTCATCCTCAAATCTGTGCAAGAGGCAGTTTCAGACTTTTTTTTTGGTCTGGAACAAAGCGGATGAGTCAATGCGGATGGCTCATTCGTGCGATTGAACATACGACTGGTCCAGTCGTACGAATGGTCCATTCACATGGTCCAGTCGTACGAATGGTCCATTCGCATGGCCCAGTCGCATGAACGGGTCTGCACGCAGATTTTCAGATCTGCAGCCGCCAGGGCTACCCAAAACTCTAATCCTTACGAATTTTACATGAAACGAACCAACATAGACATCATAAGATTCGCAGGGGTGATTGGAACGTGGTTTCAAGTTCGATTTTAACATAGAAACTACACACGTAACCAGATCTGAGCAAAACACGAAGAACACGAAGTGGATTTAACGTCAAGATTTGAATTTTGATCCAGAAATCAAGAGCTCGGGTTGCTAGAATGATTGTTAGATCATTCCAGCAGTAACTGGCTCTGATACCAATTGTGAAGTCGGCTTAATCGGTAAACATCCGAGCGTGTTCTTGACGGAAGGATAAACAACCAAAACCAAAAGTCAAATCTATAACACAAACTATCAAAAATTGGTTTCATTGATAAAACGTAACGATTACAAGCTCGTTACAACATAAGAATCAAGACTCTTGGCAAGGGGAGATCGAGCATGATCTCCCCTCTCATCCGACAACCCTAGGCTCCGGGCAGACTCCCTCTTAAAATCCTTAATCACTCTACACATTGAAACTAGTATATATAGGCCTCGGCCCATATTAGATGCGACTAGGCCCATTCGTGCGATTGGACCATGCGTATGGTTCAATCGTACGACTGGACCATGCGTATGGTTCAATCGTACGACTGGACCATGCGTATGGTGCAATCGTACGACTGGACCATGCGTATGGTTCAATCGTACGACTGGACCATGCGTATGGTTCAATCGTACGACTGGACCATGCGTATGGTTCAATCGTACGACTGGACCATGCGTATGGTTCAATCGTACGACTGGACCAGGCGTATGGTTCAATCGTACGACTGGACCATGCGTATGGTTCAATCGTACGACTGGACCATGCGTATGGTTCAATCGTACGACTGGACCATGCGTATGGTTCAATCGTACGACTGGACCATGCGTATGGTTCAATCGTACGACTGGACCATGCGTATGGTTCAATCGTACGACTGGACCATGCGTATGGTTCAATCGTACGACTGGACCATGCGTATGGTTCAATCGTACGACTGGACCATGCGTATGGTTCAATCGTACGACTGGACCATGCGTATGGTTCAATCGTACGACTGGACCATGCGTATGGTTCAATCGTACGACTGGACCATGCGTATGGTTCAATCGTACGACTGGACCAGGCGTATGGTTCAATCGTACGACTGGACCATACTTATGATTCAGTCTTACGAATGTCCCAATCGCATCTCTCAGTCGCACGACTGGTCCATTAGCGTGACTCAGTCGTACGATTGAGTCTCATTCACATATGCTCCTGCGAATGACCCAGTTTCATGTGTTTACAACATATCAGGTGTATTATATTAAACATAGACTATTTGACAAGCGACAGATACACTATATATGACTATATATGCTCCAACATAGTAATATTCGTCCTATTTTACACCATCTAACTCTTAAGTTCAAGTAGCAAATACTAGGTTAAACATTAAAAACTTAATACCCTTAGTTTTTTGTTAGAAATCATGTAAAATTACACTTTAGTGAACTTGTATACAAATGCTTGTACACTTTAGTCATACCTTCTCTAAGCTTGAAAAGCAAGATTTTCAACTTAATACTTGCTTAGCCAAGACAGACTAAATATGAGGGATTATGGCATACCCAAAACGGACTTGATTTCAACTTAATTTTCAACAAATGATGACGACGGATGGATGAGTTTGCAAGATTTGAGAAAAAAAGTTGTGAAGAAAGATTGCTGAGAGTTATGTGCATAAAGCTTGGGTTCTTACATAAAAATATGAGGGATTATGATTGTTTTTAGGTACCATCAGCATTTATGTAAAAATTAATGTAGGTTAATATTTGTATATTTTTAGCATATGTTGGTATTTCACAAGCTATAAATTTGCTTGTTCATTAAAATATTTATTGAACTCAATGGTACATCATAATGAACTCAATGGTACATCATAATAATATACTTTGTGAACATGTCGGATTTTATGAACTTTTTTGTATTTCACAATGTGTAGTATCTTATTTATTTAGGTTATGTGAAATGGTTAAAAAAACTAAAATGTTACCAAGTGGGCCGGGCAAATAAAGGAACTGGGCTTATCTCTAGTGAGCCAAACCCATACATATCGTTACCTAAGTGGCTAAGTGTAAATCACGTAGCCACAAGTCACAACTCACAAGATGTAATAGAGGTGAGCATAAAAACCAGGTTCGGACCTGACCAGACCCGGGTACGTGTATTATTCGATGGGAGGCATACCCGGATTGAGCCCGTTTAAACCTGTAGGGTTGAAACCGACTTTAGTTTTTGAGTTTTTTAACGAACCAGACCTGACCCCGTTTAAACCCGAGTTGAACCCGGTATTGGATATACACACAAGAAAATAAAAGAAGAAAAAAAACTAAACCCGGTATTGGAGCTGGTTTCGGACCCGACCCGACCCCGATATAGAGGGTAGGGTTTTCAAGTAAGTGACCCGACCCAGGTACGTACCCAGGTACAAAAAAACCTAAATGGGCTCAACCCGGTTTCAAGTATGACCCAATACCCTGTTTGCCCATCTCTAAGATATACCATCTATTGTACTAATTAAATTTTAAGGGTCCATGTTACGGTTCAATATGAAACATGTAATATAATCTCTTAAACACAAAATACTTAACTTTTATATAAAAGGAAAAGGTTTAATGATCTAAAACTAAAAAGTGTAAAAAGTAATTTCAACCGTTCATTTACTTAATCAATAGTTGATATCAATTAGTATAAAAAGTTTGTTAGAGAGATATTTTAGTTTCTAAAATATTCTCTTTAACATATTTTTTCCTACAAATTAATCTCAACTATTAATTAGAAAAAATGATAAAATGAATATTTTTTTACGTTTTCTAAATTATAAGATAGTTTTTTTTATAAATAAAAACATGTTCCTCTTTATTAAAAAACAAAAATTTTAAAATAAAAAATTTATAAAATATGAAGTTTATTTAAAACAAAGAACTTTCAAAAAGTGACATTGTTTAAGAAAAGAATTGGAGTGTTGAAAACCAATTTGTTAAGTAAAAGTATTTTAAAGATGAATGCATGAAAATTGTTGTTATTATTTTATGAAAAAGGTTCAAATAAAAAGTTTTCTAAAACTAAAAAATGTATAAAGTAATTCTAACTATCAATCTCTTTAATCAATGGTTGATATTAATTTGTATGAAAAATTTATTAGATGGTATTTTAGTAATAACCACTTTTGTTGACTTTTTGTATGTTCTTTTATTTTTAAACGTTCATAAATTTTATATACAATATCATTTTTTATAAAAATTACACCATTAAAATGAGTGCCTTTTAATCTTTAATGAGTACAGTATTATTATATAAAGAAACAATTAGTTTTTTTTGCGTTTTTAAGCCCACATCTCGTAATTATGTATTTACTACAGCTCATTGTGTCTTTTTTGTTAGTTATTTTATTTTTCTAACTACTATTATAATTTTATAAAATGATAAATTATAAGGAAATATGATGGTAAATAATATTATTGTGCATGTCTAATATGTAAACACAATAATAAAGTAACACATAATTAATCTAATACATTAAAAACAAAAACAAAATAACACAATGTCTTATTGTGTTTTTTATTATCATTATGTTATCTTGAACACTATGGTAAAACAATATCATTATGTACTTTTAATCATAAAACACAATAATAGATAACAAGTTTATATAACTATAAAGAACAATGATAAAATAACATATTATCTTATTATGTTATCTTCATTACCATGAGTTTTAAGAGAAAGTATATCATTATGTATTTCTAACTGTAAAATACAATATAGATAATAAGTTTATACAATCTATAGAAACAATGACAAAACAACACCATAGAAGGGAGTTGTTCACTTGGGAAGAAGTGTAAACTAGCTTTACATTTTGTAGGACCTTTCAAGATCTTGGAAAAGATCGAGAAAGTGGCTTATAAACTGAAACTACCTTCCGATCTTAGCGGGATTCATCATATTTTCCATGTCTTAAATTTGAGGAAATGTCTGGCTGATGAAAGTCTGTATGTCCCTTTAGATGACATCCAGATCGACAAGTCCTTATATTTTGTTGAGAAGCCTGTTGAGATCATGTCGTATCATGAAAAAGACTAGAACCACTACCAACCCCGTTGTCAAGGTTCGTTGAGAGAATAAGCATGGACCTAAGTTTACTTGGGAACGCGAGGATCATATGAAGAAGAAATACCCGCACTTGTTCCTTTAGTTTTATTCTTAATTTCGGGATGGAATTTTTAAAAGTTGGGGAGACTGTAACCTTTCATGTTTTCGTTAATTAATAGTTAACCCCGTTATGTTCTTGTAAGGGCCATTTATGTCATTTAAGAAACTATATGGGATGTGTATGAGTGTTTTTTTATTGAAAAATTTATTCATTAATTTAAGAGTTAATAATTTGTTTTACTATAATAATAATAATAATAGTAATTATAACTTTGGTTATTTATAAAACTTAACATTAAGTTATAAAAATAAAAATAATAATAGTAAAATAAAATAAAAATAACATTTAATAAAAATAATAACTTACAAAAGTTAAATAATTAGTAAGTTAGAAAAATATTTAAAGCCTAAAGTTTAATTAAGTTGAGAGGCCTTTATGACAAATTGGAAACTTTAACTGAAATTTTTAAACATAAAATAATAAAATGAAAACCGCAGGGACTAAAGGTGTAATTCCTCAAAACCCAAACCTTTCTGCTCGTTTTTCTGGTCGAAACCCTGGCCAACTTCCTCGTTTTTCTGGTCGAAACCCCGGCCAACTTCCGACCGACTCCGGCGAGCCTAAAAAACGCCCTAAGCCGTTCAAATTTTTACTACAAACCAGTCTAACTGGTTAGTGAACACGATTCGAACTCAATTAAGTACTTTAATTGGATTTAAATGACGGTTATGAACACATTCAACTCGAGGAATCGATTACCCTTAATCATCAAATTGTTCCTTCACAATCAATTGATAATTGATGGAATTAAAAGCACTAAAACGTTCGAATAATCACATCTAACTGCTTTGTAAGTTCAATTTCATATGAAGCGGTGATTTTAATGTCTAATTAACCCTCTTTATGGCCGCATTCAAAATGACACCGATTAGGTTGAATCATAGCAAATCGAAATTATTTAACAGAGGGCAAATGTCTCCTTCGACCCATTTCAACTCTCTGTAATCTCAATTTCACGAAAACTTTTCATAAACATCGATTTTCATGCACCCTGTTCTTCGCAAGTGGACGAGTCTAACCAAGCTTAATCATCTCGATCCATTTGTAATCAAGTAAGTTAAACATATATTTGTGTTTGTTTAAGCATGGGGAACAAAAGCCCTATGGTTAATTTGATTAACACAATCGAATGGTGCTTTGATTTGGGCAAAATCAAACTAGGGTTCATATGGTTTGGGGGTTTTTTTGTATTTGTGTTTTTAATATTTAAGAACCCGCTTCTATCAGGCTTACATATGCATACATTCTTGAGGTACAGGTTTCAGGTTCGAACCTAGGCACCCTCAATTAATTTTAAAGCTTTTCTACATTTAATTAAATTATATAAAATTTTTAATTGTTATAACAATCATTTTTGTTAACTAAAATTAATTTAAAAGTGAGAAAATTATTTTCTGCATTTTTTTAAAATCAAATTATTATATATTCTTTTAAAAGAATATAATAAAAGTTATTTTTAGTTTATTTCTTATAAAAGGGATTTTAAATAATACTTTAAATTAAAAGTTATTATTGGTCCAAATGTCACCTTTAAATTATTTTTTAAATCATTATTATTTCAAATAATTATAAAACTTTATTTAAACTTTATATTTAAACTCTACTAATTATTATAAATGATTTACTTCCATTTCTTTATATACTTAAATAGTATATTTCTTTTTCATTGAATCCAAAATATAAGTAGTTCCTTTTGTTAAATTTATTTATTTGTCAAAAGCCCCAAAATCCACTTGAAACCATAGTTCACATATGAATCGTTAAACTTAATCTTGGAATATATACGTTTAGGTATCTTGTAAAAGGAATCGTTGGAGCACCACTTGATTTCTTGTTATTCTCTTAAGAATTATCTTATATATCATGTGAGTTTTCATGCCCCTCTTTTACCTTATTTCACACATTTTGGGGTGAAACATGTTAACGTATAAACTTACGCTTATAAACGTCTTGAAACGTGTAGATGCACTAGCAATTCATATTTAGTCTTGTCGTGGTTATTTGTAATATTGTGAGACTTATATGATAGACATTATATGTTGAAAATCATTAACTATTGCTAGCCTAGCAACGTTATAGATCTATGGACCTGACAAGCCTATCTAGTGCTAAAGCTGAGGTTATTGCCGGCTCCTGATAACATATGACTTGTTCATCATGGGAACCAAGTACACTTAACTAATCATTATAACTTGTAATGGATATCTTTGTCAAGGTTTGATTGTAGCTATATGTTATCTATAAACTTGTTTTATTCGTAATCGTTGACATGAATTGCTACTTGTAAACTTTTATATAGATATATGTATTTTAACATATGAAAACTCACATACTTTCAAAGCTGACTTTATTTTAACATGTTTTAGGAAATGCATAAGGTTGATGAATAATTTTAAGGCATGCTTACATCTAAAACTTGGACCTAAGAAATAAATGACATGTCTTGAAATTTTAGAAATTTGAATTTATGTTATTTTATTTTTGTTGAGACTTTTGGTTGTAATGCTTCATTAAACTTATGGTTAATTATATTTACAGCTTATGTTAGTGGTGGTTGTGAACAATCTTAACCCTCAAATCTCAACGTTTCCGCCGTTAAAGTTGGGGTGTGACAAGTACATAAATAAAAGTGTTTTTACAAGTTTTGTTGACTTAGAAAAATCCACTTTTATTAATTTTATAAACATTCATAACTTTTATATACAAGATTATTTTTTTTATAAAAAGTATATCATAAAACTAGCGTTTTTATCTTTAAAATGAGTACAATATTGTTATATAATATTTTAATAACTTTTATTTTACGTTTTCAAGCTCATGTCATTATGTTTTAGCGCAATTTATTGTGTTTTTTTTAGTTACTATCTCTTTTAATACTATTGTGTTTTTCTAAAATAACGAATGTTAAAAAAATATAATGATGGAATATCATTGTTGTGTATCTTTACTATGTAAAACATAATAATAAATTTAAAAACTAGTTAATCTAATACATTAAAAATAATGACAAAATAACATAATGTTTCGTCGTAATTTTGATCGTCATTGTTTAATATTGAACATTATGAGTTTTGAAAAATATATTGGTGAAATAAAATTATTGTGTATTTTTAATTGTAAAATACATTGATAGATAACAAGTATATAATGTATAAAAGATAATTAAAAAAATAACACATTGTATTATTTTTAATACTATGAGTTTTGACAAATACATTGGTGAAGGTATAATATTATGCGTTTTTAATTGTAAAACAAAAAGATAGATAACAAATTTATATAATCTATAGATATAATGACAATAATAACACAAAATGATCTAAAATGTAAAATACAATAAAAATATATATAACAAATAATATAAAATATATGGTACAATAAACATATATGACACAATGAGCTCATATATTATATATAATACTAATTACCAACCTTTGTATGCATTAAATGTTGTACCATATGTTTTATTGGTTGTACTAATTTTTTTCTTTTTTTAATCTTTAATTTTTTATTTTAACCCAATACTTTAACATATTTTATAATCGAGCCCCAACATTTTATTACTTTCAATTTGGCCCCCCATACTTTTTATATTTTACAAATTTTCCGGTTTACATTTCGGTCTAAATTTTACGAGTTAATACGTCGTAGTGTGCATGCGTGATTCAACGTTTTTTCGCTTACTTTTCACCTATCTAACAACCCTATTGCAACGCGCTGGTCCTAGATCAATTTGCTTATTGTTATATATATTTTATGTTTCGCATGCGTCATTCGATGTTTTTACGTTTACTTTTCTTTCAGTTTTATTTTTTCGTATTTATTTATTTTTAATGGGTTTTTTGATGTTGGTGGTAACTGACATAATTTGTCTAATGCTACGTGGTATGGTTTTACGTTCACGCTGCAACGCGTGGGGTTGGCTTCTAGTTTGATACAATTACTAAAATGCTCCCCTTTTTAAAACAATAAAAGTACATGTGTGAAGTGTGACATCCTACACATATCCCACATTGACTGTGGATAGGAGAGATTTATGATTTATAAAAATGTCTGGCCTCTAATATCAATAACGTGTTTTGAGCGTATTAGTTGTGGATGAGAGGAGAACTCCACAGTTAAGCGTGCTCAGGTGGGAGCAATCTAGGGATAGGTGACCTCCTTGGGAAGTTTTCATCTGGGCAACCAAAAGCAAATCCGTGAGCTCCTCGTGAGCAAAACAGACAATACTGTTGGTGTGAGGGGTTGGGTGTTACAGATATCAGAGCTACTCCTGTAGCGTTCGGGTTGTGGGACATACCTCACCAATGATGGTGACTTCTCGGGCTCATCAAGGACGATGAGTCCAAACAAGGGGTGCTTGTGACACCCTACACATATCCCACATCGACTGTGGACATAAGAGGTTCTTGGTTCATAAGGAATGTTAGGTCTCTAAAATCAACAACGCGTTTTGGGCGTATTGGTTGTGGATGGGAGGAGAACTCTACAATTAAGTGTACTCATGTGGGAGAAATCTAGGGATGGGTGATCTCCCTCAGAAGTTTTTATCTGGATAACCAAAAACAAATTCGTGAGCTCTTCGTAAGCAAAGCGGACAATATTGTTGGTGTGAGAGGCCCCCAGACAATTAAAAGCAAATCCGTGAGCTACTCGTGGGTAAAACGGACAATATTATTGGTGTTAGAGGTCGGGTGCTACATGAAGCTCACAAATATTTTTTAAATTTTTAAAATTAAATACTCATTTTATTATAACCCTACCCTATATAAATACGGGTGATAACCCACATTCGTTTCTATTATTTTTACTTTTTTATCACTTTTCTTTGCTTGTCACGTTGATTACTGTTTTTCTTTATTGTTTTATTAACAGATAATCTCTTTAAAATGTTGTTTGCATAATTTTTTATTTTAATTTGAACATATATTAATATAATTTTATTAATCACTTGTACATTCACCTTTGTATTTCTGTTTTCTTTTTATTTATTTCATTTTAATTTTTTTGTTTACTTTACTTTTATTATTCTTAATAGTTAGTATTACTTCACCTATATATTAAAAACAAATGAAAATAAATAGTACACTTTGAGTTATTCAAACTTTTATCATGACAATTTTATTTCCTTTTCTTTTTTTTTTTCTAATCTTGCTTTTAGGTTTGAGTTGAGAGACAGTAGGTTTGTGAGACGGGTGACTGGGTGGAGCCGGTTGCCTTATGGCGTTCTATTTACGGCAAAGCCAACCTCAACTACTGCGTTCCGTTTGTGAGGTGGGTGGCTGGGTGGAGCAGTTTACGATTGCTTAAATCTATTAGTTTGTTAATAGTTATTTGGTTTAATTTCTAATATTTAGGTTTAAGAATTAGGTATATAAAGTAAGGGGTTTGAAAGATAAATTAAGGATTTAATATTGAAACTAGGAATTTAAATTCTCTTATTTTTATGTACATTTTGTAATCTTTTTGTATTATTTGTTATAAAATTAATGATTTAAAAGGTTAAAAAACAAGTTCTTATTGGTAATTTTTAAAAAGAAAATTTCAAGAGAAGGATGCTGGTTTCAATAATGATAATGATATGCAATCAATTGATAATGATCATATTGGGTCAACTACTCCTTCGGTTTCGATTCATTCGGCGTTCATTCCTTCGATCCCAAATGGATTTAGTTTGAATGATCTTCATTTGAAACCTTTATTATTATTTATTATTATTATTTAGTTTATTAAAATAAATGTACGGTAAAAAAATATTTACGTTACCCCTAAACTTTTCTTTTAGATCCGCCACAGATTTTATTGTTTCCATCGTTTTCTCCTTGAATATGGTTGTTATGCGGTAGTCGAGTGGTGAGTGTTTCTAAAGTTTTGGTGTTAGCCCTTAAGGGCGCGTGTCTTCACGAAACGGACTCCGTCTAAGGAAATGTGGGTTGGACCTCCAATCAGGGGCGAAGCTATTAAGGGGCCGGGGGGGGGGGGGGGGAGGCTCCTATTTTTTCGTTCGTAGTGTTAAGTTTTAGTGCGATAGTGTAAATTTTTGGCCCGGTAGTGTAAATTTTTATATAAATATCGAGTTCGCCCCCCTTGAAAAAAAATAATTTCGCCCCCGCCCCCATTACAAAGTTGGTTAAGCTCCGCCACTGCCTTCAATTTCAAATGCACTATTTGGGTCAGAATCAAAATCTCCCTGTCAGCAATTGGCTGTGGGTAACCACCTTCGATATGTTCTTATCAGTGAACCACATGTTTGGTTTTTTACATTCTACTCAAAGGCCACTGATTTCGAGTACCATTTTAATGTTTGGGTTAGTGGGTTTCAAAGGGTTGTTTGAGACTACTTATTCAATTTGAGTTTAAGTGGTCTTTTTCCGGTTATATTTATGTTTGAATCTAGAGAATTATATTATGAAAATTGTGCATGTGAAGATAACAAACTCATAGATTTAAGCATGTACATGTGCCCAACTTATATTTGTGTTTTAGTGAAAAACTACAGTCATTGTAGAATATATTGATCATCCTCCACACATTATATGTTTGATGTGTTTGTATGATGTTATCGAATGTAGGATTTACAAATGAATTTGATATAATTTTCATTACTACACGCTAATTAGGACACGTCATGGTTTTCCTCGCACAGCGCGCGTGCGGAATCAACATAGTTGTTATATATTTAATGCTTTAAAGAATTAAAAAAGTTATTATTTAACAACGATTTAGATGTTGTACAATTATTCACCATGAGATAATTGAATCATCGTTCTCAAAAGGACAGACACCATTTCACGCACCAGGATGTCACTAATCGAAAGGCCCATTGATTTAAATAAGTTATTTCACATGATTTAAAAGCGCTTCATAAAACATATAAGTTATTTCACATGATATAAAAGCGTTTCGTAAAACATAAACAAAAGCTAAAAAGTTTATACAAATTATCTTACATGGTATCAAAAAACATGTAAGTTATTTCACATGATATAAAAGCGCTTTATAAAACATAAACAAAAGCTAAAAAGTTTATACAAATTATCTTACATGGTATCAAAACGGATTAATTTAATTTTTTTAACTTGTTCTCCTATCATATAAGATAACATAATACAAACCCCAACTCCACTTATTGTTCTACCCTATATTATATTAGTAGCAAATATATTTTTCCTGACACCTATGTGGGATTAAAACTACACACACAAGTTATCTTCCTAAAAATCTTCTTAGACATAGAACCCAATAGCTGAGCTAAGGTGAATGGTTAAGATGGTGATGGTGCGTAGACTAGCTACGAACAACGATTATCAATCGCATGCTCAAGAATCATGGTCCATCTCTCATTGATAAAGATGACTCGTTATATAAAAGTAAAAGATTGGTGGCAAATTTCAAAGATTCCTAAAATTTACTTTAGCAACTCAAATTGTACTTTAATATGTATATAATGTACATGTCCTACATGCGACAACACAATAGAAGACACCGTGAACTAATCACATCACTAAAAACGTTGTAACGCCACTATAATGTAATTCCTATGATACCCTCATAGGATAAAGTGGGAAAATCCCGTAACCTACAACAGCTTAATCATATTTAAATCAATATCTACAAAGTAACGTTTTACACGATTTCTTAAACACAATTTTAAATTTTTTTTAGTGTATAAGTATTACATATTAGGGTATTAGGCCAATGAAACCTAATTACAACCGTATAAAATTACACCTCTATTTTAAAGACACGTTTTTTTTGGAAATCAACCAATTAGAATAGTATAAAATTCAAACTGCGTTTATAAAATAGTATAAAAATCTAAATATCATTTAAACACATGATACCTTTCACCGCTATATATATTAGTTTATTGAAAACATGAAACATCTAAAATTGCATATCACATATAGAAACCAAATCTCTAATTTCACCAATCACAAATGGGAAGCAAAACCCTAATCTCACTTAAGTTCCTTCTTCAAGCAATCATCAATAGTTGTAGTTTTGTCACTGCTCAAAAACCAAATCCAAATCAACAACTCTTCAAATGCAGTAAAGGCAATTTCAAATCCGATAACCTACTAGAATCACGCGATTTCGCATTGAAAACCTTATACAAGAACTTTGCATATCCCGCGGCTTACAATGCTTATGAAAATGGCAACACTCCTGAAGTGTACAGCTATGGTCTTTGCCCTCCAAACATTAAACAAAACGCTTGCGTGGAGTGCGTCAACAACACAATCCCGTATCTTACGAAAAACTGCCCTAAACAAAAGGAAGGTGTAGCATGGACAGTCTTACCAACACTAAACTGCATGGTGCGTTATGCCGATTATCCAATTGAGAAAAAGCTTGTTGACTGGGCTTGGGCCACCTTCTCTACCCCAAATCTAACTTCGGTGAACGCTGGTGAGTTGGAGAAGGGCTTGAACAACTTGGCGAGTAAGTTAAAGGAGCTGCGGCCGCAGGTGATATTTATAAGAAATTCAAGACAGGGTCTGTAACTTATGGGCCAGGTTCGCGCACATTGTTCGGGTCCATGCAGTGTACTCCTGATATTGAAAAGGATAAGTGCATGAAATGTTTATCTGATGCAACTAATGTGATTCATAATTGTTGTAGCAAGAAAACAAAACTTGGTGGAATAGCCATATCTACTAATTGTTATTATTGGTATTCACATGAAAATAAATTTTCTGCCTGGGGGTTGCTTGGCAGCCTCTTAATCAAGCTTTTAATGATTCAGATGTTTGAATGATTGAGCACTTAATGGTTCAGACAGGTTGTTTCGTAAGTAAATGTTTAAATGGTTCAGACATTTGCCTATGAATGGTTAAGCATTATACTAATGCTGAATGGTTAAGAGGTCTAATGTTGAATGGTTAAAATCTAATATCTAAATTGGTTAGACATTTGCATTTGAATAATTAAATGATATACTATCTTTAAATGGTTTATACCTCTTAATGGTTCAACACTTAATCACTCAGAAGTTGCCAAACAGCCCTTAAGACATTTTCGTACATCTCCATCCCTTACACCACCGTAGACTTCAAGTAATAACACCACCACAATAACAAAAACAACATATCATTTTTACGTTGTTCTATTCTTGTAAATTTTCCATGCACGTGGCGTAGGGATCTGTTTAATAGTGTTTAGATTTGATCACATGATAAGCAAATTTTGTATTATAAGCCAAAAGCACATTAAGTTTGTATGTTTCAGGTGAGTTCAAAATGTAGATACAACACGGTATAAATTTGCAACGCTTCTTTTGACGATTTGTATGTGATAAACTTTCAAAATCCTAAAAGAAGTCGTAAAAATATCTAAAACTAAAAAGTAAGAAAAACACAAGGAATAAGTACTCTCTTTTAATTAAGATTCACGAAACTTATCATTCAAGAGTAAGTAGAAAAATGAAAAATCTCTGCTAACGCCCTCAAGAGAAGATCTTTTTTAGATCTACAATGAATAAGCTAGTCCTCTTTGAATTGATCTTGTACTCTAAAGAAATGGAAGCCTTTTTCTAGAAAAGATGAAGACAGAGAATCGAGCTTGAAAGTGCTTCTCCTTGCTTTTATATCTAAAGTACAAGATCAATTCAAAGAGGACTAGCTTATTCATTGTAGATCTAAAAAAGGTCCTCTTTGCAATGATTTTATATCTAAAAACTAGTATTAAAACCACTGTTGTGACGGTGGACGTAAAATAGTCAAAAATAACTATGAAACGCCGTTTCAACTCCTTGCGACGAGGGAGCATTGCTGTCACACCCCAACCGATGGCGGAATCATCGGGGCGGACTAATGGGAATCGATTGTTCATAGCACATGGAACTAAATAAACCAAGGTAATATTAAACGTCACTTTCATTAAAGATTTCCAATACAATTTAAACAATAAATTCCAAATGGCATAATAATAAATGTCTTTTAATTTGATTAAGTCCAGGTCCTAGATAAGCATGTAGAAGTCCACTAACTTGCTTAACCTCAAATCATGTGGAAAATAACGAGTCAGCTATGAATTAGCCGGTGAGTAATCACAGTTTGATATACATACATATAGGTTGATCAAATGATTGAATAATTCAATTCTCATGGCAATGTCAAGACTTATAGTATAATAATGTAGCATAAAAGACAAAATCAACACAATTAATCCAATTGACTAAACTGACTTGATCCGCAGACGAAGTCGTGATAGAATATGTGAATCCGGTTTCAATCACCACTCGAATATTCAAATGGGGTGGGTTGTCAAACCAATAGATCTATCATCGTTACGTTGTTGTATGAGTTGCTAATTGTGTTATCATCCAATTTATCTAACTATGAATACATTATTACAAGCAAAGACATAGCCCGTAACGAATTGAATTTATAAATGAGATAAATGTAATAACAAGGTTTGATTATATTGTCACATGATTTCCCCAAAATATAAACACAATAAAATGGGCAATGAATACTCACTTGATTAATGAGGTTAGAATGCGAACGTGATAGATTAGGTACCAACGATTTCCTTATGATTAACCTATGGAACGGTGTCTCGAATTAGAATAATAATGATATGAGAAATGAGGAATAGATTAGGGTTTCCATTGGGAATAGGTATTGAATGAAATAACTCATTAGTTTAAATGTCTTGAAATAAATAAACGAATTTATTGAAAGTAATTATGTTTAGAATTTAATAGAAATAATTGTATCAATAACATAACCGTTTGATTTATTGTTAAAGTGTGGGAAAATCAAATAACTAATGATAATTAATTAAAATATTTAATTATTTGAGGGACTAAAAGAATTAAAATGATTTGGAAACATGTATCGTCTTTGGTGACTTTATAAAATACCAACTTATAACGTTAAAGAATAATAAATAAATAATTAATGGTCAAAGGAATAATTAATTTGGAAAATTAATTTGTTAGTTTCCCTTTGACGATTCAAAACGCTTTATGTTCGATAAAAGTAATGGTTTATAAATTTTAAAATTTAAATAAATTTAAGATTTTTTTATCAAATATCAGAATTAAAACATTTTTTTAAAATAATTTTAGAGTTAGTTTAATGACATTTTCAGAATATACATTTTCTGGATTTTTTTAAATAAATAAAAAAAACAAAGAAGAAAAAAAAGGGAAGGGAGGCCGGTTCGAACCCGGAACCTCTAGGTTGAGGGGTGGTGGTTTGCCAGTTGGGCTAAAGCCCTTTTCTTGTCAAATACTCCAACTGATTTTTCTTAAAACATAAGTTTGATGTGTTTCCCCCAATTCCCAAAAACCCTAATTCGATTGAGACCAAATCGAATCTGAAAACGATTGCGATAATCAAATCAAACATGGGGCTTTGATTACCCATTAAAAATCGAGTGTGTGAGTGTGTTCAATTACCCGGTATGATGTCGGGGATGGTGAAATCGAGTTCGAGTTGAGCTTCGGCTTGAAAATGGCCTTGAATCGATGTGTGTGTGTGTGTTTCGATCGAATTGAAGTGACAGAGAGTTTGAGGGTGCGATTTGGAGGGTTTGCCCTCTATTATATGAGAGTAATTTGATGTATAATAACGCGTACGAGTTCAATTCGTTTTTCGGGTGATTGAGTCGAATGCGGGTGTGATTGTACAGGCTTTATGTTAAATTGGTGTGTTGATTATGTTCATCATTGTGATTACGCGCTTACAGGTTGGTTAATTGAGTCAATCACTCGAGTTTCCAATTGAGTTTGATTCGGTTTTTAGATGGTATGATTGGGTTTGATTTTTAGCCGCGTAACAAGGTCGATTATTGAATTTTTATGGGGTCAAGGGTTCGAATCTAGGTAGCGAAGTTAATGGGGGGTTTGATTCGATTGAAACCGCGTATTTTGACGTGTGTGGGATCGCCGGACGTTGGCCGGGAGTTGGCCGGAGATGGGGGAAGGGGGTCGACGGGTGGGGGGTTGGTTTTAAAAGAAATTTTACACTTTGGCCCCCTAGATTTTATGTAGTTTATTATTTCTTATTTAAAGTTTTGTAAAACAAGTTTCACTTGTTTACCCTTTCAACCCAAAACTTTTTAGGGTTAAATTTTGAGTAATGCTTTCATTGTTATTATTATTATAAATATTATTATTACTATTAACATTATTATTATTATTTAACCTTTGAAAACCACAAAAAAATATTTAAATTTGTTTTATTCATTAATAACTAAGCTTTATGATAACTTTATAAATTTGTAAAGACACATGATTATTATTTGAATTATATAACAACATAAATGTGTTCAACGAAAGGATTTCATTCATTGAAATAAACGAGTTCGGATTACAAATAGAAATGGGTCAGATGTTACAGTCTCCCCTACTTTAGGAAATTTCG
The DNA here is from genome assembly GCA_025506515.1 of Flaveria trinervia. NCBI lineage: Eukaryota > Viridiplantae > Streptophyta > Magnoliopsida > Asterales > Asteraceae > Flaveria > Flaveria trinervia. The sequence goes on along the minus strand of CM046457.1, from coordinate 5,498,780 downwards.
TCCCGAAATTTGTTCACGAGGAGGCTGAAACGAAAAGATGAGGATACTTGGATTTCATTTGGTCCTCACGTTCCCAGGTGAACTCTGGCCCACGTTTAGACTCCCAACGAACCTTGACAATCGGTATTCGGCTGCGCTTGAGTTGTCTGACTTCCCGATCCATAATCTCCACAGGTCTCTCTATAAAGTGCATGGATTCATCAATCTGGACTTCGTCGAGTGGAATGTGGAGATTTTCATCGGCGAGGCATCTCTTAAGGTTTGAAACATGAAACGTCGGATGCACGTTACTGAGTTCTTGGGGTAGTTCAAGCTTGTAGGCTACTTTCCCAATTCGCTCGAGCACTTTGAATGGACCCACGTAACGAGGTGATAGCTTCCCCTTCTTTCCGAAGCGAATCACTCCCTTCCAAGGAGATACCTTAAGAAGTACGAGATCCCCGACATTGTATTCCATGGGTTTTCGTCCTTTGTCTGCATAATGCTTTTGACGATTTCTAGCGGCAAGCAAGTTATCGCGAATCTTAAGAATCTTATCGGTGGATTCTTGAATCAGTTCTGGGCCGGTGATTTGTGCTTCGCCAACCTCAAACCAACAGATAGGGGACCGACACTTGCGTCCATACAAGGCTTCGAACGGTGCCATCTTGATGCTGGTATGGTAACTGTTGTTATATGAGAATTCGATCAACGGGAGGTGAGAATCCCAAGAGCCATTGAAATCGATGACACAGGCTCGGAGCATATCCTCTAGTGTTTGTATCGTTCTTTCAGTTTGACCATCGGTCTGGGGATGATAGGCTGTGCTGAGGTTGAGTTGGGTCCCTAAGGACGATTGGAGGCTTTGCCAGAAACGAGAGGTGAATCGACCATCGCGATCAGAAATGATGTTCAATGGCACACCATGTCGGCTGACTATCTCATTGATATACATACGAGCCAACTTCTCAACTCGATAATCTTCCCGAATTGGAAGGAAGTGTGCCGACTTGGTCAAACGGTCAACGATGACCCAGATGCTATCATAACCGCTCGAAGTGCGAGGTAACTTAGTGATAAAGTCCATAGATATGTTTTCCCACTTCCACACCGGCACTTCGGGTTGAACAAGTAATCCGGAAGGACGTTGATGTTCAGCTTTGACCTTTGAACAGGTGAGACATTTGGACACGTATAAAGCTATATCTTTCTTCAAGCCAGGCCACCAATATTGGTTACGGAGGTTCATGAACATTTTATCCGCACCAGGATGAATGGAATAACGAGTTTTGTGAGCCTCGCTCATGATGAGGGTTCGGAGATTATCGCGGTTGGGAATCCAAAGGCGATTTAAAAAGTACAATAAACCATCGGGTTTTGTTTCCAATTGCAGTTCAGCGCCGCAAGACATCTCATCATACAAGTTGCCTTCGGTGACTGACTCATGTTGGGCTTGAAGAACGCGAGTCTTAAGGTCGGTCTGATTAGTAACGCTGTGAAGCATGACGTAATCCTTGCGACTCAAAGCGTCGGCTACCACATTTGCTTTCCCGGGATGGTAACGTATCTCGCAGTCATAGTCGTTAAGTAATTCGACCCAACGTCGTTGCCTCATGTTTAATTCCTTTTGATTGAAAATATGCTGGAGACTCTTATGATCAGTGAATACAACACATTTAGTGCCATAAAGATAGTGTCTCCAGATTTTGAGTGCGAAAACAACCGCACCCAATTCGAGGTCATGTGTCGTATAATTCTTCTCGTGGATCTTGAGCTGCCTCGAGGCATATGCTATGACCTTGCCTCGTTGCATAAGAACACAACCGAGACCTTGCTTCGAAGCATCACAATAGACCACGAAGTCGTCATTTCCATCGGGGAGAGTCAAGATTGGGGCATTACACAACTTTTGCTTGAGGGTTTGAAAGGCTTTATCTTGCTCTGGTCCCCACGAGAAATTTTTGTCCTTATGAGTCAAGGCGGTGAGAGGCACCGCGATCTTTGAGAAATTTGGAATAAAGCGACGGTAGTAACCGGCTAGGCCAAGGAACGAACGAATCTCGGTAGGAGTTTTAGGTTGCACCCAATTCTTCACTGCTTCAATCTTTGCAGGATCCACATGAATTCCTTTATCGTTTACGATATGACAAGGAATTGAACTTCTTTAAGCCAAAATTCGCACTTCGAGAATTTTGCATAAAGCTTCTCCTTTTTCAGGAGTTCAAGGATCAACGAAGATGTTGTTCGTGATCGGATTTGGATTTTGAGTAAATCAGAATGTCGTCAATGAAGACAATTACGAATTTGTCTAAATATGGCTTGCACACGCGGTTCATCAAATCCATGAACACAGCAGGTGCATTGGTTAGCCCGAATGGCATTACCGTAAACTCATAATGACCATATCTCGTGCGAAAGGCTGTCTTAGGAATATCATCATCGTGCACTCGTAACTGATGATAGCCTGAACGAAGGTCGATCTTGGAGAAATGAGAGGCTCCTTGAAGCTGATCAACAAATCGTCGATCCTCGGTAGGGGGTACCGGTTTTTGTCAGTAAGCTTATTAAGCTCCGGTAGTCGATGCACATACGGAATGAGCCATCCTTCTTCTTCACAAACAAAACTGGGGCTCCCCAAGGTGAGGAACTTGGTCGAATGAAGCCTTTATCGGAGAGCTCTTGAAGTTGGCTAGCAAGCTCTTGCATCTCAGACGGTGCAAGTCGATAGGGAGATTTTGCTACGGGAGTTGCGCCAGGCACAAGATCGATACGGAATTCAACTTGACGAACGGGGGGAAGACCGGTTAAGTCCTCGGGAAAGACTTCAGGAAACTCACGAATAATTGGAATGTCTTCAATCTTCCTGGATTTCTCATCCGTTTTCACAATATGGGCTAAGAAGGCCACGTAATGCTTGCGGAGGTACTTTTGGGCTTTGGTGCAGGACATGAGTTTTAGTCCCTTGGAAGGCTTTTCCCCGTAGATATTTAGAACGCTTCCGGATGCGCGAGGGATCCGGATGATCTTCTCGAAACAGACAACCTCAGCATGGTTCTTCGATAACCAATCCATGCCTATAATGACGTCAAAACTTCCAAGTTGCATTGGTATAAGATTAATAGGGAATTCGTGCTCGCTAAGTTTAAGGGTACAATTCAAAATAATAGAATCAATCGTGACGAGTTTTCCATCAGCTATCTCTATTGTAAACGATTTCCCTAACTTAGTTCGGGTGTTAACAAGCAATGGCTCAAATTCTAAGGATACAAAGCTCTTATCGGCCCCGGTATCAAATAAGATTGAAGCATATTGGTGATCGATTAGAAACGTACCGTTCACCACATCGTTAGTGGCTTGAGCTTGTTGAGCATTGATGTTAAACGCACGCCCTTGTGCAGCAGGTACGGCATTGATAAGCTGAGGACATCGGTTACGGAAATGGTTTGGATCACCGCATTGGTAACACGCACGTCCTTGAGCAACCGTAGGAGGGTGTTGAGGCACAGGTGCATTAGTCGGAGCCTTAGCAGCACTCTTGCACACAAGTTGAATGTGTGGCCGAATCGACCACAGTTGGTGCACTGACGACACTGAGCATGAGTAGGATGGTGATACTTGCAGACGTTGCACTGAGGGAAAGGACCAGTGTAGGTTTCTTTGTCGGTGCTTGGTTATTGAGGGTCGGTTGGTAAGTCGGTGCGACTTGGTTGACCGGAACAGCAGGGGTGACCACAGCAAAGTTTTGAGATCTAGCCTTCCTCTTCCTGTCCTTAAAAGTATCAGGCTTGTCTTCCTTGGTTGTTTCAATGGAAGGCTTCTCAGTTTTCTTCTTTTCCCCCTTCCTGGTTAGGGTACCCGCCTTGACATGGTTGTCGGTTAGCTGTGCTGCTAGACGGATAGCATCCTCCAAATTGGTAGGGTTCCTACCCCACACGGTGTCCTGGATCTGCATAGGAAGACCACCTATGTACTTCTCGATAGCTCGAGATGATGGAGTAACCAGATGAGGGACCAAGAGACTCAACTCGTGGAAACGGGTGGTGTAAACCAGATTCTCACCACTTTCCTGAGCCAAATCCCAGAATTCAGCTTCTAGCTTCTTGATTTCGTTCCTCGGGCAGAATTCTCGAGTCATAAGTTCCTTGACTTCAGCCCAAGTCAAAGCCAACGCAGCATCAGTCCCACGGGTTCGTTTCTCCCCGTTCCACCAAGTTAGGGCTCTTTTTTGAAGGACACTGGTAGCATAGCGAACCTTGAGATTCTCGGGACATTCGCTGTTAAGGAACGTGTTCTCGATGCTCTCGAACCATTGTAGAAGGCCAGTAGCACCTTCGGTCCCGCTGAACTTAGTGGGGTTGCAGGAACTGAAGTGCTTGTAGGTACAAACACGTGGAGGGTTAGGACCAACAAGGGTTGGAGCAGGGTTCGCGCCTTGATTCAGATGGGTTAAGAGAGTTGGTATGACCGCAACAACTTCGCGGGCTACGAGAGCAGCAATCTTGCGGCCGGAGTTTCTAGATCGAGAACGGATTTGACGGGAAGCCATTCTGAAAGATCATTAATAATTTTATGAGATTTGGGTAATATGAGTTATACAACATGAAAACGACAATCGAGAATTGACATAATAACAATGAGATGTTCCGAATGTAATCGTTTGGTTCGTGAATCAAAGCGAGTACGTTGACTAATCAAAGCTTTAGGTCAACCACAACCTTTGTGAAGACATGCGTACCTATAAGCGGACACTCACCCCAAGGGTTCCCAGGTAAGGTAAACGGATCCATCGGTTGATTTGGATATATGAGTACCTTGCCTAGACAGAACACCCCGAGGTACAGGCGTCCCACTCTTCCGGCATTGCATGTGTTCAGGGGTGGGACTCAGACTTTGACGAGATTTTAAAAAAAATCATAAATGTCGATTTAAGATTTGGAATTTAGATTTTTTTGGTAATCATGTGATTTAGGCACCAATGCCTTAGTATGTGTTTTGGGGATTAGAGTGCATATAAGTCATAATCAAAAGTAGGAAGGTATCCATATAAGGCACCTAATCTAAAAGAGTGTAAGGCACTAGAAACTTATCTAAGTACGAGTGAACTCGTAGGTAAGGTCTTAGTTATAGTCTAGGTCATTCCGTTTCTAATAACCTAATTCCCTATAACCATGGCTCTGATACCAATCTGTCACACCCCAACCGATGGCGGAATCATCGGGGCGGACTAATGGGAATCGATTGTTCATAGCACATGGAACTAAATAAACCAAGGTAATATTAAACGTCACTTTCATTAAAGATTTCCAATACAATTTAAACAATAAATTCCAAATGGCATATAATAAATGTCTTTTAATTTGATTAAGTCCGGGTCCTAGATGAGCATGTAGAAGTCCACTAACTTGCTTAACCTGAAATCATGTGGAAAATAACGAGTCAGCTATGAATTAGCCGGTGAGTAATCACAGTTTGATATACATACATATAGGTTGATCAAATGATTGAATAATTCAATTCTCATGGCAATGTCAAGACTTATAGTATAATAATGTAGCATAAAAGACAAATCAACACAATTAATCCAATTGACTAAACTGACTTGATCCGCAGACGAAGTCGTGATAGAATATGTGAATCCGGTTTCAATCACCACTCGAATATTCAAATGGGGTGGGTTGTCAAACCAATAGATCTATCATCGTTACCGTTGTTGTATGAGTTGCTAATTGTGTTATCATCCAATTTATCTAACTATGAATACATTATTACAAGCAAAGACATAGCCGTAACGAATTGAATTTATAAATGAGATAAATGTAATAACAAGGTTTGATTATATTGTCACATGATTTCCCCAAAATATAAACACAATAAAATGGGCAATGAATACTCACTTGATTAATGAGGTTAGAATGCGAACGTGATAGATTAGGTACCAACGATTTCCTTATGATTAACCTATGGAACGGTGTCTCGAATTAGAATAATAATGATATGAGAAATGAGGAATAGATTAGGGTTTCCATTGGGAATAGGTATTGAATGAAATAACTCATTTAGTTTAAATGTCTTGAAATAAATAAACGAATTTATTGAAAGTAATTATGTTTAGAATTTAATAGAAATAATTGTATCAATAACATAACCGTTTGATTTATTGTTAAAGTGTGGGAAAATCAAATAACTAATGATAATTAATTAAAATATTTAATTATTTGAGGGACTAAAAGAATTAAAATGATTTGGAAACATGTATCGTCTTTGGTGACTTTATAAAATACCAACTTATAACGTTAAAGAATAATAAAAAATAATTAATGGTCAAAGGAATAATTAATTGGAAATTAATTTGTTAGTTTTCCTTTGACGATTCAAAACGCTTTATGTTCGATAAAAGTAATGGTTTATAATTTTAAAATTTACAAATAAATTTAAGATTTTTTTATCAAATAATTTCAGAATTAAAACAATTTTTTTTAAAATAATTTCTAGAGTTAGTTTAATGACATTTTCAGAAAATATACATTTTCTGGATTTTTTAATAAATAAAAAAAAAAAGAAAAAAAAAAGGAAGGGAGGCCCGGTTCGAACCCGGAACCTCTAGGTTGAGGTGGTAGTGGTTTGCCAGTTGGGCTAAAGCCCTTTTCTTGTCAAATACTCCAACTGATTTTTCTTAAAACATAAGTTTGATGTGTTTCCCCCATTCCCAAAAACCCTAATTCGATTGAGACCAAATCGAATCTGAAAACGATTGCGATAATCAAATCAAACATGGGGCTTTGATTACCCATTAAAAATCGAGTGTGTGAGTGTGTTCAATTACCCGGTATGATGTCGGGGATGGTGAAATCGAGTTCGAGTTGAGCTTCGGCTTGAAAATGGCCTTGAATCGATGTGTGTGTGTGTGTTTCGATCGAATTGAAGTGACAGAGAGTTTGAGGGTGCGATTTGGAGGGTTTGCCCTCTATTATATGAGAGTAATTTGATGTATAATAACGCGTACGAGTTCAATTCGTTTTTCGGGTGATTGAGTCGAATGCGGGTGTGATTGTACAGGCTTTATGTTAAATTGGTGTGTTGATTATGTTCATCATTGTGATTACGCGCTTACAGGTTGGTTAATTGAGTCAATCACTCGAGTTTCCAATTGAGTTTGATTCGGTTTTTAGATGGTATGATTGGTTTGATTTTTAGCCGCGTAACAAGGTCGATTATTGAATTTTTATGGGGTCAAGGGTTCGAATCTAGGTAGCGAAGTTAATGGGGGTTTTGATTCGATTGAAACCGCGTATTTTGACGTGTGTGGGATCGCCGGACGTTGGCCGGAGTTGGCCGGAGATGGGGGAAGGGGGTCGACGGGTGGGGGGTTGGTTTTAAAAGAAATTTTACACTTTGGCCCCCTAGATTTTATGTAGTTTATTATTTCTTATTTAAAGTTTTGTAAAACAAGTTTCACTTGTTTACCCTTTCAACCCAAAACTTTTTAGGGTTAATTTTGAGTAATGCTTTCATTGTTATTATTATTATAAATATTATTATTACTATTAACATTATTATTATTATTTAACCCTTTGAAAACCACAAAAAAATATTTAAATTTGTTTTATTCATTAATAACTAAGCTTTATGATAACTTTATAAATTTGTAAAGACACATGATTATTATTTGAATTATATAACAACATAAATGTGTTCAACGAAAGGATTTCATTCATTGAAATAAACGAGTTCGGATTACAAATAGAAATGGGTCAGATGTTACAATTGCTAATATACATAACTTTAAGAAAAACGTAACCTTAGAGTGCATTTCTAACAATCAAATTTCTATTTCAATAAATAAAGTGACACAAACCCATGCATAGGAACAAACCGTTGATTATATTCAGAATTTTATATAAAAGGCCCTAAATAAGTGTTCTTACTCCAGAAATTACACACATAACAAACATAAATCAACCCCAAAGTGCACATCCTTTTGATAAGAGCACTCCGGGCAGGCATACATTTCATCTCGGCTCTCCCTGCAAAACATTAACTTTTTTTTTCTGGAACCTAGTCGCACCGGTTAATAAAAGAGCTGGAGGGCATTTGTAGATTGAGAGGAGATGTTGAATCACTTTAACTAAGAACTCACATTTGGGGTCAATAATCCAAATCCATCCACTGTTTGTTTAAGTAATGCTTTAATATTAACATTGAACTTTAACAAGCTATAATCAATCCCTGAGATGAAGCATAACCCAAATCTTCTATAGATCCAGAAGTGGGATCATTAACATCGAGTTGAAGAATATTTTTTTAAAGATTTTTTAAGACCAATAATCCTTAGTTTAAGTGGTTAATGTGAGGTAGTCACGACAACTAAAAATAGAGAGGTTTGGATTTCAAGTCTCCCTCAGGACAAAAATGTTTTGGATTGAGTCAGAAGGTTTTTCTAGTTATGAGTTTCTTTTAAAATAAATGAATTTCGATCAAAATAACACTTATGATCCAAAACAAGATCGTACATTTGTCGTAAAGAACATTTTTCTGGGTCTTAGGCCAATTTCACAATCCAAAGAAATAGATTGGGTGGACCATCATTCTTTAAGAATATCAACTTCCCTACTTTTTTTAATGAGAATCCAAAAGATTGACACTAATTGAAACTATCATCAGGGCCAGTATTGTTGGTCCTGGGTATTGATTAACCTTTCCGTTTTTTCGCTCAGAATTGGCCTATAGATTAGAATTGTAAAGCTCGCCCTAATTTAACATTTGTTTGAACTCCCGACCTTTCTGTTTTTTGGCTTAGAAATATAAATTTATGTATCTTTTTAAAATCGAATTACAACTTTTCATGCAACACTGTTCAATATCATCATACTCTCTAACTTGACGAAGGAACATTTATTTACTGATGAAGGAACATTTATTTATTGATGAAGTAATATTTAACACGATTTATTGAACTCAAACATAAACAAAAAGAAATATAGTATTTATTCTTTACCTTAAACTCATGACAATTTAGGTAGAAAGAAACGTAATTACAATTGTATAGAAGTAAAACTCTATTTTAAGACACGTTTTTAACAATCAACCAATTAAAATCGTAAAAGATTCAAATTATTTATAATACGTTGACTTTAATAACTATGGGTATGTTTGGTACGTACTAATGGAATTGACGAAGGAATAGAGTGAATAAGAGAATGAAATGGATAAGAGAATGAAATGATCTTACATTACATCTATTGTTCTGTTTGGTTGCCTTTTAGTAATAAATAATCATACATTTGTTTTATTGTTAGGTATAAAAACGAAACAATGAAGTGTAAAAGTAGTTATGATGGTGATGACGAGCGGGGGTGGTGGCCGGCAGTGGTTTCCGGCGGCGGCGGTTCCGGTGGCGGTGATGGCCGGCGATGGTTTCCAGTGGTGGGTGGTTTTCGTCGGTGGCGGTTTCCGACAGCAATGGTGGCCGACGGTAGCGATTTCTGGCGACGGTGGTGGCTGGCGGTGGTTTTCGACGGCGGTGGTGGCCGGAGGTGATTTTCGGAGGCAACAGAGCCTTAGGTGGTTTCTTGCGATGTCGGTGGTGGCCTTCGAAGGTGGTTTTTTGCGATGGCGGTGGTGGCCTTCGGAGGTGGTTTCTTGCGGTTGTGGTTCCCGGCGGCGGCGGCGGTGGCGGTGTCCGACGATAGTGTTCCCGGGGTGGTGGTGGCCGGTGGTGGTTGCTGGTGACGAGCGATCTTGGTGGTCGGTGGGGGTTGTGGCGGGTGGTGTTGGTGACTAATGATAGAAGAAGGTATGGAATGAAAAAAAAGAAGGGGGAGTAGATGGAATGAATTTGAGGGAATGAAATTAACTATGTAATAGTTCATTCCATTACCTCCACCAACCAAACATGTCTTTATTCATTCACCCTCAATGGTTCATTTCATTCCGCCCCTCATTACTGCATACCAAACGCTACCTATAAGTATTGATTTCCTGCATACCAAACGCTCCTATAAGTATTGGTTTATTGGTAGCAGGAAATATTAACAATTACCGATCACAAGTGGAAACTAAATCACTAATTTTACTTGTGTTCATTCTTCAAGCAATCATCAATGGTGACAGTTTCTCCATAGCTCAAAAACCAACATCCACTCAACAAACCTTCAGTTGCAGCAAAAATGGAAATTTCAAATCCGATGTCCTACTTAAAGAACGAGACATTGCATTCGATTTACTCTTCAAAAACATTAAACCTTACACTGTTTTCATACCGGTAGTGCAGATGGAATTTGGGCAACCGCCCTTTGCCCACCGAACTTCAAAGAGGAAACTTGTTACCAGTGTATGCACAACACCATCCCATGTCTTAAAAATAGTTGCCCTAAACAAAAAGAAGGTGTGGCTTGGACAGTTTTACCAAAAATAATTTGCATGGTGCGAGATGCAGATTTTTCAATTCAAGGAAAGCTTACTGAGTGGGCTTGGGCCACTTTCTCTTCCCCACCAAACATGACTGCTGCTAACGTCGGCGAGATGGAGAAGGGCTAAACGATTTGGCGAATAAGATGAAAGAACCAGCTGCCCGAGGTGATAACTCAAAGAAATATGGGTCTGGATCTTAACTTATGGGCAAACTTTATATGGATCCATGCAATGTACTGCTGATATAGGCAAGGATAAATGCATGAAATGTTTATCTGATGCAATTAAGGAGATCCATAATTGTTGTAGTAAGTCAAGATCATGAAGTGGTTCAGCCTTGTCTACTAATTGTTATTTTTGGTATGCGCATATTAACTTTCTTTCTTAAGATCTTTCTAACATTCTCCCCCTCATCTCGACAAACTTCAGGTAAAGATTTAATAACAACTAGTTTTCATCCTGTCGCGCGTTACAGTGCCATTGGACGCAATGTGATAAAGTATATATTATAATCGACTTGATTTGTTTTCAACTAACTATTGTATCAGACCCGACTTTTTTGCAAATAAATTTTATGTCAAAACCATGAATAAATCAAAATATGCAACACGATATATAACATGATAAAGTATATATTACAACCGTTTGCTATCGTTTCCAAACTAAATTTACATCGAAGTATAATGCCTCTTAGTTTTTACCATCGAATGAAATCATAATATATTTGATCTAACGCATTACCAAATAAAATTCACATTGAAACGTATACCAACTCAAAAATATAAATTAAATAAGCATGAAAGTACATTATAATTGATCTAACTAATTAAAAAGAAGGATTAGATCTTTATAATCCATTCCATTACAAGTAATTTGTTATTCATTGTCGGTTCTTTTTGACAGGAAAGACAATTATTATTATATTATTAAAATCACAAATAAGTATAATACGATATTAGTTATAATAAAATTTTGAGTAGATTACTATTTTGGTTCCAGTCATTTTAACCATTTGAGTTTAAAAACGACTTTGCTAACAAATCAAGCCTTATGGTTAGTATTTTATAACTCTTTCAGCCCAATACCCTAACAGAGTTAAAATTTTTAATTAGTTTCTAATAAAATAATAAAAATACCCTTGGACTGAACTGATATTTATTAATAACCTCAGGGACCAAAAACGTAATTTACTCTCTCACACAAACATATTATATATATATTATATATATTGTATATTATATATATATTATATATGATATATTGTATATTGTATATTGTATATTGTATATTGTATTGTATATTGTGTATCGTATATTGTATATCGTGTATGGTCTATGGTATATCGTATATCGTGTATGGTCTATGGTATATCGTATATCGTGTATTGTATATCGTGTATCGTGTATCGTATATCGTGTATCGTATATCGTGTATCGTTATCGTGTATCGTGTATCGTGTATCGTGTATCGTGTATCGTGTATCGTGTATCGTGTATCGTGTATCGTGTATCGTGTATCGTGTATCGGTATCGTGTATCGTGTATCGTATATCGTGTATCGTATATGTAACACCCGGATATTTATTATTTTGAAGCCGGTGGCGAAAGGAAAGAAAATAAAGTCCAAAAATCGAGGGACCAAACTCGCTAACGAAGAAAAGTTGGGAAATGTGGTGATATATGTAGGGAGAGGGCTGCCCACTCTCCCCACACTCACATTTCAGCTCACAAAGGGGAGAATAGATAGAAAGAAGGGAAAAAGAGGAAAAAGTGTTGGTTCGGGTCGATTCGGGTCACCAAAATCGTCGTGAAGCAAGCCGAATCGAAGCTCTTGTCGTGTGCTCGTTTAGGTGAGTTCTAGGACCCCTCTTTTACTTGTTTTCAAACGATTTGGGGCTGGAAAACATCTGAAATCGAGTTTTTCGTATGTGTGTAAGTTGACCCGTTTGTGTATGTGTATGCATATGTATGACGCGATTGTGACTTGATTTCTTGCTTGGTTGTGCTTGAATGATGTTATGGTATGCATCCCTAAGGTTTAGGATGGTCGATTTAGGCTTAAAATGGTTTAGATGAGTTTGGAGGCCGAAAACCCTCGGCTGCAGTCGGGTTGAACTGCATTCTGCATCAGTTAGGGCTAGGCGACCGACTGGAGGCCGAATGGAGGCCATACGGCCGATTAGGGTGCGATTGGTTCATTCGCACGATTGGAGGGCCAGTCGCATGGGGTCATGCGACTGAAGGTTCATTCGCATGACTGAAGGTCCAGTCGCATAGGTGTTCATCCGCATTGTTCATTCGCACGACTGGATGTTCATTCGCATAGGTGTTCATCCGTATTAGTTCAATCGCATGATGTTCAGTCGCATGGAGGCCATGCGACTGAAGGGTGTCCATACGCCCGAATAGGGCTGTTGACCCGAGGAAGGTGTAGATTGACTTCTGACTTTCGGGGGAAGGTGCAGATGTAAGTGTTGATGTAAAGGTTCCCATAAGAGTTTTTAAGATGACGATCGAGGTCTTAGAAGCATGTTGGGCATGATGAGGGTGATGATGTTGTACGTTATGTATGTATGATGTTGCCAGGTAGGATGTGATGTTGATGCATGTTTATGTTCCTTTATGTGATGTATAATATCTTTCCTGGGCTTTACTTGTTATGATGAATGAACAAAGTATTATGTAACGTAAAGTGAAAGATAAGAAAGAGGAACATGATGAATGAATGCATGTATTAATGAACGAATGAACGTCTTGCACACATCGGATACGGGGTCCTTCTTGGTGATTGACCCTAAATGGAACCTCTCTACCGCTCACCCCTAGTACTGTGGCATACTTTAGCTGTCATTCGTTGACTTCGGCCCAGTAGCTAAGACTGATGGTTACTCCTAGTACTGTGGCATACGTTTAGCTGTCATTTGTTGACTTCGGCCCGGTAGCTACGACTAACCGGGGTGTAGCACATGGTATTGGTTCGGGATGATGTCCGATGCGCAAGTAAGTAATGGAAGAACGAATGAACGAATGAAGAAGATAATAATGATATTATCTATGTGTACGTATGATGTGTGATCATGTAAAAGTACGAACGGTTTTATCTGAAAGTAAAGTATGTTTTATTTATAAAACTAGAACTCACTCAGCAACGCTGACTTTGATGTGTTTCCAGTTGGCAGGTAATGATTGCTGAGGATGGCACGGGCGACTACTCAGCTCTTTTGGGATGACATTCTTTTGATTAATGTTTTTGCATTGTAATGCGAACAAACTATTTTTGGTAATGAATGTTGTATTAGTTTGCAAAAGCATTTACATGGAAATAAAGTTTTTGTTTTAGTTTTCCGCTGCGATTTATTAAATACAAATGTAATTATATGTTTTATGGCTGTAGTAGTGGTGGTAGGAGGTGTGGTAGTAGTGGTGGGAGGTGTGGTAGTAGTGGTGGGAGGTGTGGTAGTAGTGGTGGGAGGTGTGGTAGTGGTGGTAGGATGTGTTGTAGTGGTAGTGGTAGCTGTGGTAGAGGTGGTGGATGTGGTGGTAATCAGTGTAATCCTCCTCCTCTTGCTCTTCATGCCATGGGGCTGAGCCTCTTCTTCTTCCTTGAGCCTTTGGAGAGGATGCTCTCCCTAGGATGATGGGATGGTCAGGGATGTATGTTGGATTAGTATCAGTAGTAGCGCATCCTTGGACTCACCCTGGCGTCCACCAACCGCCGTAATCCCTCTCTCGATAGCCACACCTTGCTGCCCACCGTCCTCACCAGCGGCTCCTCATCTGACTCTTCCTCCTTATCTGGCAGGAAGTCTTGATGGAACGAAGCCTTATTAGTTCCACCCTGTGTGGATGGTGGAGATGGAATATCAGTGGTAGTGGCCCTAGATGAAGTGGGGCCTGCATCTCTACCATCACCACTGTCATTGTCATCGTCATCATCGGTGGGAAGAACTATGGGCTCAGTATCTGAATCACTGTCCTTGTGACGCCATTTCTTGCGAGCCGGCGCCATATAATCCTCCTAGGCCAGATGCCCAAACAATCTCCTCACTGGGGGCTTCACCTGCTTGCCCCGGTACACCTTCATCCTACCAAGGGTGGTGTCATCCATAACCTCAAGTGTAACTACATCATCCTTCTCCTTAGGCAGTAGAGGAAGCTTCTCATCAATGATCAATTGCAAGGACCTTGGATATATGCAGAAGCTCTCCTTACCCTTGGCCTCAAGGTTCTCGACCATGTAAGAGAAGATCATGTTGGAGAAGCTGAAGGGGTGATTCAGCACCAGTGCCACATACACATTCTGGATTTGGTCAGATAAATAATTAAATCCTCCTCTCCGTGAAGCAATGCATTTCAGAATGACATGTGCCAGGTACTTGAACTGGGGACACAGGTTGCTTTTGTTGAGCACACCTGCGTTGATGTCCCCAGTGTACTTCATCCGTAGAAAACATCCCCTTACTGTCAGAGGATGTAACCTGGTCGGGTTGGCAACATCATCACCCAGATCTAGTACCCGTCTAAGGTCAGCTGCAGTAACCTCAATCTCTTGGCCAAAAATGGTGCTCCGAATGCAATAAGGCTCAGTAGATCTATCAACTGAAGCACCTTCCTAGAAGGCCTGCTGTAAAGACCGGTAGGGTGTGCATGGAGCAGAGATAGCTCTGTAGATCCTAGACCTCCTCAGAAACACAATAATACCAATAAAACCAACAACATTCCGAGTGGTGGCATCCAAGTGAGCACAGATGTTGTGCTTGGTGTTGATGATCCACCTATCTGCCATGTTTCTGTAACATAAGACACATAAACATGAGGTTTGTCCATAACAGAAGACTGTTGAAATTTAAACTATTCTGAGATCATTCTGGTTCAATCGTGCGATGAACCATATGATTGAGTTCAGTCATGAGATTGAGCATGCGGCTAAGTTCAATCGTGCGATTGAGCATGCGGTTGAGTTTAATTAAGCGATTGAGTATGCGGCTGAGTTCAATCCTGCGATTGAGCATGCGGCTGAGTTCAATCATGCGATTGAGCTCGTATGCCTTGTTCATTCGGTCGATTGAGTCATTCACCCAGCTCAATCGTGCGATTGAAGTTCATTCGGAGTGTCTATTCGCCTAACTCTCTGTTCGACACTCTAACCTTGAATCTAGGTCAATACTTGATGTTAAACGTCGTGTTTAGACTCTTTCAATTCACAGGGACCCTAACTATCACTGTATGTCCTTCATTTTAACGATTGTGCACATTTAAGTGGTCTATTTGAAGGGTTTTATAGATTTCTTGATTTTAATCAATTTGGTCAGTTAGGGTTTGTTTACACCACGCATTTTGTGCGATTTCAATCACTAAGTACTTGTCGATGAAGAGAGTACACGTTAGTATCATAATCACGGTGCGAAATCAATGAAATCGAATTTTGGCAGAGTAACTTTGCTTTTGTGCGATTTGGGAGCGATTGAAGGGTGATGAGAATGTGCGACCGACTCCTCTCTATTTATACTAGGTTTACCTTCAGTCGTGCGACTGGACCTATTCGCCCATTTGATTCGTGCGACTGGGTCTTAGTCGTGCGACTGACTCAGTCGGTCACATCCATTTGAGCGACTAGGATTTAGTTATGTGACTGACTTAGTCGTTCCCCTCCATTCGTGTGATTTGTTCCTTCTGGTGATCCAGTCACATGGATTGACCCATGTTTATGGTCCATTCGTATATCTGGTCCATACGTATGGTTAAATCGTGTGATTGACTCATACTCATGATCCAATCGTGCGACTGGTCCATACTTATGTTCCAGTCGTGCGAATGGCTCAGACTTATGAGTTTGACCTTATGCACTTTCAACTGCTTATCCTGTTAACTATTGATAGGACGCTATGACCGATGATCATCTCAGACATGACCCTTTTAATTTGAAAAATGTTGATTACCTCAGATGTGATCCTTTTAATTTGAAAAACTGTTGATCACCTCAGACGTGATCCTTTTAACTTAGATAATTTTGGTCACCTCAAACATGATCCCTTTTAGTGATTGATTTCCTGATTGAATCCAAATGAATAGTCTGAATTTTACCTAACAAACAACTAAAATTAACTAAAATTTTAAAGCAAAACCAAGACATAATTTTGTATTTTTGATTTGAGGTAGATTGAAACCTATTAGAGTACTTCTAACCGATTTTACTTCCTGGACAACACAGCTTCAAGTCTATTTTATCATTTCTAGTACGATTCATTATGGAATCATAAAGGTATATCAGAGTCATTTGGGACATTTTCGTAAGCCATTTTGATGCTCAATTCTTGTTTTGACTGAGAGTTAATAGCAAGTGTAGGAAATCATACTAAAGCTACAAGATGCACATAATGATTTTGACTTTCGAGAACTGTAACTCACGATGACTGTTAGTATAATTGTCCTCTTAAATCCATACACAGATTTTTGACACACATTGGTGATAAGTTAAGGTTTAATTCTTTCAACAAGCATTTGTGGATCCCACGCTTATATGGTAATCAACGTTTCTCAGGAGATTTTTGAGCGTTCTACGGGTATTTTCAAGAAGAGACTATTCTAAGAGCTTTCAAAGAGATACCAAGCCTCAGGTCAGTGCCATCGCATAGCAGAGAGGCGTAAACAACAATGAATTCTAGAATATTTAGGTTATGCTTATCCACAGGTCAGTGCCACCGAACAACAGAGAAGCACACAAACTATCTTCTTGTTAGAGCATATATTTTCTTTTTGTACATAACACACCAATAACATAAGTTATTAGCTTGATTGCATTTAGCATTTTTCATGTGCTTTGCTCATTTTTATGGTCTACACACACATTTGTGGTGTATATTTTGCTCTTCACCCTTTATTGGAACTGAGTTGATTGTGTTAACCAGGGATAAAATAGGAACCCACAGCTCGTTGAACAACTTAGTTTGAATTTTAAATCACCAATGAGGTCTATTCATCTATTGTGTTGAATCTACCGACACATCATATAATGAACTAGCAGCCTCTAGGTCTAATTTCTCCATGTTACCTCAATAGCTTACTAGTTTTACTATCATTTTTTCTTTTATTTTGTTTAGACTTCTCAGACTTATGCTTTGAATTTTGAATCTTATTCATTTAAAATATTTTAAAGTCCCAAACAATCTGTTTCCTGTGAACTATCATTTCCATAAACATTGAATCAGAATCACATATTTGATTTCATGTCTTTTAGCTAAGTTGTCATTTTCTCTCGTTTTTTTCCTTTTTTAAGTAATTTAAATAAAACAACTAATTTAATACTAATCTAACCTATTCTCCCCCTAATATTCTAAACCGAAAATATTTTTGTGTTTTTGGATTTTAATAAACAGAAAAATAAACTAAAATAAAGAAAAGAAAAAAATTTTGTCGGACTATCAACTTTCGTCTTCTGGAATCATGTCACATTCTTTTTCACTCCATATACCTCTAAAATATATAAAAACCTCGTTGATAAAATGTTTTAGTGTAGAGGTCAGCGCGTTGAAAATCCGTATTTATTTTAACCACATCGATTAGTTGTTTTTTAAAACAGTCACGTATAAAATTGCACTTAATACCGATGTGTTTAGTTTTAGGATGTTGGACTGGATTTTTTGTTACGGCAATAGCAGCAGAATTATCAACAAAAATAGGAGTGTTAGAAAATTGCAAACCGTAGTCGCGCATTTGCTGTTGAATCTAGATGATTTGGGAACAACAACTTGCAGCAGCAACGTATTCAGCTTCACATGTTAACAGACCAACGGAGGTTGCTACTTACACTGCTAGGTGACTAACTGTCTATCAAAGAACTGACACCCTGCTGATGTTGACTTGTAATTCATTTTGCAACCGTCTTAATCCGAGTCGCTATACGCTGTAAGCTCAAAATCATCATCATGAGGATACCACAACCCGAGTGTTGGAGTACCCTTCAGATGATGAAAAATCCTTTTAACACCAATGAGATAGTTGACTTTGGGTTTCGCCTGATATCTGGAACAAAGACACGTCACGTACATGATATCAGGACGAGACGCTGTGAGATACATAAGGGATCCGATCATTCCTCTATACATTGTAGCATCAACTACATCACCATTGTCGTCAGGTGCCACATCGTGTTCGTGGCAAGTGGAGTTCCAATAGCTGAAGCATTCTCCATATCAAACTACTAAGGATGTCCCCTACATATTTAGTTGATGTAGGAAGATTCCTTTTGGTGTCTGATCCACCTGTAGTCCTAGGAAGAACTTCATCTCCCCCATTGCACTCATCTCAAATTTTGATTTCATGACAGATTCAAATTCTTTACATAACTCTTTGTTTCTGGAACCCAAGATTATGTCATCAACATAAATCTGTACTAGCAGTAAGTCGCCATCCTTTTCTTTGATGAATAGTGTACAGTCAGTGACTCCTGTGCGAAAGCCGTGTTTCACCAAATGAGTTGAGAGTTTCTCATACCATGCTCAAGGGGCTTAATGGAGCCCGTAGAGAGCCTTATCAAGTTTGTACACTCTGTCCCGATGATAAGGATCCTCAAATCCTTCGGGTTGACTGATATACACTGTCTCACGGATTTCACCATGAAGGAATGCACTATTGACATCTAGTTGATAAACTTTAATCTTCATGTAAGATGCATAGGCTAGGAAGATATGGATTGCCTCCATTCTAGCCACAGGTGCAAACACTTCATTGTAATCAATGCCTTCAACTTGTCTAAAACCTTGAACCACAAGTCGAGCCTTGTTTCTGATTATGACCCCTTGGTCATCTTTTTTGCACTTCAAGACCCATTTAGTGCCAATGACCTTAGCACCTTTTGGTCTGTCCACCAGTGTCCATACTCCTAACTTCTTGAATTGTATGAGTTCTTCTTGTATGGCATTAACCCATGCCTCATCGTTTAAGGCTTCACTAACATACTTTGGCTCAAATTGATACATAAAACATCGATAAACACCATCGTGAATATAGCCTTTTTCCATGACTAAGGCATAATCAGCTGAGTAGAGCTGTTTTCGTGTCTGTACTCCCGATTGTACATCCCTTATGACGTTGTCCAGAGGATGATATACATTTATTCGAGATCCGGGAGTGGTGGGAACAACTACTTCTTGATCCAAATTTTGAATCCCTGGTTCAGTATCTTTAGCTGTTGGAGTTTGAGGTTTGAAGTATTAAAGGCATCAACATCAGATGCTTGTGTGTACTTTCAGTAGCAGGAACTTGTTCCTCCTGGTCCACCTGTTCAGTCTCAACATCTTTATCGTTAGAGGAGGAGTTTCTTACATCAAGTGCTCCCCTTAAAGGACTAGACGATTCACCTAGTGGAACTGATGTTGTCGAGTCTTGTGACGGTGTGTTTAAGACATCGTACATCATTTTGGTCAATAACTCATCACCAGGAAGGGAAAGATGGATGTTGAAGGACATAAAGAATCCATCATAGTCGAAGAAGAATAAGGGTCCTTTACCAGCAGGGGGTGGTGGTGTATCTCTGAACAGCGATGTTGCATCACACTTCTACCTGACCCGTTGAGTTGTTATAAACTCTCTTGTCTGGTATATTTTATCCTAGAAAAATCCCTTCTTCAGCCTTCTCACTGAATTCCCTGATTGAGTTTTCTTCAGCAACATACATGGTACGCCAAATGGTTCGAGGTACTCCATATTAGGTTTACGTTGCTGGAGCAACTTATAACATGTTTTACCATGACGTTGACCACCAAGACTCGATTTAGGGTGTAACATTCATTAGCAACTGCCTCGTTCCAAAATTGCATAGGTAGTTTCGAGTTGTCTAGCATCGTTCTCGTTGTCTCTATCAAGCTTCTGTTCTTTCGTTTAGCAACTCCGTTCATTTGTGGAGTGTAGGCAGATGTGAACTGGTGTACAATTCCTTTCTCTTTGCAAAACTCCTCCATCCACTGGTTCTTGAACTTCGTGCCGTAGTCTGATCGAATCTGCCATACTTTCAGCTTGTAGAGTGACTCCAAGGTTGTTACTAGCTGTTTGAATGATTCATATGTCTCTAATTTGGATTTCAGAAACATCACCCAAGAATATCTTGAGTAATCATTCATAACAACATAGCTGTACAGATCTCCAGCGATGCTTTTGGTGCTGACAGGACCAAACAGATCCATGTGTAGAAGTTCGAGAGACATGTCAATGGAATTTACTTTGTTTGCCTTGTGAGACTTCTTGGTCTGTTTACCTTTCTTACACGCCACACAAAAATCTAGAACTTGAAAGTTCTTGACATTTACTCCGTTCACTAAATCATTCTGGATCAGATGATTCATCTTCCGTGGATTGATGTGTCCCATTCTCCTATGCTAGGAGATTGAGTCCCTCTCTGTTTCCTTTGACAAGAAGCATTGAACTTTATGATTGGTTGTAGAGGCTTTTGATAGATCCAAGACATATAAATCATTATATCTTGAAGCTGACATTAAGATGTTGTCCTCCAGGATGATGTAATCCTTCTTCAATACATAGCACTTCTTGTTGTCAAAACCACTTTGAATCCTTTGTCATAGATCTGGGAGACTGAAAGCAAGTTATTCTGTAGTTGTTGAATGTAGTTGACCTTATCAAACTTGACTTTCTGGTTTCCCACTTCACCTTGAGCGGTGATGTATCCTCCTTTATTCCTAGCAAAAGATACATGTCTCCCTTTAATTTGTTTGACATTGAAAAGGAGAGACAAGTTCCCGGTCATGTGCCTAGACGCCCCACTATCAACAATCCAGGTATTTATGATAGCACTGTAATGGACACCCTGCACATTCAAAGGAAATGATCAGTTTAGGTTTGGGACCCAAGCCTTAAGTATCTTGGGTGATCCAGATCACACATCATAAACTCAACCCACTGTCTATTTGATGGTGAGGGCATATCATTCTTCTTATTGTTCTCATTATCAGACAATGGACTTGACTTTTCTTTCCATAAGCCAGTTTTATGTAAGGCCTATTTGTGATAAATATACATCTGTCTTAGAGTTTGAACTTTAGGTTCATTTGTTCTCTTAGGAGGAGTAATAGAACTCCTTTTAGAAGAACTATGTTTTGTATCATAAATTTCAATTTTCTTTCTGGGAGTCTGATAATAAGGACAATTTGAAGAAATATGACCTCTCTTTCCACAGCTGTAGCAAGATCTCCCTTCCACATGTTGAGGAAACTGTTTATGTGGGGTTGAGTGTAATACAGGTGCGACATGAGTCTGGTTGGGTTTAGTCACTTCTTGATTAGATGTATCACCTTTATTAACAAAATTAATTGTTTTGACACTTTGAACAGTTTTAGTCTGCCTCTTGGTTGGACTTTGATGACTAACACGTGTGTGGTTAACTGGTTTAGTCAGTTTGGGTTCTGAAATAGACTTTGGTGAACCTAACCTTACATTAACCCTTTTAAATGCATCATCTAAATTCTCAACAGGCATCTTGCCTTTTGATTTCATAGTAGCCTCCTTCTATTTAGTGATAGATTTCACTGCTTTACTTGTGGAATCAGGATCACTAACCAAAGGAGTGGACACCATATGATCCTTTACTGGTTGTTATTTACTAGTTTATATTTTGTATTTAAAAGGGTCTCATGAGGTGGTGGAACTACTTTATAACCCAATCCTTCCCTATTATTTCGTTCTTTCACTAAGTGTTGAACTATATGAGAAGAACTTGTCCAACGGTGCAGTTTTTGTTTTAATGAATTGACTTTGACTTCTAAAACTGCTTTCTCTTTCTTTTTTTCTTCCAAAGAATTGAAATAGAACTTTATATCATTCGCTTGATTAAAAGAAATAATCTCGGTTTACCGTAGTTGTTTACCTAAAAGTTCTATTTATTTTTTATAACCGTGCTCATTTTGTTTCAAAATATGATTTGCTTCTGTGCATAGTTGTAAATCATTTACTAAGCTATCATTGTGATCTAATAACCTAGTAAATTTCAAATCTATGCTTTCTCTAAATTTATTACATTCATTACAAGCATGTTTTTTAAAAAGTTGACCTTTTGTACTTACCTGTGAAGATTCAGTTGAATCAGCCATCAATCTAGAATTTGACTCTATGGATGCTGGAGATTCTGACATCTCGTTCTGAGTTCTCTTCAATTAGGTGATCTACCACATTCACAGCTTCTTCGCTATTTGATATTACTTGTCGATTGTGATTTCACCTTCACTTGCAGATTCATCATCCAATCCCTCGACATAGGCAATGTTTGATTCACCCAGAGATACAAAATGGAAGGTCCAGTCCTGCCCTTCGTCACCTTGAGCAGTCAAGGCCTTTGTCTCTTTGCTTGAAGAGGTAGTTCCATTCTTGTCTTTTTCTTAACGGTTGAAGGTTGAGAATGGATTTCTGTTACCTGTTTTTGGGCTTTACACATTCACGTTTGAAATGCCCCATTTCACCACAATTAAAGCAGGTAACTTTGGTTTTATTGAAACCAAAGGTTGTGTCTTTTGTGGCAACTAAATTCTGTCCTGTCTTTTTCACGAAATTTTTAGCCCTTCGGACAGCACTCGCCAAGGCCCACATAATATCCATTCTCTCTAGTTCATTTTCGTCCACCTGCTCGTAATCTTCATCTGCAATATGGCAGTTTCCAATCTTCCTGCAACTAGACCAGCATAGGAGTGGACAACTGCTGCTAGAAGATCCATGTGCTCCTTTGCAACTTCCTATGATATTACCGAGATTCTCGGTTCTTAACTTAGTAGCATTGGCCTTAGGCACTATATTTTTGGTGCAAGATGACCTAACGTTTCTGATCCTAAAGTAGTGGATTGTGAAAGAGCTGCTGAACTAGACACAAAGGCAGTTTGGAGTGGTGCCCCTGAACTGGTTGAGTGGGAGATAAGTTATAAAGTGAAGGATTCTGGTCGTAGGATCCTTTCTGTGATCTGTACTTCATCCTCAGTTCCTCCTCCTTAATTTCAGGATGAAGTCATTTATGTCTAACTTTGCAAGTATATTGTTCTGTCTCAGATTTGACACAAACGAGTCCCCTTTCTCTGGTAAACCATCAGCAAAGCTTGATACTTTATGTGAATCCAAGGATCGCGAACAGGAATTATCAATGTCTGTCGATTGACAGTCAACGTTTGCGGAAACAACGTTGATTGGTTTAATTGTTTTGCAATAGCTTTAAATATCAATAAATGTTCAAGAACACATGTAGTAAAACACAATTAATGATTAATATGTATTTCATTAGAACATGTTAATGATTACAATATAATGAATGAATGATATCAAAGTATGTTATGATGTGACGGCTACTAGGGTTTGATTGAGAGACTTTGAAGTGATTGTTATAATGCTGTTGCTGTTGTCGCTCAATCAATCGTCTAAAACAACCGCTTGAATTGTGTCCTAGGATCCATATATATAGACAATGATGTTTCAGTTATAGGAAACACCAGATCTCTTGGGATTTGATTTGTTTCAGTTATAGAAACACCGGATTTCTCGGGATTCGCATAGTGCCTAGATGACTTGTTGAATTGTAACACTTGTATTATACAAGTGTTTTGTACTCCTCCGGAAGATGTCTTCCATAGATGATTTGTTCTTCCGCAGAAGAATGTTCTTCCGTAGAAGTCTTGTTCTTCCGAAGCAATCTTGTTCTTCCAAGCAATCTTGTTCTTCCGAAGCAATCTTGTTCTTCACTTCTGGTTGTTCATCCGCAGAGGATCTTCGGATGAATAGTTACTTGTAAGAAATATATCTATGGAAGAACAAAATGTTCATCCGTAGATGTTTCTTACACTTGATCAATTCATAAGTTGACCGAGTATAATGTTTGTACCTGCAACCATACATAAATCACACACAAAGAATGGGTTACCTATATATTTAATGCATACATAATAATGAATTACAAACATTTATTACAGATATTAATTCAAGTACTAAGCCTATACATAATGAACTAGATATACTGAACCTAGACCTAACAATACTCCCTTTTTCTTAGATACTTGCAATAAGTTCTTCAACACTGAATTCCTTGACTCTGGCAATGATCTTATTGTAGAAGTAAGACACAACAGTCTTCTGATCATCATACTTGTAGTTGATCTTCATCTTGCTGAACTTCTTCAGAGTCTCAAAACTTATCCCCAGAACATCTTCCTCCGTAGTAAGTATGTCTAACACATTGTTGTTATTCATCACTTCTAACTCATCTTGCTCTGAAATTCTGAGTTCAGTTACTTTATCAAAAGTTGTTCCCTTTAGCAGTCCAGCATTGTATCTTCTTCTTGTAGGCTTTGGCATGTAATTTGTCACTCACTTGGATCACATGGACATGCAGGAACAAATCATTCTGTGCTTTTTCATTGGCCAACTTAGGAAAGAATTTGTCATTAAGGTATGAGTGTAGCTGGGATGAAGAGTTTGATTTCCACAGATCAAAGATCCTGATACGGTCAGCTTTCTTGTTTTCAGCATTTCTTAACAACACCAACTTCTTTGTTTTCTCAACATAACCCCATTCAGTTATAGGGTATGTGAATTGAGTCCCTTCAATACATTTGATTGATGCTGTAGTTCTACTTTTGTATCCAACCCTCTTCAAGAATTCATCATCTACAGATTCTGAGGCATTGGACTTGTATCTTTTAAGCCCTTTGATTCTCTTCTGATGCTCTGCATCTTCTCTTTTAGCTTCACTTAGGACATCATCTTTAAACTTAGTCTTGAGCTTTCCCACTAGAGTTGAGAAGTCTCTTCCTCTAAGGTGAATTGGATCATTACAGATGATCAGGCTTTGAAGATCTTTGATGTCATCTCTGGTAGACTCACCACTGAAAATACATCATGGAAGTATTCAACTCTTCCAATGCTCTTTTAATAATAGTACAATCCCAGTCTGGATCATATTTCCAGGCCATGATCCTGTTTTCTTCCACAGAACTGGGAGTCGTGAGGTGGTCGATTAGTTGTATCAGAGTGGATTTCTGTTCAGTTATCTCCCTCACTGTAGTGCCCAGTGGCCATACTTTGCCAAAAATTACTTTTCTTGGCTCTCTGATCAGTTTGCCCTTCCCTTTGTGCTGATCTTTAGGTTCAACTGTTATAGGTTCAGCAGGAAGTTTACTTTGTTACTCATAAGATGGATGAGGAGCTTAAGTTCTAAATTTTACACCAGTATCCAGCTCAACTTTCATCACATGCTCCATCATCCTTCTAAGTTCTCCTATTGACCTTCCCTTAAGCTCATGAGGTTTGTAGTTATGGCCTTGTAACCAGCAAGTCATGTTATATCTACTCAGCTTAGCTGTGTAATAATGACCCAACTCCTTCTTTGTCTTCTGGATAAATTGAAAGGTGCAGAAAGCTTCGTAATCACAGTTTGGAATCATAAAGCATGCAAGATCAAATTCTTTCAACAGATTCTTCATCTCAGTCATGTTTAGCCTTTCAACCATGTCATACGGGAAACCATGATTTATGAGTGTCATGAACATGGTCGATTCGGGTCTCTCTTCTAATATGTCTTTTGTACCCAGAAGATCATCAACCTTTGATACTTCCTTATCTGGTGCAGAGTCTTCATTGGTCAGCTCTTTCCACTATTCATCACTGTCATCATCCTGATGAGAAATAGACTTCACAGTAGATAAATCTACTGAAGGTGTGTGTTCAGGAGATGTCAGCTTTTGTTTCTGGAAGGACTCTCATCAACAGTTTTCTTCTTCTTAGTCATACCAGGTACTTTCTCTTCCTTGAGTACAGAATTAGCTCTTTTGTTGCCTCAGAAGATTGTTTTGCTTGAACGGTTGAAACATTAACATTAGACTCTAATGTACAGATCTTCATTTTGAGCTGTTCAATCTCTTCTTCTTTCTTTTTTATCACATTTGACTGAGCAGACATAGTGTTATTTGCTTGTTCAAGCTTCATCATCATCCTTTCCTTTTCTTCTTTTTCAGTTGCTGCTGACTCTTTAAGCTCAGACTCCTTATCAAGCAAAGCATCAATAACTTCCTTGTCACATTGAGCATCTTCTCTCAGTGTTTTTATTCTAGCTTGTTGTTTCATCAACTCTTCATCCTTTTCTCTTATCACTCCCTTCAGCTCCTGTATTCTTTGCTTTCTTTTGTTGATTTTAGCACTAGCTTGTTATACTCAGCAACCAGATAACTCTTGCTGACAGGGATATCATTATCACTCAGATCATTTTTATTGTAGGCAGTTACATCAACATAGTCTGCTACTTCTTCTTCTTTCTGATGTTGAGCATTAATCTCATCATCTTTAACTTCTTCTGGTCTACACTTGCTGAGCTTGAACTGAGCTCAATGACTTGATTTGCAAGTTCTTGATGAGGTTGTTGTTGTTGTTGATGATCAGACAATGGAGATACTTGTTTAGTTTCGTTTGAGAGTACTGGGGATTCAGTCTTGGATGATGACAGTTTAACTGTACTTGCTTGTGAGACTAACTCTGTCTCCCAGTGTAAAGACTGTTTGGTGTGTGGGGTTGGATGGAGAGATTGGTTCTGTATTTTGGCTGGCTGGAGATTGGGTTGAGGTGTTTGTTCTTATTTGGTGATGGATGGTGGATGGGAGAGATTGGTTCAGTATTCTGGCTGGCTGAGAGTGTTGTTGAGGTGTTTGTTCTTGATTTGGTGATGGATGGTGGATGGGAGAGATTGGTTTAGTATTCTGGCTGGCTGGAGATTGTTGTTGAGGTGTTTGTTCTTGATTTGGTGATGGATGGTGGATAGGAGAGATTGGTTCAGTATTTTGGCTGGCTGGAGAGTGTTGTTAAGGTGTTTGTTTTTGATTTGGTGATGGATGTGTGGGAGAGATTGGTTCAGTTTCTGGCTGCTGGAGATTGTTGATGTATGGGTGATGTATCTGGTGAGAAAGTGTCTTGACAAACTTGGTTGGAGAATTCTCTTTTATCTTTCCACACAAGCTCTTGAGGGATATTTGCAGCAGCATCAACCACATGTGCAAACACATCCATATCACCTCCTTTATATATTCCCAAAATTTTGTTCAGAACAGATTTGCCAAGGTGTGCTTGACTAAACACACCACCATCCACAGAAGTTCCAGGCAATTCCGCATTAATGATTAGTTGAAGAAACCTTGGAAACATATACATCTTATCAACCATCTACACTTTATGTGATCACATAGACAGTTGAAGATGTACTTTGAGTAATTGTAGGTTCTTTCTTCAAAAATACCAATGATGCCAGATGAGATATGTCTCGAAAATCTATCAAGTCCAGATTTTCTGTTTGAAATGCACTTTAGATAGGTGTGACAAAGAAATTTGTATGGCTTACAGAGTCTTCCTTTCTTGATTTCTCCTTTTTCAAATCACCATCATATCCCATCATGAGAAGACTTTCTCTATGTATTCATTTTCGAACACATCAGGGTGTCCGGCTTAACATCTCCCAACTCAAGTGCCCTTCTTATTGTTTGTTCATAATTCTCATCCTTCGATTTTTAATATCAACAACAATACCTTCACCATCTTCTCTACATATGCAGAGTTCCAGAAATCGGTGATATGAGATCGATAAATCACAGGCTCTGCCGATAGTGCATAGAACAACCTCGATCTTCTTAGATATCGGATAAGTTCTTGACACCCTTCTGAGACAAGATCATCAGGGTTTAAGAAGGCACACACATTGTGTTCTTTCGTAAATCGATTATCCATTTGTTCATAAGAAAAAGACTTTGTTAAAATCACATTATTGATATGAGAACACGAATAGTTGTGAGATAAAACAAGAATCAAATGGTTTATTCTTGAATATTACAACATGTTTTACCTTAATAACAACGGATTAAGAACACAAATATATGTTTGTTTAATGTTTTGATTTGGTGAAATTTGGATGCTGAGGAAGTGGGAAAAAATTTGTTGAGAGTGGGTTTTTCTAGGTTTGAAAAGTGAGCTGAAAAAGGGAATAATGAATTTGAGAGGTCAAACCATATCATTTATACTCTCAGACACATTAATTTATCTCATTTATTTAGTGAACCCTCAATGTATTCTTCCGCAGAACATCTACGGATCGACAACATCTGCTGATGATGTATTCTTCCGCAGATTACCACATTAAATTTCATTTGTTGATCTTTATTCATCTGTAGTTCACCAATCTACGGATAAACATTTAAGATTTCCTCATTGTAGCTTCTGCTGATGCTAAAACTACACAATGCAGAGAGATATTGTTGTATGTATGGTCCAAGTCCATTGGTTAGAACCATTTATTGCTTTAGGACCTTGTTGGCTTTGTATACATGGAAATTAGCACATAAGTTTAAAAAGATTTTTATTAAAATTTTCATGTATCTAGCAGCTAGATGATTTCAGATTCCAATTCCTTCAAATTGATAATGAGATAGACATTTCTGCTGATTGAGTAACTCAACATACTCAACTTCATTTATTCTACTCCCTCTAAATTTGTGATTAATGATGAATTTAAGCATTTATCAGAAATTTCTTTAAGAGGAATAACATGATTTGTAACTATATGAAAATGATTAGACATATATACACATATGATGGGATCATACTATAATACTAAGCCTCATCCTGATGAGTTATGTTGTTGAATTGATACCTGAACAGAGTTCTGATTGCAAGTATATTGTCCACTTAAATCCATACAAGAGCTCATGTATCAACTAGGCATGCTGATTATCATGTTTTATATTGATTTGTAAATAACCATTATGGCTTCACATTCAATTCACAAAGATTTTGTCCTCCCTTTGGAAGACAAATCATCACTTTTTCACACTTAAGAACTATGTACTTTAAGTTATAAGATCTATCTTGAGATGCAATTGGAATCTCATTAATGCAAATGATGTAAAAGCTCAAGATTAATATACAGTTGATCACATAGGATTCTTTTGAGAGCTTAGATATGATCATCATCAGGTCACCAGGTCTTTACTTACGTAAAACAGAGGTGCCGTTAACCCAGGTCTTTGTTGACACAAAACAGAGGGACGATGAGGATCATGATCTTTTCACCTTTTGTGACTGATATTCAGTATGGTGATCATACACCCAGGTCTTTGTTCACACAAAACAGAGGGAGTATGATTTGCAAAGATAGATATTATAAAGTGTTTTACATAGTGTGTTTAAATGAGTGATTTGGTCACATTAGAATAAGACTTTCTTTGTATTCTCAAAATGAAGTTTCCCACAAACAATCATTTTATCATTATGTTTGGCATGCACTCAGTTTAATTTCCACTCTAGATGAATCTACTCACATATCAAGAAACTTGCTAAGATTTATTGTTATTTATGTATTCAGGAATCAGCAAAGCTATAGTGTACTATCATTTCCCATACATATGTCATGCTAAAGCATCATTACACGCAGTATTTTATTTGTTTAGACTTGATTAATCTAAGTTAATCATGCCCAGAGACTCAACCAGAAAGTTAAATCTGACTGAATCAAAGGCTTTAGTGAATAAATCACAACCTGATTTGATGTATCCACTTTGACTAACTTAATCAAACCATTTCTGAGCAATCTCTCAGAAAATGATATCTTATTTCAATATGTTTTGTTTTACTATGCACAGGATTAGCAGTTATACATAGCAGCAGAATTGTCTATATAAATTGAAGTTTGAAGAAAGTTGTAACCATAGTCAAGTAATTGGTTTTGCAACCAAAGAACTTGAGAACATCCAGCTGAAGCAGCAATGTACTCAACCTCAGCTGTTGTAACATCTTGTAATTTTGGGTTAAGTTAAAGTTAGCCTTGTTAAATTCTTGCATGGGCTAATGTGTTATTTATGAAAATTATGGGCTGCTTATGATTATTACCTTAAGTGCTCTTTTGAATTTGTAAGGTATAATATTTATATAATAATAATATAAAATAACAAATTATAAGAGTAAATAATTATGTTACTAATAATAATAATAATAATAATAATATAATAATAATAATAATAATAATAATAAGAACAATAAAGGTAAAATGAAATGAAAATTTTTAAACTTGAAAATGTTCAAACATTAAACTTAATTTAAACTCAAGGGGCCTCCTTGTCAATTTAGAAACTGTGAAAATAAAGTTTGGGCACGAACTAACAACCTTAAAACTTCAAGGAATTTGTGCAAATAACTAAAAATTATCCAAATTTTCCCCCTTAACCGCGTTCCGGCCAGAAATCCGGCGGAGCTCCGGCGACGGTCAAAACACCCAAAATTATTCGTTTTCGAAGCCCAAAACCGACTCAAATCGTGTCGTTTGCACGTTTCGAACTTGATTACTCGATTAAATTGCATTTAAACATCAGTTTCGACCCTAAGCGATCGCATAACCGATATACATTAAAACATATGGCCGTTCGAGCATTTACACATCATAATAGTCCAATTAAACTAACCTAAACGACTCTCTATCAATCATTAATCGAATACCATCCTCAATTGCATCAGAAACAACCACAATTTGCAAATTGAACTTCATATTTTTATCGCGAATCTACACCACCCGAACAGCACCATACCAACCTGTTAACAACGAATTGATAGAGGGCTTTACATCGGGAGCATCATCCGAAGCTCCACACGAAGTTAATTGGATTATCATCAATATTACACATCGTTCCTTCACCTCTCGGTCGCGACTTGTTCATCAACGTGTGCACCTTCAATTATTAATCAAACAGGTAAATTGCTTACATGTATGCAATCGGTTGATCATGGGGAACAAAAGCCCCATGGTTAACAATGCCCCTAGCATCGATTATCTGTCAATTTGGGATTGAAGGAACTTAGGGTTCATGGAATTTGGGCGGGTTCTGTGTTCATTGGTTTTAAGTTTTGGAAACCAATTTCAACCGCGGCAGAAGCCTTGGTTCACTGGTTCCCCACTTGCATTCCACACTAGAGGTCCCGGGTTCGAACCCGGCGACCTCCAACATATTTTTTGGGGCTTTTTCAGCCTTTAAAAAAATAGAAAAATTCTGAAAATTAATAAAAAATCAATCTTGTAAATCTAAATTATTTAGAAGTCACTTAACCGATTTCTGAAAAATTTATGTTCTTATAATACTCGTATATTATTATAAAACAAATGATATAATTAGTTCAACTTCTTACAAAGTATATTTTTCTTTATATGTTGACCGTTATTTGTTAAAATAAGACATTTAGATTATTTTTATAAGTTAAACTTAAAATATTGTTTTAATTTACTAAATAGTTGTTTGTTCAAATATCATGTTTAAATTATTTTCTTATAAATAAACACTAAATATTGTTATAACTCACTAAATCATTACTTGTTCAAATACAAGTATATATTATTGTTAAAATAAGAGTTATTTTAAAAGTTTGTTTTAAATTATATTTAGACCTTGTTACAAATGGTTTCTTCTAATTCTTGGTAGTAAAACGATTAAATAATATATAGACTCAAAGCATAATCAAAATTTACCATGTTAACATCTCAAATTCCACTTAAAACCTTAGTTTCTGTCAAAACGTTAAACTTATTATAATTAAACTTTAACCTTGTGTGTGTGTGTATATATATATATATATATATATATATATATATATATATAGATATATATATTATATATATATATTTAGGTGCCTTGTGACGTACATCTTGGATCCGTTTATTATCAATCTTATTAATCTTCATACTTATACTTTTAGCCATGTGAGTACTTCCATACCCCTTTTCATATTTTTCTTACACTTTGGGGTGGAACATGTTATCCTATTAACATTACACTTGTACACATTTTTGAGACTTGTAAACGTTATGGCAATTCCTCATGTAAGTTGTGGTTAGTTGGACTTTTTGTGATTACCATGTTATGGCACTATATGTACAATCATTAACTATTGCTAGCCCAGTGAAGTCATAGATCTATGGGCAAGACAAGCCTGCTTTGGTTGATCCAAGTACACTTAACTGATCGTATATACTTTTAAACGTTGAGACTTGTAAAATTTTGTCGAGGTTTGATTGTTGCATTGTTCATGACATCCCTAATCACTATGTTCACTAACTTATGACTTGAATTGCCATCTTTTATATATGCTATGTATTTAAACCTATGGAATGCTCACCAACATTATTGTTGACTCCTTTATTTTTTTAACATGTTTCAGGAAATGCCCAAGTTTGATTATCTACACATTGAAGCTTGCACATCTAGGAATGGACCTAGATTAAAAATAAAATAGGATGAATTGTTACATTTTATGTTATGTCTTTTATATCCTTTGAGACTTATATTTGTAATGTGACAAATGAAATTTATGTGTAAAATATATTTGGATTATTAATAGCGTTATGTGGCTATGAACGATCTTAACTCTCACTCCTCGACGTTTCCGCCATCAAGGTTGGGGTGTGACAGATTGGTATCAGAGCCCATAACTATAGAGATCTAGGTTATTAGAAATGGTGACCTAGGCTATAGTATGCATGAACCTTATAGAATAATATTTCTATCTTGTAACTTAAATACTTTTCATGCTACATAATGCTATGCCTCTTATGTGCAATTTGATGCCTTAGCATAGGATTGCCTAAACATTGTTATTTGTCTCCCTAAACTTAACTTTGACTCTTTGACTCTCCCCGAACACGAACTCTCTTAATCTTATTCTCGTCGACACATGGAATCTTATGTTTATGTTATGACTTGGATCTTTAGATGTTACGTCTAATCTGTATAAATCTCATCAAGGTTTTGATTCTATGAACCTAAGAAATATTGTGTGACACATAGACACCTGTATCCTGGTTTTCCTGGCAAAAGGCCCTCGGGCTAAGGCAAGCATATCGCATAAATCCTACGGGACTAGTTATGCTTACCTGGGGATTTCTGGGATGAGTGATAAACTATGGTCAACATACACAAGTTTCTAAGGTAAATGGGTCAATTCACCTTGACGTGTCAATGTTTTCAAATGGTAATGCGTTACCAAATGGAAACATCCCGTGTACCTTAAAAACCCTTAGCTTATCTTTGTTAAACTACTATCCTCTATTATCCCCGCTCCTGTAACTAACTCATTTTTATATATTCAGCATGTCTCGTCACCATGGAAAGCGTGGAAGTTCCGACCGTAAGCTGGCTGCCATGATTGCACGACAAATGGCTGCCGTTCTCCCGACTATGGTGGCTGAACTCAATAGCACACTAATGGCTAATAGCAACAACAACATCAATGGGAACAATAGTGGTGCTAATGGAGATAATAGTAACAATCAAAATGAGAACAATCAACAAGGGAACAACCGTACTTGCACCTTCAAACACTTTAACTCGTGCAAACCCACTAGCTTTAGTGGAAAAGAAGGAGCCACTGGACTTCTCGAGTGGTTTGAAAGTATGGAGAATACGTTCATTGTTAGCGAGTGTCCCAACGATTTCAAGGTTCGCTATGCCATAAGTGTTCTTCAACAACGAGCACTCACATGGTGGAATAGTGAGAAGAGAAACCGTGGAACTGAGGCTGCTTTGGCCTTGTCCTGGGAGGAGTTCAAGGAGGTTATGATTCAAAAGTTTTGTCCAAGGAGCGAGTTACAAAAGCTGGAGGAGGAATTCTGGAATCTCAAACAAGATGGTGGGAATCATTTGGCTTATTCCACCCGACATCATGAGTTGAGTATGCTTCTACCTCACATGGTGGACACCGTGCCCCGTAACATTGAAAAATTATCAAGGGGGTGCCACCTCAAATTCAAGATGCAGTGGTGGGTAGTAGGCCCACAACCTTGGAGGAGGCGATTACTATTACTGCACAGCTCACTGAGAATCATATAAGAGCTGGCACGATGTCGGCAAAGGGCTCCAAGGCTATAGCGAAGGTGACACCTGAGGCAACAAAGGAGGTAAAGGCCGAGTCATCTTCTCAAAACAGGAAGCGTAAGTTCACCCCGACACGCAACTACGCTGTGACCGCCCCCAATGCTCCCCAAAAACAAATGGTGGTTGCGAATCAAGCTCCCATGGCTAAAGTTTATGCTGGGCCACATCCTATGTGTAACACGTGCAAGTACCATCATTCAAGCAACATGCCATGCCGAGTCTGCTCGCTGTGTGGAAAGTATGGTCATTTGGTGGCTACTTGTCTTCGTGCACCAAATAACACCCATGCTTACCAACCAACCTGCTACAACTGTGGCGAGGCTGGCCATATTCGCCCTCAATGTCCTCGCAATGCGAGAACTATGCCACCGGCTCGTGGAAGGGCTTTCAACATCAACGCCAACCAAGCGCAAGCCAACAACGACGTGGTGAATGGTACGTCGTTAAATTTCTTCTAGTCCTTTTCTTGTTTTGCAAAAATTTCCTATCCATGTTCATCATATCAATAACAGGTTGTTACCAAACAGGTATGTATCTTGTAAATAATCATTATGCATCTGTGTTGTTTGATTCGGGTGCCGATTGAAGTTTCATGTCCTTGGAATTCGAAACTATACTTTCTAAACCGCGTGCAAAACTGGAGAAATCTTTCACGGTCGAGATTGCCGATGGAAAATCTATTGTCGTTGATGTCGTGATACGCGACTGCACCTTGAGCCTTAACGAACACGAGTTCTCCGTCGACCTTATTCCTATGCAATTGGGAAGCTTTGAGGTTATCATTGGCATGGATTGGTTAGCCAAGCACCGTGCGGAAATTCTATGTTTCAAGAAGTGTATCCGAATTCCGTTACCGACTGGAGATACTTTGAAGGTCTTTGGGAGAAATCATCCCAAAGACTCAAACTCATGTCTTATCAAGGCCCGCAAATGCTTAAGTAAAAACTACATGGCTTTCATGGCATATGTAGTGAATACGAAAGCCAAGGGTAAGGAGTTGAAGGACATTCCTGTTGTGCGAGACTTTCCCGAAGTTTTTCCCGAAGATCTTAAAGGGTTACCTCCCGTGCGAGAAGTTGAGTACAAGATTGATTTAATCCCTGGTGCAAACCCTGTGGCTAAATCGCCTTATCGTCTTGCACCTTCTGAAATGCAAGAGCTCGCTAGTCAACTGCAAGAGTTGACCGATAAGGGTTTTATTCGCCCTAGTTCATCACCGTGGGGCGCACCTGTACTATTTGTGAAGAAGAAGGATGGTTCATTTCGTATGTGCATCGATTATCGCGAACTCAACAAGCTTACTATTAAAACCATACCCACTTCCTCGAATCGATGACCTCTTCGAACAACTTCAAGGAGCAACTCAATTCTCGAAAATCGATCTACGTTCTAGGTATCATCAATTACGTGTTCATGATGATGACATTCCAAAGACCGCTTTCCGTACTCGATATGGACACTACGAGTTCATGGTCATGCCTTTTGGCCTGACCAATGCGCCTGCTGTGTTCATGGATCTCATGAATCGAGTATGTAAACCGTATTTGGATAAATTCGTGATCGTGTTTATTGATGACATCCTTATTTATTCCAAGACAAAAATCGATCACGAGACACACTTGCGAAAAGTACTTGGACTTTTGAAGAAGGAGCAATTATACGCCAAGCTTTCCAAGTGTGAATTTTGGTTGGAGGAAGTTCAATTCCTAGGGCATGTGGTGAATAGCCAAGGAATTCACGTGGATCCTGCTAAAATTGAAGCTGTGAAGAATTAGTGTGTTCCCACAACCCCAACCGAGGTTCGTTCTTTTCTGGGTTTAGCGGGATACTACCGTAGGTTCATAGCAAATTTCTCGAAGATTGCTAAACCATTAACGGCGCTAACCCAAAAGAATCGACTTTTTGAATGGGGACCCGAGCAAGAAGAGGCTTTCGAGACATTGAAACGCAAGTTGTGTAATGCTCCTATTCTCACACTACCCGATGGAAACGACGACTTTACTGTATATTGTGATG
This sequence comes from Flaveria trinervia, assembly GCA_025506515.1. NCBI lineage: Eukaryota > Viridiplantae > Streptophyta > Magnoliopsida > Asterales > Asteraceae > Flaveria > Flaveria trinervia. Next base: position 5,462,452 of record CM046457.1, on the reverse strand, counting down.
CTTCTAATCAAGGTCTTGGTTGTGTTCTCATGCAACGAGGCAAAGTTATAGCATACGCGTCGAGACAATTGAAGGTTCATGAAGTTAACTACACAACGCATGATCTTGAACTTGTGCTGTGGTTTTTGCATTGAAGATTTGGCGACACTACTTATATGGGACGCAATGCATAGTCTACACCGATCATAAGAGTCTCCAACACGTGTTCAATCAAAAGGATCTCAACATGAGACAAAGATGTTGGATTGAGTTGATTAGTGACTACGACTGCGACATTCGCTATCATCCTGGAAAGGCGAATGTTGTAGCCGACGCACTAAGTCGCAAGGTCCACAACAAGACTGTCTCGCTTCAAGAAATCTGAGATCGAAGACAATGGTTTGATACGTTAGGAGAATTTGATACCGAGATTCACGTGGATGTCAACGAGGCTACTATCATGCTCCAAAACATAAGGATCGATAGTGACCTCGAGTTATGCATTCGCGAGGCTCAACAAGCGGCACTAACCACGAAGGAAAAGATGAAGATTTGATGACTAACGTACGGTCACAATTGGAATGAAGAAAGATATCGCGACTTACGTTTCCAAGTGCCTCACGTGCGCAAGGGTCAAAGCCGAACATCAACGACCAAGTGGTTTACTTGAGCAACCTGAAATCCCTATGTGGAAATGGGAACATATATCCATGGATTTCATAACTAAGTTACCTCGTACACCTCGTGGTCATGATAGTATATGGGTCATTGTTGACCGTTTGACCAAGACAGCACATTTCATACCTATACGAGATACGTACAAGGTTTCAAAGTTGGCTCAAATTTATGTTGACGAAATTGTGAGTCGTCATGGCGTGCCATTGCACATTATTTCCGATCGAGATGCTCGTTTCACTTCGCACTTTTGGTCATCGATGCAAGAACTCTTGGGTACTCAATTGGATTTAAGTACGGCTTACCATCCTCAAACCGATGGACAAACCGAACGAACAATCCAAACCCTCGAGGATCTGCTACGTCTTTGTGTCCTTGATTTTGGTGGTGATTGGAATACGCATTTACCGCTCGCGGAATTTTCGTATAACAATAGTTATCACACAAGTATCAAGATGGCACCATTCGAGGCTTTGTATGGTCGTAAATGTCGTTCTCCAATCTGTTGGACTGACATTGGGGAAAATCTTATCACTGGTCCGGAACTTATTCAGGAAACGACTGACAAAGTTTCCAAAATTCGAAATAACCTTGAAGTGGCTAGAAGTCGCCAAAAGAGTTATGCCGATAAAAGACGCAAACCATTGGAGTTTCAAGTCGACGACATGGTTCTTCTTAAAGTCTCTCCATGGAAGGGTGTTGTACATTTTGAGAAGAAGGGTAAGTTAGCTCCACGCTTTGTAGGACCTTTCAAGATTTTGAAAAGAATTGGGAAAGTGGCTTACAAACTGGAGTTACCTTCTGAACTTAGCGGAGTTCATCCTGTCTTTCATGTCTCAAACCTGAGAAAATGCTTGGCTGATGAAAACTTACATGTTCCACTAGAGGAAATTCAAGTTGATGAGTCATTGCACTTTGTTGAGAAGCCTGTTGAGATTATGGATCGCACCCTGAAGAAGACCCGAACAACTACCACACCTATCGTTAAAGTTCGTTGGGAAAACAACGTGGAGCTGAGTTCACTTGGGAGCGTGAGGATCATATGAAGGAGAGATACCCGCATTTGTTCTCTTAGCTTATTCTTAATTTCGGGATGAAATTCTTTTAAGTTGGGGAGACTGTAACATCTTGTAATTTTGGGTTAAGTTAAAGTTAGCCTTGTTAAATTCTTTCATGGGCTAATTGTGTTATTTATGAAAATTATGGGCTGCTTATGATTATTACCTTAAGTGCTCTTTTGAATTTGTAAGGTTATAATATTTATATAATAATAATAATATAATAATAATAATAACAAATTATAAGAGTAATAATAATTATGTTACTAATAATAATAATAATATAATAATAATAATAATAATAATAATAATAAGAACAATAAAGGTAAAATGAAATGAAAATTTTTAAACTTGAAAATGTTCAAACATTAAACTTAATTTAAACTCAAGGGGCCTCATTGTCAATTTAGAAACTGTGAAAATAAAGTTTGGGCACGAACTAACAACCTTAAAACTTCAAGGACCATTTGTGCAAATAACTAAAAATTAATCCAAATTTTCCCCCTTAACCGCGTTCCGGCCAGAAATCCGGCGGAGCTCCGGCGAGCTCCGGCGACGGCCAAAACACCCAAAATTATTCGTTTTCGAAGCCCAAAACCGACTCAAATCGTGTCGTTTGCACGTTTCGAACTTGATTACTCGATTAATTGCATTTAAACATCGGTTTCGACCCTAAGCGATCGCATAACCGATATACATTAAAACATATGGCCGTTCGAGCATTTACACATCATAATAGTCCAATTAAACTAACCTAAACGACTCTCTATCAATCATTAATCGAATACCATCCTCAATTGCATCAGAAACAACCACAATTTGCAAATTGAACTTCATATTTTTATCGCGAATCTACACCACCCGAACAACACCATACCAACCTGTTAACAACGAATTGATAGAGGGCTTTACATCGGGAGCATCATCCGAAGCTCCACACGAAGTTAATTGGATTATCATCAATATTACACATCGTTCCTTCACCTCTCGGTCGCGACTTGTTCATCAACGTGTGCACCTTCAATTATTAATCAAACAGGTAAATTGCTTACATGTATGCAATCGGTTGATCATGGGGAACAAAAGCCCCATGGTTAACAATGCCCCTAGCATCGATTAATCTGTCAATTTGGGATTGAAGGAACTTAGGGTTCATGGAATTTGGGCGGGTTCTGTGTTCATTGGTTTTAAGTTTTGGAAACCAATTTCAACCGCGGCAGAAGCCTTGGTTCACTGGTTCCCCACTTGCATTCCACACTAGAGGTCCCGGGTTCGAACCCGGCGACCTCCAACATATTTTTTTGGGGCTTTTTCAGCCTTTAAAAAAATAGAAAAATTCTGAAAATTAATAAAAAATCAATCTTGTAAATCTAAATTATTTAGAAGTCACTTAACCGATTTCTGAAAATTTATGTTCTTATAATACTCGTATATATTATAAAACAAATGATATAATTAGTTCAACTTCTTACAAAGTATATTTTTCTTTATATGTTGACCGTTATTTGTTAAAATAAGACATTTAGATTATTTTTATAAGTTAAACTTAAAATATTGTTTTAATTTACTAAATAGTTGTTTGTTCAAATATCATGTTTAAATTATTTTCTTATAAAATAAACACTAAATATTGTTATAACTCACTAAATCATTACTTGTTCAAATACAAGTATATATTATTGTTTAAAATAAGAGTTATTTTAAAAGTTTGTTTTAATTATATTTAGACCTTGTTACAAATGGTTTCTTCTAATTCTTGGTAGTAAAACGATTAAATAATATATAGACTCAAAGCATAATCAAAATTTACCATGTTAACATCTCAAATTCCACTTAAAACCTTAGTTTCTGTCAAAACGTTAAACTTATTATAATTAAACTTTAACCTTGTGTGTGTGTGTATATATATATATATATATATATATATATATATATATATATATATATATATATATATATATATATATATATATTTAGGTGCCTTGTGACGTACATCTTGGATCCGTTTATTATCAATCTTATTAATCTTCATACTTATACTTTTAGCCATGTGAGTACTTCCATACCCCTTTTCATATTTTTCTTACACTTTGGGGTGGAACATGTTATCCTATTAACATTACACTTGTACACATTTTTGAGACTTGTAAACGTTATGGCAATTCCTCATGTAAGTTGTGGTTAGTTGGACTTTTTGTGATTACCATGTTATGGCACTATATGTACAATCATTAACTATTGCTAGCCCAGTGAAGTCATAGATCTATGGGCAAGACAAGCCTGCTTTGGTTGATCCAAGTACACTTAACTGATCGTATATACTTTTAAACGTTGAGACTTGTAAAATTTTGTCGAGGTTTGATTGTTGCATTGTTCATGACATCCCTAATCACTATGTTCACTAACTTATGACTTGAATTGCCATCTTTTATATATGCTATGTATTTAAACCTATGGAATGCTCACCAACATTATTGTTGACTCCTTTATTTTTTTAACATGTTTCAGGAAATGCCCAAGTTTGATTATCTACACATTGAAGCTTGCACATCTAGGAATGGACCTAGATTAATAAATAAAATAGGATGAATTGTTACATTTTATGTTATGTCTTTTATATCCTTTGAGACTTATATTTGTAATGTGACAAATGAAATTTATGTGTAAAATATATTTGGATTATTAATAGCGTTATGTGGCTATGAACGATCTTAACTCTCACTCCTCGACGTTTCCGCCGTCAAGGTTGGGGTGTGACAGCTGTGGATACAGAAACATTGGTTTGTTTCTTGCACTACCATGATACTAGCCTTGGTCCAATGAATTGACATCCACCGGTTGTTGATTTTCTGTTACTGTTACATCCACCATAGTCACTGTTTGAGTATGAGTAGAGTGTAAAGTCGCCATCCTTTGGATACCAAAGACCAAGTCCCGGTTTTCCTTTGAGGTATCTGAAGATTCTTTTTACCGCATTGAGATGAGACTCCTTGGGATCAGATTGGTACCTAGCACATACACACACAACAAACATAATATCAGGTCTACTGGCAATTAAATACATAAGTGAACCTATCATTGATCTACATAATTTTTGATCAATAGATTTTCCAGAAAGATCAGGAGCAATCTTAACAATTGTTGATGCTAGTGTTTTGCATGAGAATACTTTAGCAAGATTGTATTTCATTAGAATTTGATGTATGTATTTTTCTTGATTGATGAATATACCATCTGATTTTTGATGAACTTGATGGCCAAGAAAGAAGGTTAATTCACCCATTGAGCTCATCTGAAATTCAGATTTCATCAGCTCTTCAAAATTCACACACAATCTCTTATTAGTTGAACCAAATATAATATCATCAACATATATTTGAACTACTAGAGATCTTGATGTTCTTGTTTGAGGAAGAAAGTCTGATCAATAGTTCCTCTTTTGTAGCCATGCTTGAGCAAGAAAGATGATAATGTTTCATACCATTTTCTTGGTGCTTGATGAAGACCATACAGGGCTTTATCTAGTTTGTATACCCTACGGGGATAATAAGGATCTTCAAAACCAAGGGGTTGTGATACATAAACTTCCTCATCAATCTTCCCATATAAGAATGCACACTTGACATCCATCTGATACACAGTAAACTTCTTATATGATGCATAAGCCAGAAACACTCTTATGGCCTCAATTCTTGCAACTGGTGCAAAAACTTCATCATAGTCAATTCCTTCTTCTTGAGTGTATACTTGTGCAATCAACCTTGCTTTGTTTCTTACAATAATCCCTCTAACATCCAGTTTGTTTTTGTATAGCCATCTTGTTCCAATAGGATGTTGACCTTCAGGCAAATCAACAAGAGACACACTTTTTGCTTTCTGAACTGCTGAAGCTCTTCTTGCATAGCTTCAATCCAGCTATTGTCTTTAAAGCAGCAGTGATATTTGGAGGCACCACTTGAGAAAGAAAACAACTGAAGAGACAAAGGTTGGCTGTACCACTTTGACTCCTTGTAGTTCTCTTTTCAGGATTTCCAATGATGTTGACAATTGGATGAGTCTAATAGATCCTCATTGAAGGAGTTTATTCAACTGGTATAGATGATCCCAGGTTAGTCATTTCCAGTGTCTCACACTGATTCACCTCAGCTTGTGAGTTTAAGAAATAGTCAAAATATTCAACATGAGAAGAATGATCATGAGAGTCTCTTGTATGGGCTGTAGGAGTATCTCCAGTTTTGTTATGCTCTTCCATAGGAACTTCTCCGGAAACATTTTGCTCTTCCGTAGGAACTTCTCCGGAAACATTTTGCTCTTCTGTAAGAACTTCTCCGGAAACATTTTGCTCTTCCGTAGGAACTTCTCCGGAAGCATTTAGCTTTTCCGTAGGAACTTCTTCGGAAGTATTTTGCTCTTCCGTAGAAGTTTCTCCGGATATTAAGTGAGGACATGAATTATTTCCAAGATTTATTGCATTCACTTGAGAGCCTGGTTCTGTTGAAGGCACAACATTCACATCTCCGGATGCAGCATGTTTGTTTCCAAATGTAGTATCTGCATCTACTGAAGTGTTTTCATCCGAGTATGGGGGTATCCTTGGAGGATCAACAGATAAGGTTACTTCAGTCATAAGAGGTGGAACAAATGGATAAGACACTTCATCAGATCCTGCATTGTTCAAATAATCATAGTTAAATGATTTGGTTAAAGCATCTATGTCAAACAACCATGATGAACCTTTAACTGACTTTGTAAATACAGATTCATCAAAAGACACATTAGGAGTCTCTTCCACGATGTTATGTTGTGGAATATAAACCCTATATGATTTTGATGTTGAAGAGTATCCAACAAAGAAACCATCATATGCTTTTTCTGAAAATTTTCCCAATGACTCTTTCATGTTTAAAGCAGTTACATGACATCCAAAGACTTTCAGATATCCTATGTATGGTTTTCTTTTAAATAAGAGCTCATAGGGAGTTTTGTTATGTTCTTTGACAATTAATGTTCTGTTTTGAACATTGCATGCAGTATTCACAACCTCAGCCCAAAAAGTGATAGGTAATTATGAATCAGCTAGCATTGTTCTGGCAGCTTCAATGAGAGTTTAGTTTCTTCTTTCAGCTACGTCATTTTGTTGTGGAGTTCTTGGTGCACTGAATTGTCTTGCAATACCTTTGCTCTTGCAAAAGGAATCCAGTTCAAAATTGACAAATTCAGTACCATTGTCACTCCTAAAATTTTTAACTTTTGAATCAAGTTGATTCTCAATCTTGATCATAAAGTCCATTAATATTTCTGATGTTTCATTCTTTTGTTTTAAGAAAAAGACCCATGTGAATCTTGTGAAATCATCAACTATCACCAAACAATATTGCCTTTTTCCAATGCTCATCACACTGATAGGACCAAACAGATCCATGTGAAGCAATTTGAGTGGTGTAGTATTTGAATTGATAGTTTTGTATTTATGTGACACTCTATGTTGTTTTCCTTTGTAACATGAAGAACAGTGAGTTGAGCAATGAAACTCTTTTTTTGGCAATCCAATGACCAGATCATTTTCCACCAATTTATTCATGTTCTTCATGTTAGAATGGACAAGCCTTCTATTCCATAATTGAGACAAATCTTCTGATAGTTTAGATATAAGGCATGTTTCATGTTTTGTGAGAGAAGTGTTGTTCATATCCAAAACATAAGTGTTTTCTTTTCTTGCTGCTTTGAGGAGAATCCAATCTTCTGGAACAATAAATCCTGGCTTAAGAATGTAACAGTTAGTATCATCAAACAATGTGGTATAATTTTGATCACAGATTTGAGACACACTAAGTAGATTATACTCTAAATTTTTACAGTAATTTACTTTCTCAAATTTGAGCACACCATTTGTTATCATCCCTTCACCAACAATTTTACCTCCCATTTTATCCCCACCAAATGTGACATAAGAAGCCTTTTTATGTTTGAAGTCATGGAGAAGAGAACAGTTTCTTGTCATATGCCGGGAACAACCACTGTCAACATACCACTTGTTGTCAGCTCTCCAATATTGTTCCTGCATATAGAAATAAATCAGTTAGAAGTGACAAACCAAGTCTTAGTGATCTTGGGTTAGTCAACAATGTCTAAACTATTTACTCCTTCATGACTAAGTTTTGGAGTTTTAATTTTAGATTTGGTTGATTCATTCTGATTTGTTTTAGATGAGGATGATTCTACTGAATGGGATGTTGATGAAGTAGGCTCTTATTTCACAATTTCTGCTTGAATCAAATCAACTTTATTGTTTGAGTCTTTTGTTTTGATAATAAAACTATAAATGTTTCACTATCTTTTGTTTTTGAAAGAGGTATTTGAATTCCCTTTTTCAAATTTATCAAAAAATGAATCATCATCCTTTGATTCCTCATCAGTCAAATATACCCTTTTGTGGGATGTTTTTGACTGCTGATCAGTTGTTCTTGTCTTCAATGGATGAGCACTTGTTGATATCTTGTCCTTTGATTTTGACTTTGATTTCAGATTAGTCTTCTTCAATTTTGAACCTTTGTCACAGTCAGTATCCGTTTCAGACTTATCTGACTCTTTCTTCTTTTTCCTTTTTGTTTTGTTCTTTTTGTTGAAATAAAATTCCTGAGTGGAATGATTATTTTTGTTGCAGATGCTACAATGTTTGTTGAAGTAACATTCATCTGTCATATGATTGTTCATATTGCAAATAGAGCAGTAGCTACTGGAGTAACATTCTTCAGTATTGTGATTTCTCATGTCACACCATTTACAATATTTTCCATCTGATTCCTTTTCAGAATCATTCTTATGGTTTGCTGATTTTTGATGTTTCTCTTTCTTCTTCATCTTTGGATGTGCTTCATCTCTATCAACTTCATGTTTCTGATTGATTGTTACCGAATTCCTCTTCCGTAGATCATCTGCTGAAATTTTCTTTTTCCGTTGATGATCTGCTGATACCTTTTTCTTTCCTTGTTCCTTGAATCTCTCTCTTTCCTCAGTTATAGCAGATTCATCTTTCAATTCCCTGGAAGAATCTTTTTGCTGACTTAGTTCTTGAAGACCTTCATTCAATTGAGCTATTCTCTTGCAAATTGTCTTCAACATGTTTCTTTGTTTAGGAGGATATGGCAACTTTGTTTCTTCAAGCACTTTTGGAATATGAACATTCTTACCAGTGGTTATTTGATCAACATCATGTTCATCAGAATCATCCAAGTCATCACAATTATTATAATCAAATTCTGAATCATTTTGATTTAAAGGTTCTGATTCAGAGGATTCAGTTTCACTCACCTCAGTTTCATTGTTAATTTTGTTTTGAGTTGATCCTTTTTCAAACTTGGTGCTAGACATAAAATGATTTGACAGAGTATTGGTCATTGTTGTAGGTAAAGATGTATAATTATCATTTATAGGTGGTGGAACAGAATTATAACCCAACCCATACCTTTTCTTTGATTCAATATGAGAATTTAGTAATTTCTCATATTGCTGAGATGATGATTGAAACTTTTGAAGTTTCACTTCAGTTGATGCATGATCAGCCATGGATTTTGTTAAGGAAGTGGTCAAATGCTCAACTTGGGCTTTTAGGCTATAGTTTTCAGAAACAAATTTTTCTAAATCTTTTTGTAAAGAGTTAATTTTGATTTGATACAATTTATGTTCTCTAACATGGGATTCATTCAAAATCATAGTTTCTTTTGCTTTGTCAGCCAACTGTTGAGCATGGACTCTATAACGTTCAACTTCCTCAACACATGTTGATGAACACAACCTTTCTTTTACCTCTCTTTCCATTGGTGGAATTGTTTGATCCATATGAGCCATCAATGCTTGATTCTCTTCCAAGACTTCTTTTTCATACACACTCCAGTCACATGTTCCATCTTGAAGTATGATCAGTCCTGACTCATTTGAGTTACCAGGTCCAGCTGATTCATTGGTGGCTGGTGGGGATGCATTGATCAGTTGAGATTGTCTGTGCAGAGGTCTTTGAGAATTTGGTTGTTGATGAGGTGGAATCTGATGTTGTTGATGCTGTTGATGTTGTCTCATCTCTGGATATGATTGTTGATTGCATTCTTTGGAGAAATTTCCATAGAGATTGCATTTGAAGCATCTTACCTTTGACTTGTCAACACCAATCTTTGATGTTTTACTTGTTAATGCCAAGTTCTTATTTCTTCTGAGATATTGCTTTGCTCTATAAGCAATCATGGCCATCTGCCATTGTAGGTCCATTTCTTCCACTACATCAAGAGGTAGTTCTTCTAAATCTTGTTGGCAGATATTTGCTGACGTTAGAGAGCTTCCCAGATATGCTTGGAAACTGGAACTAAAAGCTGCAAAAGCTGCTTTTTGTTCTTCAGAGTCCAATATCACAGTAATTGGTTCTGATGGATTGGTTGAATATGAAGAATTAGCTGTTGCTGCAGTTGTATCTTCACGATCAGCAATTCTTCCTTTATTCTTTTGTTTCTTATCTTGAGATGATTTCTTTGAGGGTTTAGAAGCATAAAAGCTAACTTCCTCCTCATCATCACTCCTAGCACAAGAGTTATCACTTTTATTATTTGAAATAAATGCACTTCCAACATTATTTGTTTCTTTGAAGTGATAGGGTGAGACATGAGTTCTCACACTCTTGTTTCTTGATTTTTCGTCCATTTCAAGAGCTTCCACTTTTGCAACCAGAGTATCTAGACCAGTTGATTTCAGATCTATTGTGTTCTTGAACATGGACACAGTTTGCTTCCAACTTTCTGGCAAAGTGTGGAGCATTTTCTTGTTTAATTCCTCACTGGTATATTTCAACTCCAGAATATTCATCTCAGTTACCAACTGCATGAATCAATGAAGTTTTTGAGGAATTGATTAACCCTCAATATGATGAAATGTTTCATATTGCGACCTGAGGGTGTCTCTCATTATACTTCTTATCTCATCACTCCCTTCGCAGAGAGTGTGGAGTATCTTCCATAAGGAGTGTGCTGTTTTGTAGTTCTCACACCTGATCAATATCTCTTCAGGTAAAGCCATACTAAGCAAACTGTATGCTTTGATATCAACTTTAACCTTTTTGACATCATCAGGTGATAGATCTTTGGTACTGATTGGTTGATTTTTGTCGTTATAATCCGGCCCAAGTGTGGGTGGAATATAAGGACCTTCAGTGATGGATACCCATAAGTCAGAATCAGTATAGTTTACATGATTCCTAAACTTAATTTTCCATGACTTGAAGTCTGCTTTTGTTTCCAACTTCGGTGGTTGGTAAGATGATTCACAGAAGTTGCTCACGATGTTAATTGATGAGAAAGATTAATAAGGTCTGCTATTCAATTGATTTGAATATAGATACAAGTTAATCAAAATCTACAAAATTAAGAACTGACAAATTAAAATCAATTAAACACAACTGACACTGATAGATCAATCGATCTAGATCAATCGATCTAGATCAATGAGCACTTCGCTCTGATACCACCTGTGAATCCAAGGATCGCGAACATAAATTATCAATGTCGGTCGATTGACAAGTCAACGTTTGCAGAAACAATGTTGATTTGGTTTAATTGTTTTGCAATAACTTTAAATTTCAATAAATGTTCAAGAACACATGTAGCAAAACACAATTAATGAATAATATGTATTTCATTAGAACATGTTAATGATTACAAATATAATGAATGAATGATATCAAAGTATGTTATGATGTGACGGCTGCTAGGGTTTGATTGAGAGACTTTGAAGTGATTGTTATAATGCTGTTGCTGTTGTCGCTCAATCAATCGTCTAAAACAACCTGCTTGAATTGTGTCCTAGGATCCATATATATAGACAATGATGTTTTAGTTATAGGAAACATCGGATCTCTTGGGATTTTGATTTGTTTCAGTTATAGGAAACACCGGATTTCTCGGGATTCGCATAACTGCCTAGATGACTTGTTGAATTGTAACACTTGTATTATACAAGTGTTTTGTACTCCGCAGGAAGATTGTCTTCCGTAGATGATTTGTTCTTCCGCAGAAGAATTGTTCTTCCGCAGAAGAATTGTTCTTCCGCAGAAGTCTTGTTCTTCCGAAGAAATCTTGTTCTTCCGAAGCAATCTTGTTCTTCTGAAGCAATCTTGTTCTTCACTTCTGGTTGTTCATCCGCAGAGGATCTTCGGATGAATAGTTACTTGTAAGAAATATATCTACGGAAGAACAAAATGTTCATCCGTAGATGTTTCTTACACTTGGTCAATTTCATAAGTTGACCGAGTATAATGTTTGTACCTGCAACCATACATAAATCAACACACAAAGAAATGGGTTAACCTATATATTTAATGCATACATAATAATGAATTACAAACATTCATTACAGATATTAATTCAAGTACTAAGCCTATACATAATGAACTAGATCTACAGAACCTAGACCTAACACTTTATCTTCCACTGACGTTGTTACCCCATGAGTGCGCAGCTCACTCATCAAATGGTAGAATCGGTCGATAATGTCATCTAAGCTTTCTTTCCCTATTGATGAGAAGTTATCAAACTCCTTCTTGAGAGCCTTTGCCTTCAAGGCCTTTAGAGTGGCATTCCGATCATAGCTTTTCTCCAAAGCTTCCCATAACTTCTTTGCCTGTTTGTTTTCAGAGAACTGATGAAATATATCTTTTGGTATCGACTGAGGTAACAGAGCATACACCTTCTTTTCAGCATTGTACTTAGCTTTCTAGCTGTCAGTCATACCTCCCAACGTTAGCTTAACACCATCGCACCGACTGGCATACTATAACCAGTCTCAGTTGATACCCACGAATTGGGATCAACTCCATTTAAATATATCTCGAACCTCTGTTTCCATTGTGGGCAATCATCTAAAGTTATAAGTTTTGGTGGTTCCAGCAGTAAAGGCAGAGAACTGATCTTCCGTCTCTTTAAACTTTGAACTTTAAACAAGACTGACTCACTCATGCGAATGGACTCAAACGACTGGAGTTGTTCAGTCGTGCGGATGAGGTATGCGATTGAAGTGTGCGAATGAATTCAATCTGCAATTGGATTCAGTCATACGTTTGGAGTGTGCGATTGGAGATAAGCGAATAGGGTTGTTCAGTCATACGAATGAGAGAGCGACTGAGATCAATCATGCGAATGGGGTGTGCGATTGAGTTCAGTCGTGCGATTGAGTTTAGTTGTGCGATTGAGCCAATCGTGCGACTGAAGGCTGCTGTTTTAAAAAAATTGAATTTTTGACACTTTGACACAAAAACACGAATTTTAAAGAATCCTAATCTGCTGTATGCCGAAAAACATAAACTTTGAGACTTGGAGACGTCTAAAACACTATTTTAATCAAAAGGTGATTGATTTGAATGAAAAACGTGATTTTTACACCGAAAGTAATCGAATCACACGCAAAATCGAGAGCATAAGCTCTGATACGACTTGTTAGGACCGTGTTCGTATGAAGTACTAACTGATTATGCGTGAAACCGGATCAAATAGTGCGGAATCCTATTTTATTGGCGATCCAATCAGTGAGAACACAAACTCGATCAATATAACGATTAAAGAAACATTAAGAACGAGTAGAAGAAGATGAGATGCGAACTATGAACTTGGAATAGGCTTTCGGGACGCTCTCGACGGCTAGGTTATGAGTATGTGTCGAAAGTCTCTCAATTAGGTGGTATTTATAGGTTATGGGCTTCAAATCGTACGACTGAATCATTAGCATGGTTCAGTCGTGCGACTGAATCATGCGATCGATCCATACGCACGACTAAGGTTCAGTCGTGTGACTGAGTCAATCTTATGTCTCAATTGTCCAACTGATCTAGTCTCCTAGTTCAGTCGTGCGACTAGTCCATTAGCATGAGATATTCATGCATATGGTCCATTAGCATGGTCCATTCGCATGAAGACTCATACGACTAAGTTTGAACACATTTCTCAATCATTAATGACTAAGAACTATGCACAATAACCTCAAACCTATATAGTAAGTTCATTATACTTTAACACACATTAATACTATGAAATATTAAACATTATAAGCATCAACCACATATTATATTTCATTCAACTCATTCATTACATATGTGTAAGACATGACAGACTTTTACATTAAACACAAAAACTAGGGACATATATGTATCAACAACCATAAGGCTTGATTTGTTAGAAAATTCATTTTTGGACTCAAATAGTTAAAATGACCAAACCACAGGTACCAAAATAGTAATTACTCCAAAATTTTTAAATATAAGATTATATAAATATGACTAGCTTTAATAAACCCGTGTGTTACACGGGTTGAATAAATAAAATATCAATATAATAAAGTTTATTAATTATGAAATGATTTTTTAAGATATGATACGACTAAAATTACATATGAGAATCAACTATACGTAATAAAATAATATTGTCAACTTTTTAAATTTTTGTTTTTAATTTTTTTCCAAAAACAAAATATTATCATTTTGTTCTAAAACAAATCGTACAAAACTGTCATTTTTTAAAATTTTCTTATTATAACTCCAAATTTAATTATTTTTGGTTTTAGAAAAGTGACCTTTATAAAGACCCCAATTTTAAAATGTTCGTATTTTTAAAAAAGTTTTATGCTTTAGAAAAAAAATATTATTTTACAAAAATTATTTATTTAGAAATAACATTAATAAATAAATATTTTTCTTAACTTAATATATCTAAAAAAATATTATTAGTTAAGATAATTATTTAATAGGAGAGAGAATCGAAATTTTTTTGCTGAGGATGATTGTGACATTGCCATGTGTAATATCAAGATGTGTATTTAATTGGTTGCAATTAAAAAGAAAATGTAAAATTTAAGTTCTCAGATATTTGCGGATAACAACTAAAGCTTCTCAATGTCAAAATGTAGGCTCTAGAAAGCCGACCCCTGGCAAAAACTGAGGTATTACCGGAGAAGATGAAACAATGGCATGTGGAGATGTCGGTGGTTGGTGGTCCCGACCGCTAGAACGGCATTAGCGTCGCCGGTATGAAAGCTCAAAATCGGAAGGGGACGGCCACCGCATCCCAAACTTCGGTCCCCAACAACGCGCGTGACGAATATGTATAAAAAGGAGGATGGGCATTGGATAGTTGTACCACACGTGTGAACAGTTGTAATCATAACTACAGTAACTTCCCTCAGGAAGTTGTATAATAGAATATAGATGAGTTAGTTAACTGTCGTTTTCCTTTCTATGTTTGGTCACATGTATAATTTCATCCAAAAATGTATTTTCTTGCATTTGGCTTCTCAAGGTTTGGTAAACGTTGTCATTTTCATCCAAAAATATTATCTCTATTGTTTTAAAATGTTAAATATTAATCGCTCAAATGGTACTTACGTAAATTTTTATATAAAAATGAAATTCTAATATATGTTTATGTGTTGCCAATAAAATATTTTACCACGGGGATTCATGTTTTTGGATGAAAATTATAACTTTTTCAAACTTTAGGGAGCCAAATGTAAGAAAAAACTTTTTTGAATGAAAATTACAAATACGATCAAATCACATAGAAACAATAATTCACTCTAGAATATAAATATAATATGTTTTTTATGATGTTTGATTTTAGCATGAGTCACTTGTATAGTTGTATTATTTAAATAAGTCACTTTTATTCTAAGCATGTTTATAAAATTCAAAATTGTGTTGAATTTTACTAGTATTGAGATATTGACCATTAAAGCTTATAAAGTATGTCTTAATTGATTGTTAAAATAACAACATTTTGAAGCATTGGTCGATCACTTGAAAATTTATATGTAAATTTTATATAAATATTTTGTGAGGGTGGGAGACCAAGTATTATACAAATATGAGGAGAACCCTCGTTGAAATCTCATAGCCTCCCATTATACGATGTTTTGACATGAGTTTGGTGAGTTTCTATCACATCCCGCCAAAAACGTGAAATGTTTGGGTGTGACCATCGGTTCAAAACACATTGATTATCATGACATGAAATCACAAAAATAAACTAAACATCATTTCCATTAATCTATAATTATAGGATTATAATTTTAAAAAACTTAGTCTAAAAATCTAAACTTATACATTAGTAACCCTATTCAAAAGTACATGTCTTTAACATTTCATTTATTCTTCAGCTAGTAGCGGACTTGAACATACACATAGAGGTTGGTGTTAAACAAAGCGATAGTTGCACAACTTTTCTAAATAGTCGTGTCGATCACTAAACATGTTGAACGTATACACGAGATTATAATACGTTATGCTAACCTGAAAATCATATTTAAAATAGTCAACATACAGTGGTGAGAACATAGGTTAAATCAACACCATAAATCATTTTGAATTGATGCAATACAATCAAACTCACAACCAAAGCTACTCACATGTCAAGTGATTCATAACTGTTAAATACAAACCATAAAATCAAATAATAACATCACTTCCCTCATCCGGCAAATACAGGTTGGCCTTTTCCTAAGTAGTGCTACCTATATTATTTGTCGGTTTCTCATCAGAACTAATGGTTGTGTCAATATAATAGTAACAGATCAAAATTCTCAAATTTGTATCAAAGTCAAGATAAACAGTATGTTTTCCCCCTCAAAAATTTATAAATAAAAAGGAGCTATTGTACTCACCTTAATTCCAGCCAAATATCAAATAATTCCTATAAAATATTATTTGTTAGAATAGATCTTATTTCTTTAAACTTTTCGGTATTTTAATTTACTAATTATGACACAATTTCTAATTAGCAGCTACTGTCATAAAAAAATCATCGAAACTTACCAACAGAAGCACTTAAAATTCTTAATCACCTCATAAAACTTTAAATCACTAGAATTTTTACAAATTTCACAATAAACGGCAGAAACAGCTACGTATCTCTAAAAATTTTGAAAGTTATACACATTGTTTCTTTTTGAATATCATAATTTATGTAATTTTTTATGATTTATCCTATTGTTTTATTATCACTTTTTATTTTCTACTTATCAAATATTCTAAAATATGAAACGTAGTCATACATACGAATTAGTTTACGAAACTTATTCTGTAATTCCCATAAAATATAAGGTTTGTTATATAAAATTTATAGGTCTTTATGAGAAACTCATAATTACCATATCGAGTTCTAAACGTAGTCTTGGATATATTTTCGATCATCTTGTATATGGAAGTATTGTGGCTCTTGATCCTGACTTTGTTTGAAGTATAATGAAACTTAATTACAATTCATTTAAAGACATGTTTTTGATAAATAATCAATTAGATTGCTATAAAGTTAAAAATATAATTTAAATATGTTACCTTTCACCACTATTAATTTTGGGTTAATGTACATATGAATATCAAATTTTACCAAGGAAAAATGGAAGCCAAATGCCTAATTTCAGTTGTGTTACTTTGTCAAGCAATCATCAGTGGTGTTATTCTTGTCATTGCTTAAAAACAGGCCCAATTCAACAGTCCTTCAAATGTAGTGACAACGACAATGTCAAATCTGATGCCTTACTAAAAAATGTGATAAGGTCTTTGCTTTATTCTACAAAAATATTAGAAATCTAGGAAAATAAAATGATAATAAAAACCAACTACATTCAATTAAACTTATATTCTGTTTAGTTCATCATGGTACGGAATAGTAACAGTTGTGTAAACCCTATAATAAAGTAAACCATACAAAAATAAAGTCACAAATAAATCTAAAGTTTGTTTAACTCCAACATTCAATTTAATTACAAAAAGATCTTGCATTTTCTTCAAAATATAATTTTATAAGTAATAAATTTCGTATTAATTACAAAAAGATCTTGCATTCAATTTTATAATTAATCACAAATAAATCTAAATTTTATGCATTCTCAACTTATGTACACTGAATAGTGATTCATATTCAAGTTCACGCAAAGGCGCTACAAAGATATAAAAACACCTAAACATTATGTATAAAAACTTACATTTTCTTCCCCAGAAATGGCTTCATATTTTTGCATGAATAAGTAAAACATGAGAGATAACCGCACTGCATTTAGGGGGACATTGCCAGAAGAAACTACCACCACAACATAATATAACTATAGACTCATTGCAAGGCGAAACTTAATAAATTTATGTATATCTACATATAATGATCTTCCTCACAAAACAACCTATTGTGTGAATCTTTGATATATCTTTGGTTTATGGTTTTTAAAATCAATAGATCCAACCAAGAGTAATAAATATAATCAATCACCTTTGTTACTAAAGCAAAACTTTAGTTTAAAATGATGATGGCACTTGCTCTTTTACTAGTGAGTGCTTTGCGCCTTGAATCCAGAAGACTAAAGTTTACATATTTGGTTTTTGTTCCCACCCATGACATGACCCGACCCAACTCCAATGCCTCCGCCAACGCCTCCGCAAACGCCTCCGCCACCGCCAACGCCACCGCCAACACCACCGCCAACACCACGGCCACCACCATCAACACCGTCACCACCATCAACCACCACCACCACCGCATTCTATTCCCTTATATATTCATGTCTACTCAACAACACAATTAAAGTGATTATTGATTCCATTCGCACAAGGTAACCAAACATTACAATAAAATGTAAATTATCCATTTCATTTCATGTCCATTCTATTACCTTGTCTATTTTATTTCTTCGTCTATTTCATTAACATAGACCAAATAGTTTTGCGAAGAACCAAGTAACGTAAGTCACAATTAACTCGTTGTTGATATTCAACACACGCGTTACCATTTATATTGTCTTCTTCGCCCAACATTAGTCTAGTAACCGGATAATTGATTTAGTTTTAAACATAGGAGTTACGTGTTGTAGTTAAAATAACATATGTAGGTGGTCCTTAATCGGAAGGTATGATATTTTTGAAGGTTTTTTGGTTCTTGGTCCTCATGTAATTTGATGAGTTAACTTAATTACAACTGTCTAAAATTAAAACACTTATTAAGACACGTTTTTAATAATTTATCAATTAGATTACCATAAATTTATAAATTAAAATTAAATATGCTACCTTTCACCGGTATAAATATCGATTTATTGTAAACACGAAATATCAAATTTACCAAGCAAATATGGAAATTAAATGGCTAATTTCAGTAATGTTCCTTTCTCAGGCAATTATTAATATTGGTGTTAATATTGTCCTAGGTCAAAAACCAAGCCCAACTCAACAGTCATTTAAATGCAGTAACAATGGCAACTTCAAATCCGACGCCTTACTAAAAGAACGAGATGACGCGTTTGCTTTACTCTACAAAAGTACGGGTAGCCAAGGAAGATACAACGGTTATGACACTGGTAATGCTGATGGAATTTGGACGATGGCTCTTTGTCCGCCTAATATTAAAAAGGAAGCTTGTTTGGAGTGTATCAACAACACCATTCCATATCTTAAAAATAAATGCGCTAAACAAAAAGGTGTGGCGTGGACAGCCCTACCGAAGATAACATGCATGGTACGCTATGCAGATTTTCGAATTCAAGGAAGGCTCGCTGAGTAGGCTTGGACTAGCTTCTCTAGCGCACCAATCAAACTCCCGCTAGCGCTGCTGATTTGGAAAAGGGGTTGAATGCTTTGGCAAATAAGTTGAAGGAGACAGCGGCAGGAGGTGATATCATAATGAAATTCGCGTCTGGTGCCCTTGCGTATGGGCCTGGTACTCGCGCTTTATACCCTTTATACGGGTATATGCAATGTACTGTTGATATAGAAAAGGGAAACTGCATGAAATGTTTGTCTGATGCAACTAAGGCGATCCATAATTGTTGTAGCAAAGGAAGAAAATTGTCAGGAAGAGCTATGTCTACGAATTGTTATTTTTGGTATGCTTATGAAGATTTTTCTCCTAAGAACTTATAGTAAAATTCAGGTACTAATTCAGTAATCATATGTCTTCTTATGATATTTGTTAATATATTTTGCATGACAAATTCCCACAACTCTAATTTTGATATATTAACTTCAGTTGAACTTATTTAAAATACTAGTATATGTAAAATCAACGACAAACGTAGCACAATCAACATATATGAAGACTGTGCATCTGTTTTTGTTAAAGGAGATGTTATTTGTATCATGACTTGAAACACTATTTCATATATTTTTAATCGCTTAAAATATGTGTTTATGTCGTTTATCAAAACAATTATCCAGGTAAATAATATTACACTCTTGGAATGTTTTTTTTATGTAGTTCTAATTAGTATACATAAGTCGGTTTATGTTTTAAAAGGTTCACAAATTAAATTTGTGGTTGTTTTTAATAACGTTAGCCCCGTTAGTAAGCACATTCTTGTGAATATATGAAAATTCATAAAGGGGATTTTATTTTGTTGTAGAATCCATGATGACAATCAACTGATTTGGAACGAGAGGATTGTATACTTAATAATTTATTGTATGTTAGAATTTCTATTTTATACTTTTTGTAACCGGTCTCAGCCACTTATTTTTTATCAATGCAAATTATATGTCATTTTCCTCCTTTTTTTAATACGTTCATAACTTTTTTTCATCATATCATTTTTTTAAAAAAAATCACCATAAAATTCAGTATTTTTTTATCTTTCCAATGGCTATCATATTGATATATACTTTTCTAAAAAAATCATCAATCCGTTATTTATATATGTATAAATCTAGTTATACATGTGTAGTACTGGATTTACATATGTGTAAATCCGACATTACACATGTGTAAAACGAATTTCTGTTAAAAAAACGTGAATTTTTTTTATGAAAGAGGGAAAGTAGGGGAATATTTTTGTGTTTTTTTTTATTTTTATGTTATTTTTTTATTTATAAATTTTTTAAATATGTTTTTGTTAATTACATTTTTGCCATTTAAAACTAGTGGTTGAGATTGCTTCCTAGAGTTCTTACAAAAAAACTAGTTTTCATTTGATCACTCTCCAATATATATATATATATATATATATATAATATTAATGGATAACATATAGATTACATGAAAACTGAGTTGATAAAAAAACAACCAGTGTATTATTCTTTATATCATGCCAAAATATAGTAGAACTAAACAAATAATACATTGTACCAAACATATTATAACGCAACGCATAATAAGGTAAATTCAATCTTAAAAATTAATTACCATGCATTAACTATTAAAAATTAATACCAGCATTAACTATCAAAGATGTTGTAATATTACTACATCTTTAAATTAACACAATGTTGCATAAAACAGAAATGACAAATTTGATTTAAATAATACGAACAAACTATCACCTATGTCATGATTTTATTTAAATAGGGCTTTTAAAGTTAGATGTTGATAAGAGGTATTTTTTGTCGGGTGTTAACTTCACGGGTACCCGCCCTTGTGGGTTTTGCGTCTCGAATACCACCACCAGATTGATTGTGGTGTTGTGGTGATGTGACAACCGCATGTCAAGGGAGACCACGCCCCTACCAAGGGTGAGTTCTCCATTAAACCTCCACCGTCTGATCCAACTAACATCATCATCTTAACATCATCTGAACCACACATAGCCGAGAAGACACACCCTTGGCAGGGGCGGGTTTTGAATTTTTGACCACCTTTAATTTTAACCAAACATCATTTATTCATTTCACCACCTTTCCTCATTTATATGTGAAACCATCGAACAATTTCTCACTATAAGTTTAAATCCTTCTCAATCTAATTTCTTAATATTTTTAAACTTATATTTTCTATAACGTCATACTTCATATCAAAAATCAAAATGAGCTAAAGAATTACAACAGGTCCACTAAATAACGATTTGTTATTTTAAAATTGTCAACAATGAGCCGATTATTATTTTCGAGATCCAGAAAGCGATGAAGGACTTTTACGTGTTAGAAGAGGTGATAAAGCTTTTTGAGATTACATTGATAAAATACCTATTCCTGATAATCTTATGAGATATATAAGGTTGGGTGGTTTTGGGGGTTGTGATCGAGTGTGGTTATCGCAAACTTGACCGTGCTCTTATCTCAGCTTTGGTGGATAGATGGAGGCCGGGGACACATACATTTCCTTTACCGGTTGGAGAAACCACAATAACCCTTCAAGATGTACAAGATTTATGGGTTTTGCCGGTTAAAGGTGATGTTGTTTCTGACACTGATTATGCTATGAGTGCATTTGAAATTATAATGAGGTTTGAGTATTTAAAGTTGTACACTTACTACAAGCATTGTAAGTGGTTATAAGTTAAGCCTAAGGTTTATTTTAGATGAAATAATAGAACCATTTCCTAATAATATACATATTTTTGATGCATCCAATGAGCTAGATTAATTATATTTTTTTTATGATTGGAGCCTTCTGGATACTTCTAGCAACCGGGTGAACATAAATTATTTAAGTCATATTGAAAACTTAAATAACTGTGGTAGATTTAGTTGGGAAAGTGTAGTTTTAACATCTTTGTATAAACAATTATGTAAGGCAATGAGTGTCACAAATCGAGAGGTTGGTGGGCTTTTATTCTTGTTGCAATATTGGGCATGGAAAAGATTACCTTCTATGTGTCCCAGGAATACTCAATCTATTGATTTTAGATTACCACACGGTGGACGGTATGTTATGAAAACTTATATATTGACTATTTTTCAGTAATTTGATATTTCTCTAGTTTACCTGGTATATTCGAAAACTTGATTACACATGTAAGGGTGAACTTAATTATATAAACACCACATCGTATTGTTTAAGGGTGTATCGATCTCAGCTACATTCATTAAGAGAGGCTATGGTATTAATATTAATGTAATATTATTTTGTATATATTAACATTGTGAAAAAATATTGATTCATATTTTTTATATCAGTTTAATTGGAGGCCTTATGATATATCATCCATCTTCTACTTGATATCTTCACAAGTGGATATCAAAGCTAGAGAAATGATACATATAATATATGTTAGGAAGTTGTTGAGCCTCACATTCCAAGTAAGGTTTTAAGACATTTGAAATGTTTCAACCAATCTTTACAAGTGTGTTACTAACCCGGGAGCAACACACAAATTTACATTCAATTGCTCGTAAATGTGATACAAATAAAAACTAGATCCAACATCATAATATCTTTGTTCAATCATGGGCGTCTCGTTATAATTCAATTGCTAATAAAGCAGACACTGATTCGCCTATTGCTTCTAAAGCATAGATGAGGTGGTATTTAGAGCATACTGTTTGTATACATACAATAAACCCGGTTCATCAAGACACGAACCTCATGGCTTCAAAATGATGGATAAAAATTAAAAATGATGGTATTATTATTATTAATTTATTTGTTATAACTATTATTTAATTAATAATAATAATAATAATAATAATAATATTATTATATTATTATTATTATTATTATTATATTATTATTATTATTATTATTATTATTTTAAGAGTAATATTTCATCAGGTTATTTATAGATGAATGAGATAAGTCAGTTTTATTAAGACCAGAGGATGAAATGAGAAGGTATATGACGAGCCGTTATATAGAATTTGCACATGCAAACCATATAAATTATCTACCAACGAATGTGACACAGAATGTTAAAGATACTCGACTTACTCCTGTCACTCAACGTTTATACATAAGGGATAGAAGACGAGGGCATGTTGGTCGACAAGTTGTTGATGATAATGTGGAGCAACAAAATATGACAGAACAAAGGGATTCAATATTCGACTCTCTCTTTTTAAGCCAAATAAGCAACCATGATTTTTTTATGATGGGACATCAAGTACTTAGTTTCTATATTTTAGTCAAATTGGTACCAGAATTTCGAAGAAGGGGGCCTATCAAATCTTTATCAAAGCCCTAATATTTATTAACAATCATTTCACCATTCTTCCTCGCTACCTTATTACCCTCAATTTCAAGATACGACTCAATCAGTTGACTGGTTTTTTAATGCATCTTCTTACCCGTTTGATTTAAATGATGAAGCAACAAACGATAATAATGACACTCATTAGATATTATTTCTTTTATATGTTTAGTGCTGTATTTTTACCGTTTTAATTATGTAATTTTTTATATTTTTATCTATTAATCATAGAATGCAATTTTATTATAAAATACAATATTTTTACAATAAGCATCCAAAAGCTAACAAGTTGTACAATAAAAATAACAAGTAAAGTGATAATATAACAAAGAAGGTCACTTGTGGGTCATTCGTTTGACTATTTTTTCTATAAATCATTCGTGGTGACTATATGTATAACGATACTCATAAAACTTTTTTGCCATATAACGTCGATATCTTGCACACGTGTCTTTAAAATCCCCCCCCCCATACTTAAGGTTTTTTCTTGAACTAGCTTTTGCATTATTAACATACCCAAAAAAACCTTGAATCACCACCAGGGTCACCCCCGTCCTTATGCAAGTACTCCTTAGTAGTTGTGAAAGACATGTCATCCCTTTTATCAAAATGAATAAACGGTCCGGTATGATTTTTTTAGTAACCAATCTGTTCCATGACACACTAAAATTACATGGAATAAAAATCTAAAATAGGGAGAACTAACTCATGATATAGTTTACGATATAAGCTATTTGACCATACTGAAGGATCTTTATTGTATGTAAGTTGTTTCGGATAAGTAACCAATCTTTTACAGCTTTATAAATATTGGAATATAAACATATTGCACCTCCCAAAATGGAGGGTACAACTCATCAGTTCCATTGACATATTTGACAGGCTTGACATCTTCCTACACATATAATTCATCCCGAAACAGAGGTGGTAAAATTTTCCAGTTCAACCATGATGGTCCAAATTCCGTAAGCTTTTCACATCTCATTTGCATCATCCGTTTTACCTAACCTTCTATATGTTATGATATAAAGTATTAACATATAATAAATATTATATAATACTAACTTATTTAACTGAAAAATATATAAGATTTTTACCAATGGAGAAAGATGACCACCGCATTCATATCCTGATAAAGCACCCAAAAATCATTCCCAAGCACTTACTATCAAATAGAACTAAAACATAATATGACACATCCCTGTTGTTATAGAAGTCAATTGCATCTTTTAACCAGTTCTTAAATTCTTCTCCATATGCAACTAAAAATAATGTATGCATCAGGTTGTTTTTCTGACAAAGATGATTTATGTTGCTTCTTAGGCCGTCTTAACCTTGTTGAATTGAGCTCGTCGATCGAAGTTCATGAATTGGTTCTTTATCAGGTCAATATGCCATTTTATAGGTTATGTGGTTTTTTTTTGGAAGGAAAGTTGTGAGATTTGATGAATTTTTTTGAAAAGGGTGGTGGTATTTATAGGAGTTTTTTTAATAAAATAATTAATATTTATATTTTACAGTATAAAACTAACATAATAATATTAGACAATAATAACCGGTAAACATAAATAAAATTAATAGACAACAATCTCCTTATGAATATGAGTTTGGACAATTGTTCATGTTATAACCTATTTGTTTACATATTGAACATCTACGTATGACAAGTGCATTTGGATGATGAACATCCATCTCGTTGTGTATCCTTCTCATGCGTCTTCCACCTCGTTACATGGTAATTTTTTATGGATCGCCTCTAATTCTCCGACCTGGGTTCGTCTAATAATCAAAATGACGAAGTGGATAAAAATGACTGTTATACTATTCTTGATAAACAACAGTACTATAGACCTTATTAGCAATGTTATGAGGTGATTCACCTCTATGGTGGCAAACTGCAATTGCATGTGAGCACATAAATCTTTGCATTTGCTATTTACTAACACGTGCAAGTTCTATTTTTGTATTCCACATAAATATTTCCTCATAAATTTTTAACATTTTCTCTCAAATAATACAAGACTTCTACACTTGAGTCATTGAAAATTTTAGAGCTTTAAGAGAAACCATCATATGAGTAATATAATTTTAATTTCAAATTATGATACTCATTTTGAACTTGAAGATGAATATAAACTAAATCAATAAATTCTTTGTATGACACTCTGTTATGAATAATGATAGTTAAACTTCTAGTAGAAAACTCACATATGATATTTCCATTTTTGAATGAAATATCACCGCCCTAATATATATGTAAAAATAAGATCGAGACATGATAATGATTAAGTTTTTTTTAATTAGGAATAAATATGAAAATATGAATATCATAAATAAAAGTGCCCTTTACACGTCACATCGCACTTTTGGTTGACACATTCACATGCAAATAAAAAACCTACCACTGGGAGTGACGGATACCCCTGAAATCAACATCCATCAAGAAAAGTACCCCTTATCAACATCTTACTTTTAAAAGTCCTAATTTTTAAAAAAATCTCTATAGATATAGTTAATTAACTAAAAGAAATATGGGTCCCATGTGATTAACTCTTTATTTATGTGTTTTGTCATTTAGTGCAGGGATTTAGAGTTGTTTCACATTCATTTAACTCTAAAAAACTAAATATCATCTACTTTAGGGATCAATGGTATTACAATTTAACAAGTAGTTGAGACTAATGATATAATATTTAAAAGATCGAGACAAATACTACATATGAGGATACCATATATAGACCAACCATATAATTAACCATTTAGGTAGAATAAAACATAATTACAATTGTATAGAACTAAAACTCTATTATAAAACACGTTTTTAACAATCACCAAATAAAATCATAAAAGATCAAATTATTAAAACATATGTTAACTTTCACACCTATAAATAATGGTTTATTAGCAGTACATAATATAAAAAATTACAGACCACAAATGGAAACCAAACACTAATTTTGCTCGTCTTCCTTCAAGTAATCAGCAACGGTGACAATATCACCATAGCTCAAAAACCAATACCGACTGAACAAACCTTTATATGTGGTAAGAATGGGAATTTGAAATCTGATGGCCTACTTAAAGAACGAGATGTTGCATTCAATTTACTCTTCAAAAAAAGTAAACCTTACAACTGTTATCGCATCGGTAGTGCCGATGTATGAACAACACCATCCCATATCTTAAAAATAATTGTCGTAAAACAAAGGAAGGTATGGCTTGGACCGTCTTAGCAAAGATATATTGCATGGTGCATTACGCAGATTCAATAATTCAAGAAAATATTACTATGTGGGAGTGGGCCACCTTCTCGTCCCCACAAAATCTCGGTGCTACTAATGCTGATGAATTGGAGAAAGGGTTGAACAATTTGGAAAATAAGTTGAAGGAGTCAGCTGCTAGAGGTGATCACTTAAAGAAATATGGGTCTGGATCTTTAACTTACGGGTCGGGTTCGCAAACTTTATTTGATTCAAGTAAGGATAAGTGCATGGAATGTTTATCGGATGCAACTAAGGAGATTCATAATTGTTGTAGCAAGTCAAGATCACGAAGTGGTTCAGCCTTGTCTGCTAATGTTGTTTTTTGTATTCGCATTATAACTTTCTTTCCTAACACACTCTTCATCATCTCTCCAACATTTCAACAAACTTCAGGTAATAATTTAATAACAATGTGTCTATCTACGTTATTTGATTTTAGTGTGGGTTTATTATTTTCATCCTTGGAATGTTGTTACGTAAAATTTTAGTTAGTTTATATTTTAAATAATTCATTGGTATTTTAAGTAGGTTTATGAATTTCAAAAATGTGTTAGAACTAGTGAAATCCCTCACGTGTTGCAACGAGAATTCGGCCAATATTAGTTTGGTTTATTACAGTATTTGTACTATACCTACATTTGTACTATATTTGTACTATACCAAATTTATACTATACCAACGTTAGGTATAGCAACCAATAAAGAAAACCAAAAAAAACTAAATCGTGAGATGCCCAAAAGGATATCGACACATGTTTTACACAGACCAAAAATTGAATAAAGTAATTAGTCGTAGTGGTGATAATACCGATGTAGGTACCAATGTTTTTCTATCAAAAGACGTTTAATTCGTCACAGTGCCGTACGTTTCCAACATCTCGCTATAGCATACAATTCAAGAAAAATCCTATTATGTATACAACTTCATTTTCAACATTGTTAGAAAGAAATCAGTTTGCCTCCCTACGCAATAGGAACTTGGTCGGTTTCGGTTCAGCTTGCTCTGGTATGGCCATAGCAACCAGAAAATAAAATACAATAAAAATACCTATGTTGTTCGATTAGAATCTGTCTAGTTCGTCACAATACTGGTATCACACCTTTAGTTGTATTTTTTAAGATAACATACAAAATACCCTCTTGAATACAACTTCATTTTCAATGAAATCGATACTGATGTCAGAGGAAAACATAAAAGACGTAGCCGATTGGCTTTCGGTTGATATTAGTTTGTTTCATAGTTCTAATGTAATGAAAAAAACAGCTCGATTTTGTCATTATTATATGATTACATATTAAAATATCAAAGTAATTTATCAATAGCATAAGTGGACATAGGTAGCTCAATAAGATGAACTCACTCTTCATCTAGTTCTTAAATGTGATGCTATATAATTTTACTAGTATTGACCATTACATGTTGTAAAGCTATGTTTTAGTTGAAGTTAAAATAATATATTTAGGAAGCATTGGTCACTAGAAAATCCATAAATAAACATTTGCAAGAATTTGATGAAATATAACATATTTACCTCTAGGTGTGTAACGCAAATGGTTGGAGGACTGGATACTAACTACTATGCAAGTATGTGGAAAACTCAATTCAAATCCCATAGCCTCTCATTCCATGTTCAACTCGAGTCCGGTGCATTTAATCTCTGACAGATGCTTGCGGTTAGCGTGTCGATAAGCATGTTTTTGTCATTTTATGTATAAAATGATTAAAAAGAAAACTTGTAAGACCCCATTCCCGGAACGCTTACAGCTGGCTAATCATTGCACATAAAACTTATAATTACATTAACTTTCATGAAAACATCGCAACGACACATTAAAATAACTTTCATTTCAAAAATAATTGCTTTTGCAAGTTAACACAATCATTCATTACACATTTTCATTTGTTCACATTACAATGCAAAAACAGTAACAAAGAATGCCATCCAAAATGCCAAGTAGCTGCCCCATGCCATCCTCAGCAATGCTCACCTGCCAACTAGAAAAATGCATAAAAAGTCAGCGTTGCTGAGTGAGTTCTAGTTTTATAATTAATCATGCTTTATCTTTTGCTTAAAACCGTCATTTACTTTCTTTCAAATCATAACAGTCTTAAAACGTGATCACACATCGTACGTACACATAGATAATAATTATTATCTTCATCATTGTTCGTTTCGTACTTTTATTATCTTTCTTTTTCATCTAGGTCCTGTCATGTGCTCACCCCCCTCTAGAGCACCAAGCAATTCATCTAGGGTTAAGCGACAAGGACCCCATACATTTGGTCAATCACAAAGATTGAACCCCTGTGTGCATCCTCATAGGGTATTTAACCCGCACACAGTTGAGCTGACAACCCCTCATTAGGAGTGAACCTCCATACATATACTTGATCACACGAATCAAGCCCCAGTGTGCATCCTCATGGGGTAGCTAACCCGCACACGGTTGAGCTAACACTCCTCATTGAGTGTGAACCTCCATACATTTGCTTGCAAGAATTTCTTACGTCTGTTCATTCATTAATGCATGCATTCTTTCATTACGTTTCTCTTTTCATTATCTTTCACTTTACGTTACATAATACTTTTAATTTCGTTCATTAACATTCAACGTAAAGCCAAGGGAAAATAACATACAATGAAAGGAACATCATCAAACAAAGTCAACATCATCATACAGGGCATCATACATACATAGCACACATCATACATGCCATCATGCATAAGCATCAAACATACATCAAACATGTCCAACATATCATCTATGACCTCAAAAGTCAACTTACATAACCCAGGGAATCTCCCAAGTCAAAGCCTACATTTCATCTTTTCCCCAGAAAGTCCTGTGTTCATCTACATTTGTCTTTTGTTCATCCGCATTTGCTATAGTTCATCCGTATTTCTTTTACTTCATTCGCATTTGCTACTACTCATCCGCATTTCTCTTACATAGTGGTAAATGTTCAGCCACATTGACTTCCAATACTCATCCGCATTGGCTTACTTAGTAGCTAATGCTTATTCGCATTAACTATTCATCCGCATTGACTTTCTTAGCAGTTAATGTTCATCTGCATTTGCTGTCATCCGCATTGACTTCCCATACTCATCCGCATTGACCTTCCATACTCATCCGCATTGATTTTCCATACTCATCCGCATTGATTTTCCATACTCATCCGCATTGATTTTTGAACATGTGGGCAAATTCTAATACTTAAACATATGAGCCCTAAACATTAGATCTCAGTTCCCAAGCACCATCTATTATGTTCTAAGCTTAATTCTTACAATCTAAGCCTTAGAAACACAACCATAACATCAACAAGCATGAACATCGCCCAACCTTACATCATAACAACAACATACACATAGTAAATCATATGGGTGTAAAACCTAGTTTTATAAAAACATACATTCATGCATTTCCAGCCCCAAAATCAATTAAAAACAAGTAAAATAGGGGTCCTAGAACTCACCGTTGCAGCTCTTGAGTATGGCTTCTTCCAAACTCATTTGCAATTGAGTTCAGCCGCCTAGAAACCCATTAAAAACATACCCGATGTAACACCGGTTATTTGTTTATTTAGAAGTCGACGAAAGAAGAAAAGAAATAAAGTCCAAAGTCGAGGGACCAAACTCGCCAACGAGAGAAAGTTGGGGAAGTGGGAGTATTTAAGGGAGAGGGCAACCCTTACCCCTCCCCACACCCACCAAATCAGCATCAAAGAAGAGAAGAGAGAAAGAATAGAAAAGAGGAAAAAATGTTGGTTCGGGTTGGTTCGAGTGGCCAAAATAGTTGAGGAGCGAGTCAAATCGAAGCCCTTGTCGTCGTGGTCATTTGTGTGAGTTCTAGGACCCCTCTTTTACTTGTTTTCAAACGATTTTGGGGCTGAAACACATATGAAATCAGGTTTTTGTGTGTGTGTATGCTTGACCCGTTTGTGTATGAGTATGTGTGTGTATGATGCGTTTGAGTCTTGATTGTGAGCTTGTGTGTGCTTGAATGGTGTTGTGGTATGCATCCTTAAGGTTTAGGATGGTCGATTTGGGCTCAAAATGGGTTTAGATGAGTTTGGGGGCCGAAAACCCTCGGCTGCAGTCGGGATGTAGGGCATGATGATGATGATGTTGCATGTTTATGCGTGATGCATGTTATGTATGTATGATGTTGCCTTGTATGACGTGATGAATGTGCCTGTTGATGTTCCTATTATGTTGTATGTTTATCTTTCCTGTGGCTTTACGTGTTATGATAATGAATGAAATGAAGTATTATGTAACGTAAAGTGGAAGATAATGAAAAGTGGAACATGATGAATGCATGCATTATTGAACGAGGAAAGTAATGAAAGTCTTGCAAGTATTGGATATCGGGTCCTTCTTTGTGATCGACCATTTATATAGAACCTCTACCACTTACCTCTAGTACTGCGGCATACGCTCAGTTGTTCATTTATTGACTTCGGCCCAGTAGCTAAATAGTTTGGGGTGTAGCATATGGTATTGGTACGGAAGATATCCGATGCATAAGAAAAGATATAAAGATGAATGAATGAATGAAGAAGATAATATCACTATTATTTATGTGTACGTATGATGTATGATCGCATGAAAGAAAAGGATTTTTTTAACGAAATAAAAGTATGTTTTATTTTATAAAACTAGAACTCACTCAGCAATGTTGACTTTGATGTGTTTCCAGTTGGCAGGTAATGATTGGTGAGGATAGCGTGAGGTGGCTACTCAGCTCTTTTGGGCTGGCATCCAATCATTTAATGCTTTTGTGATATAATGCAACAATGTATTTTGTAACTGATTGACACTGTATTATTTGGAAAAAGTTTTTATAATGAAAAGAGATGTCCTTTTGAATGTTTCTGCTGCAATATTTTCCTAAGGCAAATGTAATTATATGTTTTATGTGTGATGAGAACCCAACTGTAAGCGTCCCGGGAATGGGGCCTTACACCCGAACACATGCAAACACACATAAGCATAAACATGAGGATATGACCAGTCAAGAACATCATACATACATGAATTCTTACCTTTAATTCGTACGTTCTCTCTTGTTTCTCTTAACACCCGAGAGCTTTCTTCTGTTCTCGCTACTTTCTCTCTCTAAAAACCGAAGATTATGAGTGAAGAGAGGGTGATGGGCGGCCATGCCACCTTTATCACCAACTTTTCAAAGATTTTGTCCTTTTGACACTTTTAACCCTAGACTTGGGTTTTATTTTCTTTTTCTTCTTTTTCTTCACTTTATTCATTTTTTCTTTGTCTTTAAAATAACCGGGCATTACAAGTCCACTCCCTTATTTAGGTTTCATCCCCGAAACCTGTTATTCCTCAAACAAATGTGGGTAATGTTGCCTCATCTCTTCTTCAGTCTCCCACATAGACTCGGATCCCTTCCTGTGCTTCCACTGTACACGCACAAGAGGAACCACTTTATTCCTCAGCCTCTTCTTTTTTCGATCAATGATCGCCACTGGTGCTCTACATAATTGAGCCATTCATCTACCTTGATATCCTCCAGTGGTACAACCATATCCTTTTCTGCTAAAAATTTCCTCAAATGGGATACATGGAATATCGGGTGAATTCCACTTAACTCATCTGGTAATTCCAACCTATAGGCCACCTCTCCTACTCTAGCAATAGTTCGGAAAGGCTCTATGTATCTTGGGCTCAATTTGCCCCGCTTTCAGAATCAAATGATACCCTTCCAAGGTGAGACTTTTAACATAACTCTGTCACCCACCTGGAACTCAATCGGTTTGCGTCGTTTATCAACATACGACTTCTGTCTATCTTTGGCTGCTTTATGAAGGCCTTGATTTTTTCAAGCTTCTCAATCGTAGCCTCAATCACCTTGACGCTTCCTAACTCTTTCTGACCAAGATCACCCAATAGACGGGTGTTCAACATCTCCTACCATATAGCATCTCATAAGGGGGCATACCAATCCTAGCATGATAGCTGTTGTTATATGAGAACTCAGCTAACGGTAAGTGGTCATCCCAACTTCCTCCGAAATCAATGACGCATGCCCGGAGCATATCTTCCAGCGTCTGAATCGTCCGTTCCGACTAACCATCCGTTTGAAGATGATAAGCCGTGCTAATATGTAACCTCGTCCCCATTGCATCGTGGAATTTCTTCCAAAATTTAGATGTAAACCGGGTGTCACGATCAAACACAATAGACACTGGCACACCATGACGAGTTACAATTTCCTTGATGAATAGATCTGCCAACCTCTCAGAAGAATATGTCTCGTGGATCAGTAGGAAGTGAACACTCTTCGTCAAATGGTCAACTATCACCCATATGGCATCATACCTTTTCGGGGTACGCGACAGCTTTGTAATGAAATCCATAGTGATGTGCTCCCACTTCCATTCCGGTATATCCAAAGGTTGGATCTTCCCATACGGCTTCTGATGCTCGGCCTTCACTTGTAGACAAGTAAGGCATTTACTAACATACTCTATCATACCGCACTTCATACCCGGCCACCAATAATCTTTCTTCATGTCTTAGTACATCTTTGTAGCACCGGGATGAATAGAGTATTGAGTCTTATGAGCTTCATCCATGATCTTCATGCGTAGATCCCCAAAAAAAGGAATCCACATTCGTCCAAAGCGGGTTCTAACACCAAGAGTGTTTTCACCCAATTCTGCAACCAGACCTCTCATTCTTTCAGAGTTAAGATGATCTTCTTTCAATGCTTCATCTTGAAACTCTTTGACTTGTTTCATCACATCAAAGGTCATGATCAGCTGGTATGCTTTCACCTGAATCGGTTTGGGTCTCTCTTTTCGGCTAAGGGCATCCACCACCATATTGGCTTTGCCCGGATGGTAATGGATCTCGCAATCATAATCTTTTATAGCTCCAACCATCCCCTCTGCCTCATGTTCAAATCTTTCTGCTCAAAGAAGTACTTTGGGCTCTTGTGGTTAGTGAATATGGTGCACTTCGTCCCGTAAAGGTAGTGCCTCCAAATCTTTAAAGCAAATTTCACAGCTGCTAGCTCCAAATCATGAGTCGGATAACTAACCTCATGAACCTTCAACTGTTGGGATGCATAGGCTATAACCTTTCCTCTCTGCATTAATACACACCCCAATCCCAAGTAGGAAACATCAGAATAACCACCAGATCTTCACTTCCATCAGGTAATGACAGAACAGGAGCTTGAGTCAACCTCGCCTTCAATTCCTTGAATGCCTTCTCTTGAGCTTGACCCCATACGAACCTTACATCTTTCCAAGTCAACTTGGTCAGTGGAGAAGCGATCTTAAAGAAGTCTTGAATTAATCTTCTGTAATAGCCTGCCAGACCCAAGAAACTACAAATCTCGGATGGCGTCCTTGGAGACTTCCACTGCATCACTGCCTCCACCTTTGCCGGGTCCACCATAATTCCTTGGGATTCACCATGTGACCCAAGAACTGAACTTCACGCAACTAAAATACGCACTTGGAGAACTTAGCATACAATTTCTCCCTTCTCAACGTTTCCAACACCTCTCGTACGTTCCCGGCATGCTCCTCCTCGCTCTTTGAATAAATCAGGATATCATCAATAAACACAATCACTTATTTATAAAAGCAGTTGGCACTTTGGTCAAACCAAATGACATAACGAGGAACTCGTAATGCGAAAAGCTATTTTAGGAATATCCTGCTCATTCACCTTTAACTGATGGTAACCAGATCGAAGGTCTATCCTTGAAACCCAACTGGCACCTTGAAGCTGATCAAACAAGTCATCAATTCTTGATAAGGGGTAGCGGTTCTTTATCGTCAACTTATTCAGCTTAAGGTACTCAATACACATCCTCATACTACCGTCTTTCTTCTTCACAAAGGATAGATACTCAGTCGAATGAAACCCTTATCAAGAAGCTCTTGCAGTTGCTCCATCAACTTTTTCTTCTCAGTCGGAGCCAACCGACATGGTGCCTTGGCAACAGGTTGGGCACCCAGTATCAAGTCAATCTAGAACTCAATCTCAAGGTCAGGCAACACTCCTGGTAAGTATTCCGGGAACACATCTTGGAAGTCACACACAACCGGTACACCAGACAGTTGTGGTGTTGGTGTTTCCACATCTTTCACATAAGCCAAGTAGGCGCTGCATCCATGCCTCATGCACTTTCCCGCCACCGCCATTGAGATTACTTTCGGAATCGTCATGACCAGATTACCATAAACCATTACCAAACTCCCTTCAGGCACAGTCAAACGAATCATCTTGTTTGCCTCATGGTCCGCTAACCAACCATCCCAAGAACCACATCGAAACCACCTAAGGCCATCACGAACGGTCTAACAGGAAACTTGTGACCTTCTAATTCCACATCACATCTT
This sequence comes from Flaveria trinervia, assembly GCA_025506515.1. Taxonomy (NCBI): domain Eukaryota; kingdom Viridiplantae; phylum Streptophyta; class Magnoliopsida; order Asterales; family Asteraceae; genus Flaveria; species Flaveria trinervia. The sequence continues at coordinate 5,427,189 of CM046457.1, read as the reverse complement.
CTATCATTTCAGAAATCATGGTAGACTTACCTATGGCAGTTTCTACATCAAAGGGCGCATCTATATTCTTACTACTAACAAGCAACTTAGCACAGAAAGCAGCAGAAATGAAACTTCTACTAGCACCAAAATCGAATAACACAGAGGCTAAAGTTTGGTTTACTAGAAAGGTACCTGACACAACATCACGGTCCGTCCTAGCCTCCTCTTGCGTCATCATAAACGCCTTGGCGCTCGCCCTCGGTCCTTCACCTCGCGTCTTCTTCACCCCAGAACCCTTAGCCCTCGGCTTCTTACATTCCCTACTCATGTGACCACTTTCCCCATAGTTGAAACTCCTCATAACCCCAAAACCTCTAGCCATATGCCCAGGCTTCCCGCACTTGAAATAGATGTTTCATCCCCACTTGCATTCCCCCAAGTGCTCCTTCCCGCATTTGCCACATCTCTTTGACCCCGTACCAGATGTGACCACACGACGATCATCCACCCGTGCCTTCTTGTTACTCGTCAAGGCACCACCCCGACCAAACCTCTTCCCATTCCAACTCCGATCGCCATCGTTCTTCTTGCTCACCTCAGCCACCACCACCTCTTGCTCATCATACAATCTTCCTGCCAAATCAACCGCCGACCTAAATGTGCTCGGTCGGGCAATGATCATGTGCCTACGTATCCGCCGGCAAACCTTGGATGTACCTCTTGATCTTTCGTGACAAAGGCGTCACTTGGTCTGGCACTAGACGTGCCATCTCATTGAATTTGGTAGTGTATTGTTGGTGTGTCATGGTTCCCGCTTCCAGCTACAGGAATTCCCTCTCAACCTTGTCCATCTCCCTATAAGGACAAAACTCCTCAATCACCAACTTCTTCAGCTCAGACCATCTCATCCTCCCAATAGCCCGACTACCCTCAGCTTGGGCAATATTGTCCCACCAACATAAGGCTGAGTTCACGAAAGAGTGGGCAGCAAACTATACTTTCTGATCCTCCCGACACTCGCTGATGTTCAAAACAGCTTCCATTTCTCTCACCCACCGGTGAGCAGCAGCAGCAGTGCCGTTACCATCAAAAGTAGGGGGCTTGCATCGTTGAAACGCCCCGTAGTTATAGCCACGTGCCGCCTCCAGCGCAGACTCTTCTTCCTCCTCTTCTTCTTCATCATCAGACAGACCCATCTTAGTCTCGAGCTGTCTCCTTTTGCCCGTAGGTCTACTTTTTTCCTTCCTTTCTCCTTCCCTCACATCCTTGATAACTTCGGTCACCACAGACGGTAAGATTGTCTGCATGACCTGATAAACTTCTTCCACAATAGCCTCCTTCACCAAGGCCCTCAGATTGGCACTCTCATCACCGCCCTTCGGATGAGGGGTCTCTGGTTCTTCATGAACCACCTTTTCGGCCCTAGGCCTTCCTCTCGTAACCCATGGTGCAGCACCACGACCTCCACCACGTGAAGCTTTAGATGATCTACCACCGGCCACCTCACACACACGCTGAAAGATTCAAACACCAACACGGTCATCAAGGGAACAACTCAGTTTATGTCAAGTATAGTAAGTCTCCAATTACAGTGGCCAGTTGTGATTAGCCACTTACTTTACTCTTCATACCCCAAGCATTTTCTATCCTGACTACATCAGTATCTAAATCTACCCACAACACACAACCACATAACATGCGCACATAATACCGGTTAATCATTAAGAAAATACCTGATGGCACGCAGCTACTCGGACTGGCATCCATTCCCTTTCCGTCCCATTCTCAGTTTAAGTTTAGGTTTATTTTGAAAATTTACCCGTTTCACTTAAACTTTGGCTCTGATACGAACTTGTAAGGCCCCATCCCCCCGATGCTTACAGCTGGCCAATCATTGCACATAAAACTTATAATTACATTTAACTTTTTAAAAACATCGCAACGGAACATTGAAATTACTTTTCATTTCAAAATAATTGCTTTTGAAACTTAATACAATTATTCATTACATATTTTCATTTGTTCGTATTACAATGCAAAAACAGTAACAAAGAATGCCATCCAAAATGCCAAGTAGCTGTTCCTCGCCATCCTCAGCAATGCTCACCTGCCAACTGGAAAAATGCATAAAAGTCATGTTGCTGAGTGAGTTCTAGTTTTATAATTATACATGCTTTATCTTTTGCTTAAAACCGTCATTTACTTTCTTTCAAATCATAACAGTCTTAAAACGTGATCAACATCGTACGTACACATATAATAATTATTATCTTCATCATCGTTCGTTTCGTACTTTTATTATCTTTCGTTTTCATCTAGGTCCTGTCATGTTCTCAACCCCCCTCTAGAGCACCAAGCAATTCATCTAAGGTTAAGCGACAAGGACCCCATACATCTGGTCAATCACAAAGATTGAACCCCTATGTGCATCCTCATGGGGTATTTAACCCGCACACAGTTGAGCTGACAACCTCTCATTGGGTGTGAACCTCCATACATATGCTTGATCACATGGATCAAGCCCTAGTGTGCATCCTCATGGGGTAGTTAACCCGCACAAGGTTGAGCTAACACTCCTCATTGAGTGTGAACCTCCATACATTTGCTTGCAAAACTTTCTTACGTCCGTTCATTCATTAATGCATGCATTCTTTTATTACGTTCCTCTTTTCATTATCTTCCACTTTAAGTTACATAATACTTTTCATTTCGTTCATAATATTCAACGTAAAGCCAAGGGAAAATAACATACAATGAAAGGAACATCATCAAACACAGTCAACAACATCATTATACAGGGCATCATACAGGGCATCATACATACATAGCATACATCATACATGCCATCATGCATAAGCATCAAACATACATCATAACATGCCCAACATATCATCTATGACCTCAAAAGTCAACTTACATAACCCCGGGAATCTCTAAAGTCAAAGCCTACATTTCATCTTTTTCCCCAGAAAGTCGGAAAACATTCCAAGTGTTCATCTGCATTTGTATTTTGTTCATCCGTATTTGCTATAGTTCATCCGCATTTCTTTTACTTCATTCGCATTTGCTACTACTCATATGCATTTCTCTTACTTAGTGGTAAATGTTCATCCGCGTTAACTATTCATCCGCATTGACTTCCAATACTCACCCACATTGGCTTACTTAGTAGCTAATGCTCATCCGCATTAACTGTTCATCCGCATTGACTTTCCATACTCATCCGCATTGACTTTCCTTATTCATATGCATTGACTTTCTTAGCAGTTAATGTTCATCCGCATTAGCTGTCATCCGTATTGACTTCCCATACTCATCCGCATTGACTTTCCATACTCATCTGCATTGATTTTCCATACTTATCCGCATTGATTTTTGAACACTTGGGCAGATTCTAATACTTAAACATATGAGCCCTAAACCCCAAGCACCATCTATCATGTTTTAAGTTTAAATCTTATATTCTAAGCATTAGAAACACAACCATAACATCAACAAGCATGAACATACCCCAACCTTACATTATAACAGCAACATACACATAGTAAATCATACGGGTGTAAAATCCAGTTTTATAAAAACATACATTCATGCATTTTTAGCCCCAAATCAATTAAAACCAAGTAAAGGATGGGTCCTAAAACTCGCCTTTGCAGCTCTTGAGTATGGCTTCTTCCAAACTCGTTTGCAATTGAGTTCAACCGCCTACAAACCCATTAAAAACATACCCGAATACATGCAAACACACATAAGCATAAACCCAAGGATATGACAAGTCAAGAACATCATACATACATGAATTCTTACTTTGAATTCGTACTTTCTCTCTTGTTTCTCTTCAGACCCGAGAGCTTTCTTCTGTTCTTGCTACTTTCTCTCTCCAAAAACCGAAGATTAGGAGAGGGTGATGGGCGGCCATGCCACCTTTATCATCAACTTTTCAAAGATTTTGTCCTTTTGACAGTTTTAACCCCTAGACTGGGTTTTATTTTCTTTTCCTTTTTTTCTTCACTTTATTCATTTTTTTCTTTGTCTTTAAAATAACCGGGCGTTACAAGAAAGGTAATAAAAATTTCATATTTGAAGAATATTTTTTTTCAAATATTTGAAAATTTTGTATAAAATTAAAAAAGGAATATAATACGATGCTTGTTATACCCAAAATTCTTAATATCTTAACTAATACCTATATTCTATATGTATATATGCTCTATGGAGCTTCCTCGTTTGCATGACAATGATTTGGATAAAATACTTATACTTTTTTTATTATTTTTAGGGTTATTGGATTTTAATAATCCCAAATTTCATTTATTGGTCATGATTAATCCCAACTTAGAAATTATTTATAGGCACTCCTAACTTTAAACTTATTTTCCTCCAATGATCCATTACTAACTGAGAGTTAACCATCCTTAGTTTTATTGATAAAATGAGGCCAACTTTGAGTCAATTTTTGATAAAATTAGATCCGTTTTCCATTGTGTAACCACCATCATCAAGTAGAAATCGACCTCCAACAAGTTCAGTGGTTTAAATCAAGAGGTGGAGGTTGACGGGATTTTGGGTGCGAAAGTTTTAAATTTGCAGACCTGATGATAGATTTTAACTTTCTGTTTAGTGTTTTGGCCACAAAAACAATCCACATCATCAATAAACTAATGGGGTTAACTCTCAGTTAATAAAGGATTGTTAGAGGAAAAGAAACTCAAAGTTAGGAGTATTTGTAAAAATTTACTAAGTTAGGATTAATCCAGGCCAATAAATGAAATTTGGGATTGTTAAAATTAAAACCTTTTTTTAAGAATCTATGATGGAAATTAATGATTTGGAACCAAAAAAATTAGATTAAGGGGTTGTTTGATAATTTTTGAATAATTAAATGTTGAACCAATAAGAGCTCAACCATTAAGAGGTCTGAACCATTAAAAGCTAGTATATCGTTTAACTATTTAAAAGCAAACGTCTGACCAATTCAGATAAGATGTATTAACCATTCAACATTAGTATAATGCTTAATCATTCATAGGCAAATGTCTAAGCCATTCACACATTTACTTGCGAAACAAACAATTTGAACCATTAAGTGTTGAACATTTAGACATTTGAACCATTAATAGACTTATTCAGATGTTGTCAAATAGCCCCTAACTGTTAATATTTTATGATAATTTTTAGTTTACACTTGTTGTAGTATTATTTTTATATATAATATCATACCAAGTCAATGATATTTACTTTAGGATTATTGGATTTTAATAATCCCAAGTTTCATTTATTGGTCGGGATTAATCCCAACTCAGTAAATGGTCGGGATTTTCCTCCAATGATTCCTTACTAACTGTGAGTTAACCCCGTTAGTTTTTTTATAACCTGGACTATTTTTGTGGCTAAAACACTAAACAAAAAGTTGAAATCTATCATCAGGTCCATCAGTTTGAAACTTTTACACCTAAAAACTTGTCAGTCTTAACCTCCTGATTTGAACACCAAACTCATTGGAGGTAGATTTTAGGTGATGACGAAGGTTAGATAGTAGAAAACGAACCTAATTGACACTAGGCAGTACTGTAGTTGGAAAATGGCTTAAAGTTGGCTTTATTTCATAAAAAATTACCGAGTGTTAACTCTCAGTTAGTAAGATATCATTGAATGAAAATAAGTTTAAAGTTAGGAGTGTTTGTAAACATTTCCTGAGTTGAGATCAATCCTTGCCAATAAATAAAAGTTAGGATTATTAAAATCCAATAAGCCTAAAACATGTGATACGATCATTTAGGGGCTGTTTGGCAGCCTCTTGATGGTTCAGATGTCTGAATGATTCAGCGTTTAATGATTTAGATCGTTTGTTTCGCGAGCACATGTCTAAATGGTTAAGACATTTACCTCTGAATGGTTAAAAATTATATTGATGCTAAATGGTTAAGAGGTCTAATACTGAATGGTAAGACATACTATCTGAATTGGTCAAACATTTGCATTGGAATAGTTAAATGATATATTAGCTTTTAATGGTTCAGAGCTTTTAATGGTTCAGACTTTTTAATGATTCAACATTTGATAGTTCAGACCTCTTATTGGTTCAGTACTTAATCATTCAAAAGTTTCCAAACAACTCCTTATAGTTAATTTTTAAAACAATTAAGTTGTTGTCAACCTACTTCCCTCATGATTTTCAATGGTTATAACTTTTACATACACTAATTTTTTTAATATACACTATAACAACAAGAATTTTTTCATTTAATTTAAAGACAAATTGGACTTTAATAATTCATACTATTACTTATTGACCGATAATAATTCATACTAATAATTTTGGCGATAATAATCCAACTTTCACTTTTGTTACGAGCAACAGTCTCATTAACATAATTATTAAATATTTGTGCTTTATTTTGTTCACTTGATTTCATTCACAATAATAATTATCAATTAAATGAAAATTCATATAATCAAAATCAAGTCTAAGATAAATACAAATTGAATGTGAATGTACTATAATTATACTAATGGGATTACCTTTGATAATAAAAGTGAAAGTTGAGATTATTAACCGATAAATTTATAGTATGGATTATTATATGGCAATGAGTAATTGTTTGGGTTATTAAATTCCAATTTGCCTAATTTAAATATAGTATTGCTATGATTTTTTTAATATAAAACAATTATGTTTTTCTTCACATCACGATCACATCTTTTTTATTTAATAAGTACAAAATGAACTATATAAAAAGCATCCGGATTAAACAAGTTCTATACAACCAATTTTCGGTATGAAAATTATTTACCAAATTTACCTGGCAATCATTTGACAGTAAATGACCATGGTTGATCGAAAACAACCATCAATGAACATCAATAACTCTAATCATGAATAACCTCATTCAACCATCGTAATCAAATAAGAACTAAACTTTACCATAAATAACCTCATTCAACCATTACTGACCATTTTCAACCGGGGATAACACAAATCAATTATCATTCGCTATAATTAGCATCATTAACCCCAGTTGACTAGAACAACCCTAATTGAATAAGAACGATCATAAGTTTAATTATTTTATTTTGATTTTTTATTAATGAAAATCGTTTACTCGTTTCTTTACTCAAATTTTCTTATTATTCTTATATTTTGGTTTTGATTCATTTCTTTCTTTTTTCTTTGGATTGATTTGTGACTACTTTATGAAAATTTTATATTGTTTATAAGCTTACCCTCCCTCTCCTTGAGATTGTTATTTATTTTAATCAGTGTTACTCTTTCTTTTTTCTTTTTTTAACCGATTTACCACCAAAATGAAACACTCACAATTTTAGGATCCGTTTTTATTAAATTTTGTTTTTTTTGAGTTAGTTTTCATCTATAGATTTGTGACAATCACACAAGTTCCTTTCTGCCTGATCACCCATATCGTTTTCGGTCTCATGTCGGAACTCACCTTTCAGCCAAGGTCTTTATCTATTCTCACAGGTTCTTCCTTTCCCGCATCGGTCTTTTCTTCGATCTTCGCTACTATGGCAGCCGATCTTCGCATCTCTTCCTACGATTCACATGAAATCGCTCTCCCTTCTTCAGTGTCTCTAACTAGCCTTGCAACCAAAAGTTGCACCCCACTATAAAGGACTCTCAAAACAACCCTCTAAGCTCTTATACAATTGTTTGTTCAGGCCCTAATAAACACACACAAAGATAATAATTTACTTCTAAGCTCACTCTTAATTCATTTAACAAACCGGCTGTTAAATAGCCAAAACTCCATGCAAACATAACAGTATAAGTAAACAATTACCCTAAAAACCTACCACTACTAACCTTGGACTCAACAAACTTTATAGACACACATGTCTATTTGACTTACTCTAATGACTCAATGCAAACCCGACTTCCGTTTGACCCATGACCCATTAACCCAATAGAGTCGACCGATTGAGTTTGATGACGTATAAACTACCATTAAAAGTTAATTTGACGAAAGAAATATTAGGGTCTGAGTTTGCTCAAATTTACTTTGTTATGACCAAGTTTTGGTTACTTGAAGTTAGACTACATTTCGCCTAAATTTTAGTAAGGAGCTTACGTGTACTTTTAAATTTGTTAAAACATGAAACGGGATGGAAGAGTCTTAATATGTCGATATATGGTTTATTAGAGTCCATTTGAGTTATTGTAACACCCGGCTATTTTTACAAATCAAGATATAAAGAATAAAAGCAAGAAAGGCAATAAAGTCCGAGTTGAGAGATTAAAAGTGTCCAAAAAGGACAAAACTTTCAAAAGTTGGTGTAAAGGGAGTATGGCCGCCCACCCTCACCTCACTTCACCATTAGTCTCGGTTTTAGAGAGAGAGAGCAGAGAAATACTCTCGGTTTTGAAGATAAGAAGAGGAAGAGAGGTCGAATTCAAGGTAAGAGTTCAAGGTTTTTATGCTTTTATGTCGGGTTTTATCCCGGTTATGTGCTTGTATGCTTATGGGTTGTGTTTGTGCTCAGGTGTGTGTGTGTGTTTTTGGTGTTGTTTCTAGGTGTTTTGAACTCTTTGCAAGCGGGTTAAAAGGAAGAACACCCAAGTTGCACCAGGTGAGTTCTAGACCCTGGTTTTTACATGTTTTAAACTATCTTTAGGGATGAAAACGTATTAAAATGATTTTACAAAGTTTATGTGATTACCCGTATGTAATATCTGAGTTGGATGTTAGTTCTGGATGGTTTATAGGCTACTCATGTTTAGAATAGCCACATTATGCTTAGAACAGATGGATTCGATGATTAGGATTAAAAATATCCTAGAAACATGTTTACAGAATGTTCATGTGCCTAGATAAGTGTTCATACGTCTGAAACTGCCTTAGAATTAAGTGTAAGTCATGCGCCTAAACAGTAACTCATGCGCCTAAAAATTTACCTTAGAAATGTTTAAGTTCTACCCATACGCCTGAACAGTGGCCCATGCGCCTAGAAATGTTAGTCGGATAACTAAGGGTAGGGCCATGCGCCCCAATAGTGCCCATGCGCCCAAGTGGCCCATGCGCCCAAGTGGCCCATGCGCCTAAGTGTTCATGCGTCTGAATTAGATTGGGCTGGAATTTACTAAGTGTTCAAACGTCTAGAAGTCCCCATGCGCCTAAAAGTGGCCCATGCGCATGTGTTCCCCATGCGCCTGAATAGTGTCTATGCGCCTACATAGTGCCTATGCGCCTAGGACTTAGATTATTTTTCTGATTTTTGGGGAAAATGTGTAAAGTAGGTTTTGACTTGGGAAATTCCCGGGGGACTATAAGTTGACTTTTGGGGTCATAAATAGTATGATGGGCATGTTATGAATGATGATGATGATGATGATGATGATGATGATGATGATGATATTGCATGATTATGCATGATGTATGTTATGTATGTATGATGCCATGTGATGATATATGTATGGTATGTATGTTATGTTCCTATGATGATGAATGTTTATCTTTCCATGGCTTTACGCGTTATGTTAATGAATGAACCGAAAGTATTATGTAACGTAAAGTGAAAGATAATGAAAGAGGAACATGATGAATGAATGCATGCATTAACGAATGAATGAACGTAAAAAGTCTTGCAAGCAAACGTATGGAGGTTCACACCCAATGAAGGGTGTTAGCTCAACTGTGTGCGGGTTAGCTACCCCAGAAGGATGCACACTGGGGTCCAATCCTTGTGATTGACCACACGTATGGGATCCTTGTCGCTTGCCCCAGGTACTGGAGTCACCTTCGTGCACAATGTTCAGGGTCTATGAAAGACCTCAGGCCCAGTAACCAGCTTTTTGCACAATTTTCGGGGTATAGCCTATGGCATTGATCCGGAATAAAATGAAAAGATGAACGGTGAATGTACTTGCCTCAGGTACTGGAGTCAGCTTCGTGCATAATGTTCGGGATCTATGATAGACCTCAGGCCCAGTAACCAGCTTCGTGCACAATGTTCGGGGTAATGTACATGTCACAAGATGTAATGAATGAATGATGGTTAACGAACGTAATGAAAGATAATAACGATGTTATCTGTATGTACGTATGATGTATGATCACGAACGTATGAAATGTATAGTATGGACTCTGTAAAGGAATAAATAACAATTTTATGTATGTTTTATTATAAAACTAGAACTCACTAAACGACGCTGACTTTTATACGTTTTCATGTGGCAGGTAAACGTTGCTGAGGATGGCACGAGGCGGCTACTCAGCTCTTTTGGATGGCATCTATTTAATTAAGGCTTTTGTGATGTAATACAACGATATAATTTTTTAACCGACAAATGATGCATTATTTTGCAAAAGTTTTTAGGATGAAATGAAATGCCATGTGGTTTATGTTTTCTGCTGCAATGTTTTGATGAATAAATGTGAAGTATATGTTTTACGTGTGATGAATCACCAGCTGTAAGCGTTCCGGGAACGGGGCCTTACAAGTTGGTATTTGAGCCAAAGTTTAAGTGAAATGGGTAAATTTTCAAAATAAACCTTAACTTAAACTAAGAATGGGACGGAATGGGAATGGGATGCCAATCTGTGTAGCTACGTGCCATCAGTTATTTTCGTAATGTTAGCCGGTTTATGTGCACATGGTATGTGGTTATGTGTTGTATGTAGATTTAAATACTAATGTAGTGAGGACAGGTAATGCTCGGGGTATGAAGAGTAAAGTAAGTGGCTAATCACAACTGGCCACTGTAATTCGGGACTTACTATACTTGACATAAACTGAGCTGTTAACTTGAATAACTGTGTTGGTGTTTAATCTTTCAGTGTGTTAGGTGATGGCTGGTGGTAGATCTTCGAAGGCCTCTCGTGGTGGAGGTCACGGTGCCGAACCGCGACCCAAGAGGGGGAGACCCAGAGTCGAGAAAGTGGTTCATGAAGAACCAGAAACTCCTCATCTGGAGGCCAGAGATGAGAGTGCTAACCTGAGAGCCTCAGTGAAGGAGGCGGTTGTAGAAGAAGTGCACCAAGTCATGCAGACGATCCTACCGTCTGAGGTGACTGAAATGATAAAGGCAGTTAGAGAGGGAGAGAGAAAGGAAAGGAGTGGACCTACGGGGGAAAGAAGATAGCCCGAGACTGAGACAGTTCCGTCTAATGATGAGGACGAGGAAGAAGAGCCTGCCCCGGAGGCGACCCGAGGCTGCAACTACGGGGTGTTTATGAGATACAAACGCCCTACTTTCGATGGAAACGGCATTGCCGCTGCTGCTCACCGGTGGGTGAGGGAAATGGAGGCGGTACTTGATATCAGCGAGTGCCGAGAAGACCAGAAGGTTAAGTTCGCTACCCACACATTCGTAGACTCGGCTCTGTGATGGTGGGACAACGTAGTCCAAGCTGAGGGTAGTCGGGCGATCGGGAGAATGAGATGGTCGGAGTTGAAAAAGTTGGTGATCAAGGAGTTTTGTCCTCACCGGCAAATGGACAAGGTCGAGAGAGAATTTCTGCAACTAGAGGCGGGAACTATGACACACCAAGAGTACACCACAAAATTCAATGAAATGGCACGACTGGTGCCCGATCAAGTGACACCAGTGTCACGAAAGATTAAGAGATATATCCAGGGACTGCCGGCGGATATCCGTAGGCATATGATCGCCGCCCGGCCAAGCACTTTTAGGTCGGTGGTTGATTTGGTTGGTAGACTATATGATGAGCGTGAGGTGGTAGTGGCTGAGGAGAAGAAGACAAGTAGGGATAGGAGAAACTGGAATGGGAAATGGTTTGGACGTGGTAGAGCCGCTCCAAACAATAAGGCGGCGAGGGTAGGTGACCGACGTGTGGTCACAGCTAGTGCTGGGTTGGAGAAGTGTGGCAAGTGTGGGAAGGAGCACGGTGGTGAGTGTAGATGGGGGTCGAATGTTTGTTTCAAGTGTGGGAAGTCTGGCCATATGGCTAGAGATTGTGGAGGCATGAAGTGTTTCAACTGCGGGGGAAGTGGTCACATGAGCAGGGAGTGTAAGAAGCCAAGGGCCAAGAGTTCCGGGGTGAAGAAGGCCAGGAGAAGGGCAGAAGGCAAGCGCCCGAGCTTTCACGATGACTCGGGAGGAGGCTAGGACAGACCCCGACGTGGTGTCAGGTATGTTTCTAGTAAACCAAACTCTTGCATCTGTGTTGTTTGATTCTGGTGCTAGTAGGAGTTTCATTTCTGCTGCCTTTGGTGCTAAGTTTTCCAATAGGAGTAGATGTATTGGTGAGCCATTCGACGTAGAAACTGCTATTGGTAAGTCCACTAGAATTACTGAGGTGATAGAGGACTGTGCCATAGAACTAGAAGGCCATAGGTTTGCTGCTAAGTTACACGTGATACCCCTAGGTGGATTTGATGTAGTACTAGGGATGGACTGGTTAGCAACCTTTGAGGCAAATATCGTATGTCGCAAGAAGATGATCCGATTGACAATGCCTGACGGAAATGAGGTGACGGTTTATGGTGATCACGTCACGACAATCCCGAGGGTGATTTCGATGGCGGTGGCGGGAAAGTGCATGAGACGTGGATGTATTGCCTACTTGGCATACATAAAGGATGTGGATGCGTCAGTACCGTAATTATCCGAAGTACCAGTGGTGCGCGAATTTCCGGACGTATTCCCGAAAGACTTACCCGGTGTGCCACCAGATCGCGAGGTTGAGTTCCAAATTGACTTGATACCCGGTGCTCAACCCGTTGCCAAGGCACCGTACCGGTTGGCTCCGACTGAGATGAAAGAGTTAATGAAGCAGTTGCAAGAACTGCTGGATAAGGGGTTCATTAGACCGAGTATCTCTCCATGGGGTGCTCCGGTATTATTTGTGAAGAAGAAAGACGGCAGTATGAGGATGTGTATTGACTACCGAGAGTTGAACAAGTTGACGGTGAAGAACCGATACCCCCTACCAAGAATAGACGATCTGTTTGATCAGCTCCAAGGTGCCAGTTGGTTTTCGAGGATAGATCTCTAATCTGGTTACCATCAACTAAAAGTGAAGGAGCAGGACATTCCTAAAACAGCTTTTTGCACACGCTACGGTCACTATGAGTTCCTCATTATGTCATTTGGATTGACCAATGCGCCAGCTGCTTTTATGGATCTGATGAATCGAGTGTATCGGCCAATGTTAGATAAATCGGTGATTGTGTTCATTGACGATATCCTGATTTATTCGAAGAGTGAGATTGAGCATGCCGGTCACATTCGGGAGGTTCTGGAGACGTTAAGAAGGGAGAAGTTGTATGCAAAATTCTCCAAGTGCGCGTTTTGGTTATGCGAAGTTCAGTTCCTGGGTCATGTGGTTCGATGGGATTATGGTGGACCCGGCTAAGGTAGAGGCAGTGACGCAATGGAAGTCTCCAAAGACGCCATCTGAGATCGTAGTTTCTTGGGTTTGGCGGGCTACTATAGGAGATTTATCCAAGACTTCTCTAAGATTGCTTCTCCACTGACTAAGTTGACCCGGAAGGATGTAAAGTATGTATGGGGTCAGGCTCAGGAGAAGGCATTCGAGGAGTTGAAGGCGAGGTTGACTCAAGCTCTTGTCTTGTCGTTACCCAATGGAAGCGAAGATTTGGTGGTGTATTTAGACGCTTCTTACTTGGGGTTGGGGTGTGTGTTAATGCAAAGAGGAAAAGTTATAGCCTACGCATCCCGACAGCTGAAGGTTCATGAGGTCAACTACCCTACTCATGACTTGGAACTAGCGGCCATGGTCTTTGCACTAAAGATTTGGAGGCACTATCTGTATGGAACAAAGTGCACCATCTTCACCGACCACAAGAGCTTGAAGTACTTCTTCGAGCAAAAGGATTTGAACATGAGGCAGAGTCAATGGTTGGAGATTATAAAGGATTATGATTGCGAGATCCATTACCATCCGGGCAAACCCAACGTGGTGGCCGATGCTCTTAGCCGAAAGGAGAGGCCCATTCCGATTCGGGTGAAAGCATACCAACTAATCATGACCTCTGACGTAATGAAGCAAGTCAAGGAGTTTCAGGACGAGGCATTAAAAGAAGATCACCTAAACTCTGAAAGAATGAGAGGTCTGGTTGGGAAATTGAGTGAAAACACACTTGGTGTTAAAACTCAATTTGGACGGGTGTGGATTCCTCGTTTCGGGAATCTACGTGTGAAGATTATGGACGAAGCTCACAAGACCCGATACTCTATCCATCCCGGTGCCACAAAGATGTACCAAGACATGAAGAAGGATTATTGGTGGCCGGGTATGAAGCGTGACGTGGTGGAGTATGTGAGCAAATGCCTTACTTGTTTGCAAGTGAAGGCGGAACATCAAAAGCCGTATGGGAAGATCCAACCTTTGGATATACCGGAATGGAAGTAGGAGCACATCACCATGGATTTCATTACGAAGCTGTCGCGTACTCTGAAAGGATACAATGCCATATGGGTGATTGTTGACCGCTTGACGAAGAGTGCTCACTTCCTACCGATCCGCGAGACATATTGATCCGAGAGGTTGGCTAACCTGTTCATCAAGGAGATTGTAACTCGTCATGGTGTGCCGGTGTCTATTGTGTCGGATCGTGACACCCGGTTTACATCTAAATTCTAAAAGAAATTCCACGATGCCATGGGGACGAGGTTACATATTAGCACGGCTTATCATCCCCAAACTGATGGTTAGTCAGAAAGGACCATTCAGATGTTGGAAGACATGCTTCGGGCATGTGTGATTGATTTTGGAGGAAGTTGGGACGACCACTTGTCGTTAGCTGAATTCTCGTACAACAATAGTTATCATGCCAGCATTGGCATGCCACCATACGAGATGTTATATGGTAGGCGATGAAGAACACCCGTTTGTTGGGGTGATATTGGTCAAAAGGAATTGGGGAGCGTCGAAGTAATGGAGGCTACGACGGAGAATCTTAAGAAGATTAAAGCCTTCATGAAGGCAGCTAAAGATAGACAGAAGTCGTATGCCGATAAACGACGCAGACCGATCGAGTTCCAGGTGGGTGACCGGGTTACATTGAAGGTCTCACCTTGGAAGGAAATTATCAGATTCAGGAAGTGGGGCAAGTTGAGCCCAAGATATATAGGCACTTTCCGAATCATTGCTCGAGTAGGAGAGGTGGCCTATAGGTTGCAATTATCGGATGAGTTAAGTGGGATTCATCCGAGATTCCATGTGTCTCATCTGAGAAAGTGTATAGCTGATGAAGACATGATTGTTCCACTGGAGGATATCAAAGTAGATGAAAGGCTCAATTATGTGGAGCAACCAGTGGCAATCTTCGATCATAAAGAGAAGAGGCTGCGAAATAAAGTGGTTCCTCTTGTGCGTGTACAGTAGAAGCACAAGAAGGGATCCGAGTCTACATGGGAGACTGAGGAGGATATGAGACAGCATTATCCTTATATGTTCGAGGAATAACAGGTTTCGGGACGAAACTATATAAGGGGGGTGGACTTGTAACACCCGGCTATTTTTACAAATCAAGATATAAAGAATAAAAGCAAAAAAGGCAATAAAGTCCAGGTGGAGGGACTAAAAGTGTCCAAAAAGGACAAAACTTTCAAAAGTTGGTGTAAAGGGAGTATGGCCGCCCACCCTCACCTCACTTCACCATTTGTCTCGGTTTTAGAGAGAGAGAGCAGAGAAAAACTCTCGGTTTTGAAGATAAGAAGAAGAAGAGAGGTCGAATTCAAGGTAAGAGTTCAAGGTTTTTATGCTTCTATGTCGGGTTTTATCCCGGTTATGTGCTTGTATGCTTATGGGTTGTGTTTGTGCTCGGGTGTGTGTGTGTGTGTTTTTGGTGTTGTTTCTAGGTGTTTTGAACTCTTTGCAAGCGGGTTAAAAGGAAGAACACCCAAGTTGCACCGGTGAGTTCTAGACCCTGGTTTTTACATGTTTTAAACTATCTTTAGGGCTGAAAACGTATTAAAATGATTTTACAAAGTTTATGTGATTACCCGTATGTAATATGTGAGTTGGATGTTAGTTTTGGATGGTTTATAGGCTACTCATGTTTAGAATAGCCACATTATGCTTAGAACAGATGGATTCGATGATTAGGATTAAAAATATCCTAGAAACATGTTTACAGAATGTTCATGCGCCTAGATAAGTGTTCATACGTCTGAAACTGCCTTAGAATTAAGTGTAAGTCATGCGCCTAAACAGTAACTCATGCGCCCAAAAATTTACCTTAGAAATGTTTAAGTTCTGCCCATGCGCCTGAACAGTGGCCCATGCGCCTAGAAATGTTAGTCGGATGACTAAGGGTAGGGCCATGCGCCCCAATAGTGCCCATGCGCCCAAGTGGCCCATACGCCTAAGTGTTCATGCGTTTGAATTAGATTGGGCTGGAATTTACTAAGTTTTCAGACGTCTAGAAGTCCCCATGCGCCTAAAAGTGGCCTATGCGCTTGTGTTCCCCATGTGCCTGAATAGTGTCTATGCGCCTGCATAGTGCCCATGCGCCTAGGACTTAGATTATTTTTCTGATTTTTGGGGAAAATGTGTAAAGTAGGCTTCATGCACAATGTTCGGGATCTATGATAGACCTCAGGCCTAGTAACCAGCTTTGTGCACAATGTTCGGGGTAATGTACATCTCACAAGATGTAATGAATGAACGATGGTTAACGAACGTAATGAAAAATAATAACGATGTTATCTGTATGTACGTATGATGTATGATCACGAACGTATGAAACGTATAGTATGGACTCTGTAAAGGAATAAATAACAATTTTATGTATGTTTTATTATAAAACTAGAACTCACTCAGCGACGCTGACTTTTATACGTTTTCATGTGGCAGGTAAACGTTGCTGAGGATGGCACGAGGCGGCTACTCAGCTCTTTTGGATGGCATCTATTTAATTAAGGCTTTTGTGATGTAATACAATGATATAATTTTGTAACCGACAAATGATGCATTATTTTGCAAAAGTTTTTAGGATGAAATGAAATGCCATGTGGTTTATGTTTTCCGCTGCAATGTTTTGATGAATAAATGTAAAGTATATGTTTTACGTGCGATGAAACACCAGCTGTAAGCGTCCCGGGAACGGGGCCTTACAGTTATGAAGAACCCAAGACTTCAACATAGCCCTAGTTTAGAGAAACAATTTTATAGAATAACTAGATGTGGTGACATAACTATCCATATGCAAATGAAATTCTTTGTTTATATATGTTAGAGGTTAATGAATGTTCAAGTTAATGATCAGATATCATGATTAAAAGAAAAAAAGATTTAGTAAAAGTGTTAGGACCTGGTATTCGACTGAAATACCTAGAGACCACGTGTATACCGGATCAAATAGTGCGGAATCCTATTTGATTGGCGATCCAATCAGTGAGAACACACGAAGAATCAATCAAGGATTGAAACTAACGTTAGAAATCGATAAGGAATCGATCTAATGTGTTCTATGAACTTGGAGAACGATTTGGAAGGTTTCTGGACGGCTAGGGTTCGTATGGAATTGAACTTGAACGAATCTCTCTGTTTTTCACGAATTGAGTTGTATTTATAGGTTGGCACTCTTCAATCGTGCGACTGAACCATTAGTTTGGTTCAGTCGTGCGATTGAACCATGCGGTTGGTTCATTCGTGCGACTGAGTGTTCAGTCGTGCGATTGAGCCAATCTTATGTTCCAGTCGTACGACTGATCCAGTCTCCTGGTTCAGTCGTGCGACTGAGTCAATCGTATGAGGTTCTTTATGCTTATGGTTCATTCGCATGAGCCATTCGCATGGGAACTTCATTAAGTTAAGTTTGAATGTTTTTGTTAATTAATATAATATTATATGTAATCATTCAAGTAATCATAAACTCAATCAATTCATTTACGACTCATTAATGAACTATTAAACATTATAACCAACAGACTATCAACATCAGTTCATTAATCATACCAAACAAGATCTATTACATCACATATCACGATCTAGGGACATACATGTATCAACAAACTCCCCCTTGGACCTAGATCTCTCTAATGTCTTGTTTTCTTCATTACCTTCTCATATTCTTGTACTTGTCCTCTTGTGTGACTCCCGCGTGAATATCAAACGCGAAGCAAAGTCGTATAACATTTTGGAACTGGAGGGCTTGTACAATGTCTTGTGTCATAGAACAGTGGCCACTTGTATAATGTATAGACATCATTAGCAGACAAGTTGGTTAGCCACATTGGGTCGAATACCCTGACAGTATCCATTTGATCCCCTTTGTTTAGAACTATGACAGCTTCAGCAGTTCTCCAATCATAGTACCACCATTTGAGTGTGGAGTGAAGTCCTGTGGCATTTCCCTGAGAGGGATTCTCGACATAGTGCGAGGAGGACTCCACTTCAACACAATCTTAGGTTTTCCAGTAATGGCATCCATCTCAGACCTTCTAATATACCTGGTAGGTTGTTGAGGTCTGAAGTTAATCCATCTGGTGTGGTACTCTTTCTTGAGGGCAGCCTCAAACCAGCCTGACATTTTTCTCGTGTCAGCATACAACAGCTTCAACTTGGCCAGCTGGTTGAGCTCAAATCCAGGTAGAGTCTTTAGATCATGTGGAAATCTAAAGTACTCTATGCCCTTTTCCCTCTTAATGGCATAAACGTTAAGATCATCAAAATAGGCCCATGCTATAATCCTGCCTGACACCGTAAGATGTTTCTTGACGCTGTAGAACTTGGTGTAGGCATCCCTCTTCGGTGCATCACGTTGGGCTCTTACTTCTTTAAAACATTCAGCCCACTCAGCCTTTCGAATGTATACATCATCGTTTGAGGCTTGGGCTGTTCCTTCGGTCTTTCCTGCTTCCTGCTCCATCTTGTCTAGTACCTCAAACATATCACTGACTAGGGACTCACCCAGATTGGGGACCACATTACCCGCGTTGTCAGCATATTGAGGGTACTCTTCAGCAGCAATATCGTCAACCTCAACTTCATCAACGTCGTGTAGTTCGTCGTCACTGGTTGAATCAACTGTTGGAGCATCCTTGACAATATCATCAGGATTGAGTCTGAACATTTCTGCCAGTTGCTCGTTAGATAGGTCGTGAATTATTTCACCTTCTTCAGGTGTATAACTCACTGACCTTCTGACAATCCCTTGCAGATCAAGAATCATTGTGAGTTGAGACTTGACCTGTTGAAGGGGAGCAATATCAAACTCATCTCTGTGGTACTTTGGATCTGTTTGATTTACACATTTCACATTCAAATCATTAGTAATATATCAAACAAAATGCATTAAGTTAATATAAACATTCAGTACATCGTTTTTCAATACAGAATACAAAAGTAATTAAATACATAAACATCCACTATTTACTTTTATCCTGTATGCTAGTCTCTTCGTGTGAAGGTGCAGAAGTAGAAGCTGACTGATCCTGTCGGTTCTTTGTTCTCTGCTCTTGACCGGGAGCTGAGACAGAGTCAGCTGCTTCTCCTTCTTCAGTCTCTTCATCAGCACACCACTCTTCTGTTTTCTCTTCATCAGAATCACTGTCATCATCATCATCATCATCACTCTCTCTTTCTCCATCCTTTATCTTTAGAGGTTCCTCCTTTGATCCTTTTAACTTTAACAAAATGGACCTCTTTGCCTTTTCCAACTCTTCTATTGCTTACCTGATGTGACGCTTTGTGCTCGGAGTTGGTCCAACTCAGTGTTCTGAGCAGCCAATTTCTGGGCCTGCTCCTTAATAGCTCGATCCTGCTCTGCGATTTTCTGCGATTGTGCAGCAGTCAGGTCGGTGAGCTGGCGGATCTGAGAGGTCTTTTCCTCATCAGCCGCCAGCAGTCGTAACACCATTCTGTTTAAGGCTGCCAGCTGTTCCTCTACCCCTATTGGAGGTAGAGGAGATCTAGAGGTGTGTGAGGGGTAGGCTGAGGGCTCGGTTTGGTGGCTAGTGGTGGTGGTGGAGGTGGTGAATATCGGGTAAGGTCTGGATGATGGTGGTGGTGAGTGTGGGGTGAATGTAGTAGTGGTAGCAGGGGTCTGGCTTGTGGTGATTGGTATGGTGGTGGTTGTGGTTGCTGTGGGGAGAGGTATGGTGGTGGAAGGTGTGTCTGCAGAGGTGGTAGTGGTGGAAGGTATGGGGGATGTGGTGGTGATGAAGGTTACCTTCCGCTTTTTCTTTTTCTGGCCATGGGGTTGAGCCATCCGTTTTCTCCTCGTTCCCCTCGAGGTGGATGCTCCCCCTTCAACCCCGCCTGAGGACTCCGGAGCATATGATGGATCAGTCTCTGTATCTCCGGATCCTCTCGGTTGTTCACCGACAACCCTCACCCGTGCTCTGTGGGAACCACTTTCCTTCCCACAGTCCGGGTCAATGGCTCCTCATCAGATTCATCTTCATCTTCCTCGGTAAGCACAAAATCTTGATGGAATCCTGCTGACTCAGTTACCTCAGCAGGTGAGCAGACACCGAGGGAACAGAGTCAGACACGGTGCCTCGGGATGGAACAGCCTCATCCTCAATGTCATCCTCCTCAGAGTCATCAGTAGGGAGGACAATTGGCTCCACGTCGGAGTCACTGTCCTCGTGACGCCATTGGCGTCTCCCCGGTGCCACATAGCTTTCATCTGCTAAGTGGCCAATCATCTTTTTCCTGGGGCTTAACTTGCTTGCCCCTGTATACCACTCATTCTACCCCATGTAGTATCATCCATCTTTCCAATGTCACTGCATCTTGACTTTCCTTTGGAGCTGAGGCAGCTTCTCATTGAATATCATCTGAAGAATCGTGGGTACATACAGAAACCTTCTTTCCCTTTAGTTCAATGTTCTCTATCAAATAGGCGAAGATCATATTAGAGAAGCTGAAAGGGTGGTTCAGCACTAGAGCCACGAAGGCATTTTGTATCTGATCTGATAGGTCATCAAAGCCACCCCTTCTCGAAGCGATGCACTTTAGAATCACATGTGCTAGATATTTGTATTGGGGCACAGGTTGCTCTTATTTAGCACACCCGAGTTGATGTCTCTGCATACTTGATTCGAGAAAACACCCTCTCACAGTCAATGGGTGTAACTTAGTGGGGTGAGTAGAGTCATCTCCAACTCAGGATTCTCTGGATGTCCGTGGCGAGATGTCGATAGCTTGACCCAGATGGTGCTTCTGATGCTGTATGGCTCATGAGACCGATCCACTGAGGCATTCTCCCAGAATGCCTGGTGTAGTGATTTGTAAGGTGTGCAGGAGTAGAGATCCTTATGATTCGTGAACGTTTCAGGAAGCTATAATATCGGAGAACTTGGCCCCGTTCCTTGTCGTGTGGTCTAAATGGGCACAAATGTTGTGCTTTGGATTTAGAGACCATCGTTCAGCCATTTTTCTGTAGACACACAAGACTTAGAACCATTAGTATATAAGACATGAAAACTTCTGTTCTAAGTGTAAAGTTGAAAGTCAGTTTGATTCATTCGTGCGAATGAATCATGCGACTGAAGTCAGTCGCCTGTTTGAGACATGCGATTGAGTTCAATCGGTGTTTGAGACATGCGATTGAGTTCAATCGGCTGATTGAGCCATGCGATTGAGTTCAATCGGCTGATTGATGCATGCGATTGAGTTCAATCTGCCGACTGGACTCATTCGGGTGGTTCAGTCGGTCGAATGATCCAATCGCAAGGTTCAATCGTGCGATTGGAGTTCATTCGAACCCAGTCGCTTGCCCCACTGTTCGATCGCCTGTGGGTCGAATCTTGACCAATCTAAGTCTTTTAACAGTGTGTAATGGTCCATTAGCCTCGTCTACTTGTCACTAATAACCTATTAAACTCAATTTTAACATTTTGCTTCATTTACATAGGTGATTAGGTCAATTCACAGTTCGGTTCTTGATCATCCAATGTCGCTATTGTAGTTCGGTGATGTACTGATTTTGATAGGTTCAAGGAGTAGTGTACCTGTAAAACGTCACTGGAATGAAATCTTAAGCGCAAGTATATCAGAATCGGAGGCAATTTCGACAGGGTAACGGTAATGAGCGATTCGGGGTTTTTTGGGAGTGATGAGTGATATGCGATCGATTAAGACCTTTAAATACTAAACCTAGGTTCATTCGGCCGACTGGCCTCAGTCGCTCAGTTCAATCGGGCGACTGAGGTTCAGTCGTACGATTGGCCTAGTCAATCGCATTCAGTCGGCGACTGAGTCTCAGTCGGTCGACTGACTCATTCGGTCTCCTTCATTCGCCCCTTTAGTTGACCGACTGAGCCTCAGTCGGTCTCCTGTTCATTCTCCCCCTTCCATTCGGTCGAATGAATCAATTCATGTCCATTCGGCCGATTGGAAGCCATTCGCATAGTTGGTCGATAACCATGATCCACTAGTGCGAATGGGTCACACTTTGTGAGTTTACAGTCATTTTTAACATTTACTATTCAGACCCTTTTCACTTTTGATAATAACATTGTAAGCTCTTAACCAATTCAGTCACTTCAGACGTGACCTTTTAATTTTAAAACCATGTGGCCATCTCAGACATGACCCTTTTAGGTAAGTTAATTCCCTTCTGATTTCCCTGATGTAGTCCGACAGACACACACTTAAAAAATAAACATAGTAACTTAAACTAACTACACAACTAAAGTTTATGTTTGGACTTTTTGTGAGAGATAAAACCCTAAGATGAAAATCTAAGGGATTTGATTAGGAGTAGACAGCTTTAACTTAGATTGATCATATCTGGACCAATTCAATTTTGGAATCATACAGGAATATCAAATCATTTTGGGACTTGTTATTAAAGCTCTTTGACGCTTAAATTCTCGGTATTCATCCAGAGTCGTTAGCAACTTAAGGAAATCATACTGAAACTCTTAGATCTTCACATTGAGTTGAACTTTTGAGAAGGTAGCCACTAAGATTGTCAGTATATTTGTCCACTTAAATCCATACACAGACTTTTGACGCAGACTGGTGACTGATTTAGGTTTAATTATTTCAGCTACATTTGTGGATCCCACACTTATATGGTAATCAACATTCCTCAGAGTTTTGAGCGGTCTACGGGTATTATTACAAGAAGAGACTATTCTTAGAGCTTTCAAAGAGAAGCCTGTCCTCAGGTCAGTGCCATCGCACAGCAGAGAGGCGGCAAACAACAATGAATTCTAGAATATCTAGGTTATGCTTATCCTCAGGTCAGTGCCATCGCACAGCAGAGAGGCACACAACCTATCTCCTTGTTAGAGCAGCTTACTTTTATTTTACACAAAATGCACCAACAACATGAGCCATTAGCTTTATTGCATTTGTCTTTCATTTTTTCTTGCTTTGCTCTAATTTTGGTCATCCGCACACTTTTGTGGCGTTTAAATGCTCATTACCCCTTATTGGAATATATTTGATTGTGTTAACCAGTGATAAGATGGAAGTCCACAGTCAGTTGAACAGCTTAGTTTGATCTTGAGATCACCAATCAGGTCTAATTGTCTATTGTGTTGAATCTACCAACATATCATTTGTGGTCTAGCAGCCTCTAAGTCTACTTTCTCTGTGTCACCTTAGGAGTTGCCAGTTTTCTATCATTTTCCCCGTTTTATATTGCTTAGACTACGCAGACTTATACTTTGAACTTTTGCATCTTTTCAAACCTTAAATTTTAAAATCCCTCTTGATTTGTTCCTGTGTACTATCATATTCCAAGGTATTGAATCAGTATCACAGACACAATCTACCTTATTTCAGCTAGTTACCCCTTCTCCCTCATTTTTTTTTAATATTAACTTGCTGACATATTCTCCCCCTAATACTAAAATCATTTCGGATTTAATTATTTTTGGATTTTAATAAACAGCAAGGTAACATGAAGTTAAATGTAACAGACAAAAAAAAAGAGCATAAGATAAATAAACTTAACGAAACTACATCGGACTACATTATTCTCATCAGGAATTACCTCACTTTTCTTTTTAACGCCGTTGACCTCTAGCAAGTATTGAAAACGTGGTTTATCAAAGGCTTTTGTATAGAGGTCAGCACGTTGAAAATCAGTATTAATTTTAACCACATCTATTAAGTTCTTTTCAAAACAGTCTCTTATGAAGTGGTATTTAATACCGATGTGTTTGGTCTTAGGATGTTGAACCGGGTTTTTGGTTACTGCAATTGCAGCAGAGTTATCAACAAAAATAGGAGTAGACGAGAATTTCAAACCGTAATCCCGCATTTGCTGTTGAATCCAAATGATTTGGGAACAGCAACTTGCAGCAGCAACATATTCGGCTTCACAGGTTGACAATGCAACCGATGTCTGCTTCTTACACTGCCATGTAACTAATCTTCTCCCAAAGAATTGACACCCTGCTGATGTAGACTTGTAGTTCATTTTGCAGCCTCCATAGTCCGAGTCACTATACGCTGTGAGCTCAAAATCGTCATCATGAGGATACCACAACCCCAGGTGGGTGTACCCTTTAGATAGCGAAAGATCCTTTTGACCCCGATTAGATGATTGACCTTAGGTTTAGCCTGATATCTGGAACATAAACATGTAGCATACATGATATCAGGTCTTGAGGCAGTGAGATACATGAGGGATCCAATCATTCCTCGGTACATAGTGGCATCTACAAGATCTCCACTCTCATCAGGTGCTATATCATGATTCGTAGCAAGTGGAGTCCCAGCAGCAGAAGCATTCTCCATGTCAAAGCGACTGAGAATGTCTCCTACATACTTGGTCTGATGTAGAAAGATCCCATTAGGTGTTTGATCCACCTGTAACCCGAGAAAGAACTTCATCTCCCCCATTGCACTCATCTCAAACTCTTTCTTCATCACTGCTTCAAACTCTTTGCATAACTCTTCGTTCTTTGACCCGAAGATTATGTCATCAACATAGATCTGTACAAGCAGTAGGTCACCATCCTTTTCTTTAATAAACAGTGTACAGTCAATGACTCCCCTGCGAAAGCCGTGTTTCACAAGATGAGTCGAGAGTTTCTCGTACCAAGCTCGAGGAGCTTGATGAAGCCCATATAAAGCTTTGTCGAGCTTGTAAACTCTATCCCGATGATAAGGGTCTTCAAATCCCTCGGGTTGACTGACATAGACTGTTTCCCTTATTTCACCATGAAGGAATGCACTCTTCACATCTAATTGGTAGACTTTAATCTTCATGTACGAGGCATAGGCGAGGAAGATACGAATAGCTTCCATCCTTGCCACGGGTGCAAACACTTCGTTATAGTCAATACCCTCGACTTGGCGAAAACCTTGAACCACCAGTCGAGCTTTGTTCCTTATGATGACTCCTTGGTCATCCTTCTTACATTTTAGTACCCATTTGGTGCCAATGACTTTAGCACCTTTAGGTCTATCTACCAGTGTCCATACACCTAACTTCTTAAACTGCAGAAGTTCTTCTTGCATGGCACTCACCCACGCCTCATCATTAGTGCTTCACTGACATATTTTGGCTCAACCTGCGAGACAAAACATCGATAAGCACCATCATGAATGTAACCCTTCTCCATAACTGAGGCGTAATCAGCTGAGTATAGCTGATTTCGGGTTTGTACTCCTGATCGGACATCTCCAATAACATTGTCAAGGGGATGATAGACGTTTAGTCGTGATCCTGGAGTAGTCGGCACAGTCACCTCCGAACCAAGATTGTGAACATT
This sequence comes from Flaveria trinervia, assembly GCA_025506515.1. NCBI lineage: Eukaryota > Viridiplantae > Streptophyta > Magnoliopsida > Asterales > Asteraceae > Flaveria > Flaveria trinervia. The sequence goes on along the minus strand of CM046457.1, from coordinate 5,401,571 downwards.
TTGGTCTGCATCTGAGGAGGTTGGAGTTTGAGGTTCCGAAGTCGAGGGTGCATCACTTGTGGATGCTTGTGGACTTTCAGGAACTGGAACCTGTTCCTCCTGACCGTTCTGGTCATCTGCTTCAGTTTCATCTTCAGAGGAGGAGTCACTTTCATCGACTACCCCTTCTGACTGAGTAGATGACTCTCCCTGTGTGCTGGATGGAGTGTTTAGTATATCATACATCATCCTAGTAGCTAACTCATCATCCGAGGGAGAGAGAGGAGGTGTTGAGGATTTGAAGAATCCATCATAATCGAAGAAGTATGCAGGTCCTTTGCCTGTAGGGGGTGTGGTATATCTCTGAACGTCGACATTACACCACACTTCTACAAGACCCGTTGAGTTATTGTAAACTCGCTTGTTCGGTATGTTGTATCCTAGAAAAATTCCTTCAACTGCCTTCTCGCTGAATTTTCCTTCTTGTGTCTTCTTCAGAAGTGTACACGGTGCGCCAAAAGGTTCAAGATACTCCAAATTCGGTTTGCGTCTTTGAAGTAGCTCATAACATGTCTTTCCGTGGCGCTTGACTATTAGGACTCTGTTCAGTGTATAGCAAGCATTTGCCACTGCCTCGTTCCAGAATTGGATAGGCAGTTTCGAGTCTGCCAGCATAGTCCGGGCTGTTCTATCAAGCTCCTGTTCTTTCTCTCAGCAACTCCATTCATCTGAGGTGTGTAGGCAGAGGTGAATTGATGCACAATTCCCTTTTCCTTGCAGTATGCCTCCATCCCTTGATTCTTGAATTCTGTCCCGTTGTCTGAGCGTATTTGTCGAACTTTGAGCTTGTAGAGTGATTCCAGTGTGGTTACTAATTCTTTGAATGTCTCCAAAGTTTCTGATTTTGATTTCAGAAACATTACCCAAGTGAACCTTGAGTAGTCATCAGTGACCACATAACAGTACGCGTCGCCTGCGATGCTCCTTGTACTAACTGGACCGAACAGATCCATGTGAAGAAGCTCAAGAGGAAGTTCTATTGAATGAACTTTCTTTTCCTTATGAGACTTCTTTGTCTGTTTGCCCTTCTTGCAAGCTACACAAAAGTCAGGAAGTTGGAAGTTCTTGACATTCACTCCTCTAACTAAATCCTTCTGAATCAAATGATTCATCTTCCTTTGACTAATGTGTCCCATTCTCCGATGCCAGGAGATGGAATCCTTCTCAGTAGCTTTAGATAAGAAACACTGAACCTCATGATCCGTTGTGGCAGCTGTTGACAGATCCAAGACATAAAGGTCTTTATATCTTGAAGCAGTCATCAGAACTTGGTCTTCTGGGATCATATATTCTTTCTTCAGCACGTAACACTTCTGATTATCGAAGACGACTTTAAATCCTTTATCACAGATTTGGGACACAGAAAGTAAGTTGTTCTGAAGTTGTTGAACGTAGTTCACTTTATCAAACTTAACTTTCTGATTTCCCACTTCTCCCTGAGCTGTGATATAGCCTCCTTTGTTTCCTGCAAAGGAAACATGCCCTCCTTTTATTTGTTTGACGTTAGATAAAAGGGCGCTATTTCCTGTCATGTGCCTGGATGCTCCGCTGTCTATAATCCACGTGTTAGTCAGCACTATATCGAGCACCCTGCGCATACAAAGTAAAAGAATCAGTTTAGGTTAGGAACCCAAGCTTTGACTGTCTTGGGTTTCCCTGAGGCATCACACATCATAAACTCCACCCATTGACCCTTAGAAGGTGAGGGTAGCTCAGGTTCCTTCTTGTTATCAGTATCAGACACGAGGTGGATTTTTCTTTCCATAAGCCAGATTTGTGCAGTGCCTGTTTATGATAAACAGTCGTCTGGCTTACAGGTTGGACTTTAGGGTCACTAGCTCTTCTAGGTGGAGTTAGAGAACTCCGCTTAGAAGACCTAGGTCTAGAGTCCAGAAGATCAATCTTCTTCCTAGGTGTCTGATAGAAATGACAGTCGGAAGCAATGTGTCCACATTCTCCACAGTTGTAGCATGACCTGCTATCAACTTTATGAGTAGACTTTCTTTGTGGAGAAGTGCGTGACACTCTAGTAACATCAATCACTTTAGTTTTTGACTCTTGGATGTTTGATGTTTTCTCTGGTATAACAAATTTTACTGATTTAACCTGTTTTCCTTTTGGTTAGCTGGTTTTTGACTTGAAGCATGTGAAAAAGTAACATTTGAAGTCCTTTTAGGTTCTGATTTGACTCTATTTGACCCTGACTGTAAATTAACTTTTTCAAATTCATTTTCCAGGTTAACACATGGCAATTTACCTTTTGCCTTTGAAGTGGCCTCCTTTTGTTTCTTACCAGATTCAGTAGATGAACATGAGGTGTCTGGATCAGTAACAAGAGGAGTGGTCACCACATGATCCTTGATGGGGTTATTATTTACTGGTCTAGACTTGGTGTTCATCAAGGTCTCAGGTGGTGGTGGAACCACTTTGTAGCCTAATCCCTCCCCGTTATTCCTTTCTCTTACTAAGTGTTGAACTATGTGTGAAGAACTAGTCCAACTATGCAGTTTCTGTTTTAATGAATTAACTTCGACTTCTAAAACTGCTCTTTGTTTCTTAGTGTCTTCTAGGGAGTTAAGATAGTACCTAATGTCGTTTGCTTGGTTAAAAGCCACTACTTCAGTTTCCCTAAGTTGTTTGGTCAATAGGTCTATCTTTTCTTTATAACACTGCTCATTTTGTTTTAGCACTCTATTTGCCTCAGTACACAGACGTAAATCTTTTACTAAGTTATCATTATGGTCTAATAACCTAGCAAATTTGTCATCTATGCTCTTCCTAAACGTGTCACAATCAGAACAAGCATGGTTATTAAAAAGTCGGTCAGTGGTACTTACCTGAGTTGGTCCAGAAGTATTAGCCATCAGTGCCGCATCAGATGATTCTGGTTCTGTCGACTCTGGCTTTTCTGTCTCTGAGGTGGAAACTTCCTCATTTGGCTTGTAGCTGACCTCGGCTGCAGTTGTTTCTTCACTATGTGACATTGCAATTTCAACTGCTATATCACCTTCACTCGCAGAATCATCGTCAATATCCTCGACACTGGCAATGTTAGATTCTCCTGGTGAGACAAACCTGAAACTCCAATCCTGTCCTTCATCATCATGAGCAGTTAGTGCTTTAGGGTCCTTGTTTGATGAAGTAGAATTAGAGGGTTGCTTGTCCTGGCGAGTAAATGATGAGAACGGGTTCCCATTCCCCGTCTTCTTTGGCTTGACACATTCTCGTTTGAAGTGCCCCTTCTCACCACAGTTAAAGCAGGTCACTTTACTCTTGTCGAAGCCAAAGGTGGTGTCCTTAGTAGCAACCAAGTTCTGTCCAGTCTTTTTCACAAACTTTTTCGCCCTTCGAACAGCACTTGCTAAGGCCCACATTATATCCATTCTTTCGAGCTCCATCTCATCCACCTGCTCGTAGTCCTCATCTGCCAGATGGCAGTTTCCAATCTTCCCAGCAACAAGAGTCCATCATATGAATGAACCACTGCTGCTAGGAGATCCATATGCTCTCGTGCTACTTCCACGGTCACATTACCGAAGTTCTCGGTCTTCAGTTTAGTAGCGTTAGCTTCTGATCCAATATGATGGGTACATGATGACCCAGACGTGTCTGATCCAGAAGTAGAGGCATGTGAAGGACCTGACGAGCTAGACACAAAAGCAGTCTGGAGAGGTGCTCCAGATGCCTTTGCTTGAGGTGTGGCGTTGTATAAAGCTGGATTTTGTGTGTACGAAGACTTCTGAGCTCTATACTTCATCCTTAGTGCTTCTTCGCGCAACTTAAGAATGAAGTCATTTATATCCAGCTTTACAAGGATACCATTCTGTCTCAGGTTAGACACGAATGTAGCCCACTTATCCGGCAACCCGTCTGCGAAGTTGCTTACTTTTTCTTCCATGGTAGTAACCACTCCATGGGTATGCAATTCGCTCATCAAGTGGTAGAATCTATCTATGACGTCGTCCAAGCTTTCATTACCAATTGAAGAGAAGTTATCGAATTCCTTCTTTAACTCCTTTGCTTGATTGCCTTCAATGATGCATTACCATCATATCTCTTCTCTAGCGCATCCCACAGTTTCTTGGATTGCTTGTTCTCGGAATACTGGTGGAATATGTCTTTGGGGATCGACTGAGTGATCAATGCATATACTCTTTTCTCTGCATTGTACTTTACTTTCTGTGCGTCGGTCATCCCGCTTAATGTTAGTTTAACCCCATCAGCTCCCACCGGTGTACTATAACCTGTCTCAATGGCTTCCCACAGATTAGGATCTACTCCATTAAGGTAGATCTCAAAACGTTGTTTCCAGTGGGGAAACTCATCTAAAGTCAAGAGCTTTGGTGGTTTATTGTGATTCCCCACCTCACTCTCAAGCAGCAACAGATTCTGTATCCTTGAGTCTTTCCCAGCAGTAAAGGCTGACATCTGATCTTCCATGATGAATAAACTTATAATCTAATCAAACAAACTTTTACTGATGCGACTGAAGGATGCGACTGAGCTAATCGTGCGTATAAGCTCTGCGATTGGTTCAATCGTACGAATGAACTGGGCGATTGGTTCAGTCGTGCGAACGAATCTGGTACGTATGAGCTATGCGAACGAATGGTTCAATCGGCCGAATGAAGGTGCGACTAGGTCCAATCGTGCGTATGAGTAGTACGAATGGAGTCCAGTCGTACGAATGAGTCAGTCGTGCGATTGAAGCCGCTGGTTTGCGAAAATTTCTAGGTTTGACGGTTTTCAGCCGTAAAAATTCGAAATTTTACAAGTTCTGATTGCCTGAGTCCGTAGAAACCAAACGTCGATGAGCAGGGAACTTCCAAGATCACTTTTGATGCCAAAGATTGCGTTTTTAGTGTAAAAACACAAACTTTATGCAATCTTGATTGAATCAACACGTAATCAAGAGCCAAGCTCTGATACCACTTGTTAGGACCTGGTATTCGACTGAAATACCTAGAGATCACGTGTATACCGGATCAAATAGTGCGGAATCCTATTTGATTGGCGATCCAATCAGTGAGAACACACGAAGAATCAATCAAGGATTGAAACTAACGTTAGAAATCGATAAGGAATCGATCTAATGTGTTCTATGAACTTGGAGAACGATTTGGAAGGTTTCTGGACGGCTAGGGTTCGTATGAATTGAACTTGAACGAATCTCTCTGTTTTTCACGAATTGAGTTGTATTTATAGGTTGGCACTCTTCAATCGTGCGACTGAACCATTAGTTTGGTTCAGTCGTGCGATTGAACCATGCGGTTGGTTCATTCGTGCGACTGAGTGTTCAGTCGTGCGATTGAGCCAATCTTATGTTACAGTCGTACGACTGATCCAGTCTCCTGGTTCAGTCGTGCGACTGAGTCAATCGTATGAGGTTCTTCATGCTTATGGTTCATTCGCATGAGCCATTCGCATGGGAACTTCATTAAGTTAAGTTTGAATGTTTTTGTTAATTAATATAATATTATATGTAATCATTCAAGTAATCATAAACTCAATCAATTCATTTACGACTCATTAATGAACTATTAAACATTATAACCACAGACTATCAACATCAGTTCATTAATCATACCAAACAAGATCTATTACATCACATATCACGATCTAGGGACATACATGTATCAACAAAAGCCAAAATAAGAACATAACGTCAGTCATGCTATATAGTGAAGCAGTCACTGATAGACTTGTTCATAGTTATATTCATACATCATCCTACATTAAATATGCATGTAGGATGTTATGAGGGTTCTTTAGACAAAAAAATAAAGAAATTGAATACCATAAAATGAATACATTATAAAAGCGATACAAGATTACCTTAGCATTAAGAATTGTTGAAATTACTTGTACGATAATAGTTTAACCAAGGATGAAAAAAAGTTTGCGAGTAAGATTATTAAGAAATGAGCAAAAGAAAAGTAAGGATAAGACTTGCTTTATATTTGAGATTAGGAGTGGATTATGAATGATATTATAGGAGTTACAAGTCTTCCAAAGAAGTTTTGAATGGAATTGGAGAAAATATAAACTTAAATAAATAATAAAAAAAGAATTTACATTTTAACTGTAAATTTATTAAAACCTTAATTTTAATAGCTTATCAAATTATAAGTTTATAAAACTTTATAAATTTTGTAACTTAATTAAATATTTTAATTAAATAATTAATATATCCTGATCAATGATAAAACTTTATGAATTTATAAAAAATATGTTATAAATTTATAGAATTATTATAATTGAATAAATGGCATAACAAAATTATAGAATTACTATACTGAATAGATGGCATAACTAAATTATAGAACTACTATACATTGAATAGATAATAGAATTACTCCTATGTTTGATTATCTTGTAATGCACTAAATTCATTGTCTATGGCCTAAAGCCAATTATGGTCCTATAATGTTTTTTTATATATGAGTAAGGAACTAGGGAGATGAAGAAGGTAGTTGCAAGGTTGTATTTGGGGTTAGGTTTGATGATGCCAAATTTAGCATGAGTTAGCATGGGATGGTTAGGTGGTTGGGTAGTTGGTTTGGTTTGGGTGACAGGTGGTGTGGTTTGCCTAGTCTCATTAGGGAGAACGGGAGTGGGTTATGCCTCGGTAGGAGGCAAGAGATGTGTGGTTTTTCTATGTTCATTAGGAAAGGTTGGTGAGATGGGTTATGGATGCATGGAGTGTTGGGTCGGTGTGAAGGGAAGTGAGGTTGGGTAGATAAATTGGATTGTCGTAGGCATCGCATATGGGTTGTGGTGGAAAAAGTGCGAGTAAAGGGTATTTTTTCATCTAGGAAAATATAAGAATGGGGTTGGATTGGCATGGGAAACGAGAAGGATGGTTCATCAAATGTGACATGGAGAAAGATGTGAAGCCACCCGGTAGATAGATCATTGCAACGATAACCTCAAAAGTCTATCAGGTAGCCGAGTCAAATGCAAGGAACAGAATAAGGGGAAAGGTTATCAAATTGTTTGGCGGAAAGGTTTGGGTAGCATGCCTAGCCAAAAACTATGATCATAGGTGGGTTGGTGGTGGTAAAGAGCAAACATAGGGGTTTGGAAGTGAAGTCATTTTGTGTGGAAAATATTATGGAGGTGAACGAGAATGTGACCCAAAAGGTGGATGAGAGATAAGCATGGATAAGCAAGGCACAAATGATATCATTCAAGTGGCAAATCATTCTTTTGACCCGACCATTTTGTTGGGAAGTGTGAGGGAATGAGAAACAGAAAACAAGATCATTATCATTATAAAAAAATTTAAAGTTGTTGCTGTTAGTTTCATAGCCAAGGTCACATTGGAAAGTTTTGATGAAGGTGGTAAATTGGGTTTTAAATTATATGTGAAATTTGATGAAGGTGGGGAAGGTTTTTGATTTGTATTTTAGTGGATAAACCCAAATATAATGTGTATAGTTATCAATTATGACCAATTAATATATGTAACGATATGATTTGATATTGGTGATGTCCACAAATCACAATATGTAATATCAAAAGGCTGAAAGGTAATGAAATGAGAATTTTCTAAAGGTAATCACCTACTATTTAAAGCTAACGACTAAGATAATCTATCACATTCACTCTAGGATGTCCTAGACGCTTGTGACCAAGGATACTAGCGGATAAAGTGAGTAATGTGAAGATTAGGGCGTGAATGGGCAAAGATCCACGGTGCTATTTTGACCGGAAAGAAAGTGTCTATCCTTGAGGCCCATCAAAGCATAACCAAATGGGTAAAATTGTACAGAAACAAGTTATCAATAATAAATTTACAAACTAAAAATTAGGTATTTAATAACTTGTGGGGAATGAATGGTGTGGTTTGAGGTGTAGGTTTTGTTTGGAATTTTATAAAATTCATTACAAACCCATTAATGAGCAAATTTTGATCATTACTACAAATATATGATTAGAAGATAAAGTAAATGGCAAAGTAATTTTACCAACATTCGAGGTAATGTGGGATGAAGCACCTTTGTCCATGTACGAAGTTAATTAGGTCTACATAGTTCAGATTCAAATTGTTAAGAGCAGTACCAATGTATCTTGGGCTCAAACCATCACGCATATGGGCTTTATCTTGGAGTCTAGGTAGATCCGTAGATGTGCCTAATATGGGTCTGGGCCTGAGAAATTGTTTGTTGTTGGATTGGAGTAAATGGGTGGGCGTTCGTTCTTCTTCATTTAATGGTCGATGGCTACAATCAATAGGTGTTGTCTTAGGGGCTGTTTGGTAGCCTCTTAATGGTTCCATTAAGAGGCTACCTCTGAACCGTTAAGAGGCTTGAGTGTTTGTTTTACAAAAAGGAGGCTCTGAACTGAACCATTCAGTGCTGAATGGTTCAGATATGAAAAGATGCTGAATGGAATTGAGACAAAAATACCCTCACAAAACCTAACCCCCATCTTCAACCCATCTTCAACTCCCGTCATCCCCCCAACCCCAGCACCACCAACCTCTAGCAGACCACCGGAAACCTCCGCAGCACTGTCGGCCGGCCACCCCCGACCTCCGCAGCCCGACCGCAGGCCACCCCCGACGAACGCAGCCCTCTGCAAACCGCATCTCCGTCCGCCGACCTCCGCAGCACCGTCGACCGGCCACCCCCGACCTCCGCAGCCCTACCGCAGGCCACCCCCGACGAACGCAGCCCTCCACAGACCGCCATCCTCACCTCCGCCATCCCTAACCTCCGACCTGCAGAACCCTCCGACCACCTAAAATTGGTGAGAAAAAACTTTTTTTCTTCAAATTTCTTTATTATTTGTTGTAGATTTTCAATTTATGATTGGTTTTGTATGTTATTAGGCTAAAAATCTATCATCTTGTTTGTAGATTTTCATGTTGTAGATTATCATATTTGAAGTTTTCTAGGGTTTTATAAACTTCAAAATTTTTGATAATTTTAAATAAACTGTTTGTTTTAAGCCATGTATATAGTTGATCTGATGTTGTTTGATCAATTTGTGTTATTAGTTTTCTAGGGTTTGTAGGGTTTCATGTGTTGATCATCTTGTTTAAGGTATCAAAATGTGTATGCTTGATTTGTTTAAGTTTTATTATGTTGATTTGATGTTGCTTAATTTGTATATGAGGATGATATCATCTTGTTTTATGGTATCAAAATGTGTATAGTTGATTACTAGTAATATGTTACATGAACTTTGGTTTACTAGTAATATATTGATTTGATATCATCTTTTGACCATAAGTTTCTTTGTTTTAGTGTTGTAGTTTATTATTGATGGTAGTTTTTAAGTTTGTTTCTTTTTGTATTGTTTGAAGAAAATGGCTCAAAAAAGATTAGGGTTAATTGGAAGCAAGAGGGGGTTGAAAAAAGTTTTCTAGAATCATGTGTTCATGAATTAACACTACATAGACGCGATGGAAGCAGTCTTAAACAACTCTCTTGGAAGAATGTAGCAGAAAAACTGAAAACTGAGCATAATTTCATAGTTGATCAAAGACAAATGAAGAACCGCTATGACTACCTAAAAGCTAAATTTGCTGCTTGGACAAAGCTAAAAAACAAAACCGGCAATATTTATGATCCCGTAACAAACACATTTAACTTGTCGGAAGAAGAATGGCAATTAGAGATGAAGGTATTTCGTAAATATATTTAACTAATAATTGTACATTATATTCAATAATCTTATACAATTTTTATAATTTTTTCACACAGTCCAACAAATATGTAGAAGCTTTGAGAGGTGCACCTCTTTCTTACCCCGAACTTTGTGTTCAATTATTTGAGGGTTCTACTTCCAATGGGTTTGACAGTTGGGGACCATCTTCAACACTTCTCGTCTTTCTGAAGAGGTGTCTGATCAAAATTTAGATGGTATTGATGACATTGAATGCACTCAAATGGATCTAGGTGTTAGTGAAGAGTCATCTGATAGGTCGAAAAATAAAAGGAAAATCCCGACTGCCGGTGTTAGTGAGGAGTCAACCATTCGGTCCAAAGCTAAAAAAGAGAAACAAAAAGATAAGGAAACACTAAACTCAAAGCTAATAGAAGTTGGGGACCAAATATCTCAAGTTGCAAAGATGTTGATTGAAAAACACAAGTTGTCTAATGATATGGATGCATGTATGGATAAGCTTGAAAGTTTAGGTTGGGGCATGTTTCATGCTAAATACCAAACTGCACTTTTGCTTTTTGGTGAAAGTTCTGACATAAGGAAGGTGTGGTTGTGACTACAACCATCTAAATTTTGATCAGACACCTCTTCAGAAGGACGAGGAAGTGTTAAAGATGGTCCCCAATTGTATGGACTATTTTGATAACTTGTAGGAGCGAAGTATGGACTATTTTGATAACTTGTTAGGTTTGGGGATATTATATGTATGGATATGATTGTTAGTTTTTGGGATAATATGTTGATGGGTTATTTTGTGATCCTTAGTTTTTGGGATAATATGTTTTTGGATATGATTGTTTGGTTTTCGGATATTATGTGTATGGATGATTTTTTGGATGTGATGAAAACTTTTTTGGATAATATGTTTGTAGGTTTTAAATTTTTGATGGACGTGATGGATGATATGTTTATGGATAATATGTTTGTAGGTTTTTAAACTTATGACTGTTAACAGGTAGCATATGGATTCGGAGGATGAGATTATCGTCGTGTTCATTTTACTTTGTTGGCAATGGTTACGGTTAGCCACAGGAAGAATTGAAAGGACGAGAGACTTGAATTCTGCATTGACCGGCTATGCGTACACGCAAGACTTGTTACACGGATCTTCTACACAATGTCATGAGATGATGCGTCTTTCACGTGAAGCATTAGTACTAATATGCAATCATTTTCAACAAAGAAATTGGTTACAAAGTAGTAGGTCGATAACCTTTCAAGAAAAGTTGGCTATGTTTTTTATTATCACAGGACATAATGAACGATTTCGGATGGTTAAACGAAGATTTCAACACTCAACAGAAACGATTCATAGATGTTTTCATGAGGTGCTAAATGCAATGATGAATTTCGCAAAAGAAATTATAGTTCCAACATCTTCTAATGGCATCAAAAATACTTCGGAAAGACATACAAAGTTAAAACAAATATTTCCTGGAGCAATAGGTGCGTTAGATGGAACTCTTATACATGCAGTCGTACCAGCCGATCAACAAACTCGTTATAGAGGAAGAGGAAAAGGTGAATGCTACCAGAATGTGTTAGGAATTTGTGATTTTGATATGATATTCACGTTCGTATGGGCTGGATGGGAGGGCATTGCGCATGATTCTCGAGTTCTAAAAGAAGTTGCTTTTAACTCGACATCCGGCTTTCCTTCCCCCCACCAGGTTCTAAATCATTTTTAAATTTTTTATTAGTTACAATATTTGTTTTCTTTTGTAATACCTTTTTTACTAACATTGCAGATAAGTATTACCTTTGCGATGCTGCGTACACCAACACTCGTGGGTTTATGACTCCATACCATAGTACGAGGTATTGGTTAGCCGATTTTCGACGACAACGTGCATTAACTAAGGAAGAAAGATTCAATCATGCTCATGCACAACTTAGAAATGTTATTGAGCGTGCATATGGTGTGTTGAAGGCAAGATTCCCAATCTTAAAGCAAATGGCTCCCTTTTCATTTACAATTCAAAGAGACATAGTTATTGCTTGTTTCGCTATTCATAACTTTATACGGAAATGCAACATTCATGATCAGTTGTTTATGGCATACGACGAGAACACATTGTTTGCAGAAGCACAAGATGGTAACAATGATGGCCAGTTTGTTCATGATATAGAATAGGGTTCACAAGGCATTAATTATATGAATAATTTGCGTGATGAGATAGCTGTTTGTTTCAATTGATTAATATTTGAATTACTTTGTAATTGGATATTAGTATGTTGTATTTGAAATATTTTGAGTTTGAATTTTAATATGTTGATCATTCACGTACAGTCATTCAGACATCTAACCAACAGATACATTTTCTTTAGCAAAAAATAATTCAGAAGGGTAAAATTGTCATTTTGTGCAGTCATTCAGAGATCCAACCAAACAACACATTTTGGTTCAGCACTTACTGGTTTAGAGCCTCTTAACCATTTAGACATCTTAACCATTCAGCACTTAATAATTCAGATCTTACCAAACAGCCCCTTAGTGTTTTTTAGACCGGATCGGACCGGCCTGTCCGACCAGTTCGACTGGGAATCGGTGTCGTGTCCGATCCGTTCTGGTGTGAATCGTTTTTTAGTGGTCGAACCGGCCGGTTCGTCTTGAACCGCTGGTCGGACCGAGAAACCGGACCTTGGTTTTTTATTTTATTTTAATGGGTAAAATGGGGTGTTAAACCATAAATTAGTACGTCGGATATACAAATATACTTAAGTTTTATATATAACTATAAAATATATATATATATAATATATATATATATATATATATATATATATATAAATCATATATAAATTACTTATATTTAATTACATATATAAATATAATTAAAATATAGTTAAATCTAGTCCAACCGGTCTGACCAACAAACCAGTAAGGCGTCCGGTTCGACGTCCGATCCGATTATGAAAACATTGTGTTGTTTTCTAAGACTTTTTCTTAAATATTTTTAAGTTGGTCTTGTTGTAGATAAAAGTATAATGTACATTAGCTCATTTTGATTTATCATTTTGTTTTTGATGAAGTAACATTTGACATAATTTATTGGACTCAATAACAAACAAAAATAATATAGTATTTTATTCTTTTGTTTTAAATGTATGACAAATTAGGTAGAATGAAACATAATTACTATTGTATAGAACTAAAACTCAACATTGAGACACGTTTTTAACAATCATCCTATAAAAATCATAGAAGATTCCTATTATTTATAACATATCTTAACTTCGACAACTATAAATATTGGTTTATTGGAAACGTGAAATATCAAAAGTTATCGATTACAAATGGAAACCAAAACACTAATATTACTTGTGTTCCTTCTTCAAGTTATTATCAATGGTGGCAATCTCACCATAGCTGAAAGACCAAATCCGAGAGAACAAACCTTCATATGCGGTAAGAATGGGAATTTCAAATCCGATGGCCTACTTAAAGAACGAGATGTTGCATTCGATAAACTCTTCAAAACCAAACCTTACTACTCTTATCATATCGGCCTTGCTGATGGAGTTTGGGCATCTGCTCTTTGCCCCCCGAATTTCAAAGAGGAAACATGCTACGAGTGTATGAACAACACCATCCCATATCTTAAAAATAATTGCGTCGAACAACACAATGGGTGGCTTGGACAGTCTTACCTAGAATAAATTGCATGGTGCGTTATGCAGATTCTCCATTTCAACGAAATCTTACTGACTGGGGGTGGGTTACCTTCTCATCCCCAATAAATGCAGTTGCTACTTCTATTGAGTTGGAGAAAGGGTTGAATAATTTGGCAAATAAGTTGAATGAGCTAGCTGCCGGCGGCGATCTGTTAAAGAAATATGGGTCTGGATCTTTAACTTATGGGTCGAGTTCGCAAACTTTATATGGGTCCATGCAGTGTACTCCTGATTTAAACAAGGATAAGTGCATGCAATGTTTACTGTATGCAACTAAGGAGATCCATAATTGTTGTAGCAAGTCAAGAAAACGAATTGGTTCAGCCTTGTCTGCTAGTTGTTATTTTCGGTATTCTCATGTGAACTTTCTTTCCTAATACACTCCTCATCGTGTCCCTAGTATCTCAACAAACTTCAGGTAATAATTCAATAACATTATGTCTATTTATGATTTTTTTTTATTTTACTATGTCTATTTAGTTAGTTGAATTTCTAAACAAGTCATCAGTATTTTAAGTAGGTTTATAAATTTCAAAATTGTGTTAGAATTTTGCGATATTGACCATTACATCTTGTAAATCCACATTTTAATTGATGTTAAAATAATAAATTATGAAGCATTGGCCACTCGAAAATCTATATATAAACATTTGCAAGAATTTGAGGAAATTTAATATATTTGTCTCCGTGCATGTAGCGCAAGTCACATATTTGTCTCCGTGCATGTAGCGCAAGTCACAAGAGACTGTATTATGCAAGTGTGGAGATAACCCTGGTTCAAATCCCAAAGCTGCCTATCATACCATGTTGGACACGACGCAACACAACACTACAAAGAATTTAACTATTAGCAACAACATTTATCGTTGCAATTGACCCTATTTGTTGCTGCTATTACTTTAGCGCCGCTAATGGCATTATGTATGATAAAACCAGAGTTATAAAATTTAGACTCTAATCGACGGATAGATTTCTATTATATGAATTTGGTAAGATCTTGTCTGGAACATCTGGGGACCATTCTATCAGTGGAGAAGTCGTTAATTTTTGGAACCGGGTATCAACATGTTTTCATCAAATTCTTGAACATTATGAATACCGTACCATTCGTAAACTTAGCAACAAGTGTATTGATTTGAGAAGAAATATCTTGACATTTCACACAATCTATGACAACCAAAATACACTATGGAATGATACAGATATTATGACAAGGGCTCAAGAAAAATATCAGGCCAAACTCGGGACATCTTATAATCATGTTTCGTCTTGGAACTTTCTTAAAAAGCAACAAGATTCAAGATTATATTTTCAGTTATCTTTATATTGTTTTTAGTAGATTATATTTATAATATTATTATTTTTCCCTTAAAAACTATAGCATTACGTAATTACATTGTACGTCTTGAATACTGTTTATCTGCCATAAATCGTCAGAATTTAAGACAAGCATTTTGTAAATTAACTTCTTGTCACTCTTAAAATTTGTTTCGAACCAACCTACGTTGTCACATCCCGGCGGAAGCGTGAGATACATAGGGAGTGACTTTATTGTTTAGAACTCATTGATTTATATTGTTAAACATATGACACATAATCATACAAGTTTCATAGCATAATATTAAAGTTAGGATTACATTAAATCATAATAGTCAAAATTTGAAATAACATAATCCTATTACATCATAAAGATTTAACGGCTACATCTTCAGAGACGATGGAAATGAGCATCCACCGATACAATGAAGTCATACAAGTTTACTGTTAGGTTTACACAAACTTTCCCCACAACCTCTCCCCAGCCATTAAAAACATCAAAGGAGAACATTAAGCTGTTAGTCATGATGAATTTCTGAAAAAGCATACCAAAAAAACCGTCAACATAAAGTTGGTGAGCTTCACAGGTTTATTAAACAGGTAATATTGATGCATTATATACAACCAAACCTTACATAACAATCAGATCATTCATATCTGTCATATCATAATTTCATAAATCAGATAATATAGCATCATAACACCCATTCTGTTAATGCAGGAGATATTTCCTAGGTAGCGCTACCAATATTATCTAACGGTTCCACATCCGAATTAATGGTTGTAACATAAATTTCAGTAATAATGCATCAATTCGTAAATTAGTATGCTTTTTCCCCAAAACTTTATAAAATCAAAATGGGCCATGAAACTCACCTTTACTCCAAATGGTAACCTATAAGAAAAATATTTATAGTTTAGATAAAGGTGTTTTTCTTCAATATTTTTAGCACCTTAGGTTAGTTATTTTATGAGTTAGGCTTTTGTAAAAATCATGAAATTTTTACAGTAGACATATCTTATTGTTAGATATAATATACTAAAATTTCATATTTAAATTATTTTCAGGCTATTTCTTATCATTTTTACATTATTCAAATAATTCTTTAGAAATACCTTCGGACCTATAAAGTTAGTAAAATTTTGTCATAATAATCTTTATAATTCTTATAGTTTCTTAAAATTTTCTCGTGTTTTAAATTATAGCAGAGTCATTTTTTTATAATTTTCTGATTTTACTCATATTTTCTAAAAATATCAGAACATGCTCAAAACTTCTAATTTTTATACAGACTGTTCTATTTCTATTCTTTTATTTTCTATAAATTTTTCATAATTTATTTCGTAGTTTAAGTATTTTTCCCGATTTTTAGTTGGCAGAATAGTTAAAAATTCATATTTTAGATAATATTTTAAGTTAGGTCACGAGATTTTTCCAGTGGATTCTATAATTCTTAATAGTCAGTATATAATTTTTCCATACGTTTACTAGGGTCGGTTCCTCCGATATAATTTTTCTCTTTATACTCTTAAATATTGTATATAAATTAATTTATTTATAGGAATAGTACCAAAATTTACAGAATTATATTTTCCAATATTCTAAACATATTTTTCAATGTTTGTTCCCACAATCATAGTTGTTAATATGCAGAACCGATTTTAACAAACTATAACTAGGCTTCTAACCCTTTTGTTGATAATTTCTTGTTATAAATTTGATTTTTAAGGTTTGTTTTACTTATTTCAGATTCTTAAAATCTTTCTTATTGTCTAAAAATAAGTTTGATTTTTATATGTTTTTATAAAAGAACTTGAATGTTTAACAAAAAGGGTTAATCACATGTGTTCATTTAACACATGTTTAACTTTTGTAACCTTAATCAAATAGGGTTTTAGAAGTTAGAACTTGATTTTTGACAGAAGGAGAGTGTGAAAAGAAGGCGAGGATGGTCTAAGCTTGCTTGGTTTTGGTGTTCTTGATAGTCTTTCGAGAGATGGTGCTTTCACGAGGCTTGGATGTTGCTGCTTTGTAACCGAGAGGTGTGTAGGAAATGGTGATAATAAGCGGTTGCTATGATGATGTCCGAGAGTGGGGATGATGGGGGTGGTGTATGGTGTTCGGGAGGTGAGGAGTGTGGGTGAAAAATGGTTGTGGTGTTCGGTTGATGGTAACCGAGAGTGTTTGTGGTGTGTTCCTTTCAACCGAGAGCTTCAAATAAAGAGATGAAGTCGGCTGCCATTAAAACATCATCATGACCTAGGACTCTAGGCTTACAAGGTGGAATGCATAAGAACATGTTTGGAGTTTGGGTAGCTAGGTGTCGAATGGAGAGGTGCATGAGTCACCAAGCACTCATTGCAAGACTAACTAATGGTTTTAGTTTGTTTAATCGGTGATTAAGGGTGCTAAGGATCGGTCTTTGATCTTAAATGGTACTTTGGTTTAAGGTTTAGGTCTAAGGGATTGGTTTTGGTTTGTTTGATGTCAAGTTCTCTTGATATTAACTTGTTTTTATGGGTTTTGGTTGGGTTGTATTTGGTGTGTTTATTATTGTATTGTTGATGTATTGTAGTTTTGTATCAAGAAATTATGTTTAAGAATACATGCATACGTACTTCTTGTATTTGCATGTAAGCATGCAATGAACAATACTCATATTCATATGATGTGTATATGTTTCTTAGCAAAAGATGGTACATGCACACGTAAAAGGGTATGCATGCGACCATGCATACGTATATATGTATATGTATATAAGTGAATAATATACTTATGTAAAATGAAAGCATGTATACGTACATGTATATATAAAAATATATATATATATATATTAACCTAGGTGTGGCTTAGAATATTTAAATGAACTTAGTGTATAAAATTTCTTAATCTAGGGTGTCACATTCTCCCCCCGTAAAGATAATTTCGTCCCGAAATTTATTTGAATAGTAATGAACTTATCTGACCATTGACTTAAAATAGATGGGGGTATCTTCTTTTGATTTCATCTTCTCTTTCCCACGTATACTCTGGTCCTCTCCTAGCGTTCCACTTAACTTTCACTATGGGGATTCTGCTCCTTCTTAGCTTTTTAACTTTTTTATCTAATATGGCTATTGGTTCTTCTGTAAAATGAAGCTTCTTATCTATCTTTATTTCTTGAACTGGAACTTTTAATGTTTCATCTGTTAAACATTTCTTCAAATTGGACACATGGAACGTGTTGTGTAGTTACTTAATTCTTCGGGTAAATCTAGCTTTTATGCAACAGGACCAATTTTGTCAATAACTTCAAATGGTCCAACATATCTTGGGTTCAACTTATTTCTCTTTTCAAATCGAAAGATTCCTTTGGTGGGTGATATTCTTAGATAGACCTTATCTCCAATTTGAAATTCTAACAGCTTTCTTCTTTTATCCGCGTAACTTTTCTGCCGATCTCGTGCTGTCTTTAATCTATTCTTGATTTCTTTGATCTTGTCGGATGTTTCTTGAATTAAATCAGGACCTATAAGTTTCCTATCTCCTACTTCATTCCAACATAAGGGCGATCTGCATTTTCTTCCATACAAGGCTTTGAACGGGGCTGTTTTAATGCTGGAATGATAGCTATATTATAGGAAAATTCTATCAAAGGTAGATGCATATCCCAGCTGCCACCAAAGTCTAATGCACAAGCACGTAACATATCTTCTAGTGTTTGTATTGTCCTTTCACTCTGTCCATCTGTTTGTGGGTGGAAGGCCGTGCTAAGATTTATTTGGGTTCCTAGAGCTTTTTGTAGGGTTTGCCAAAACGTGATATGAATCTATTGTCTCTACCAGATATAATGGAGATTGGTATTCCATGTCTGGATACGATTTCTCGCATGTAGATTCTTGCCAATTTCTCTATTTTGTAATCTTCTCTAATTGGCAGGAAGTGTGCTAATTTGGTTAACCTGTCTACTATAACCCAGATTGTGTCATAGCCACTGAGGTCCTTGGTAACTTGGTTACAAAATCCATAGTAATCTGATCCCATTTCCATTCTGGAATTTCAGGTTGTTGTAGATATCCTGAAGGTTTTTGATGTTCTGCTTTGATTCTTGAACACGTATTGCATTTTTCTACAAACTCTCCAACTGATCTCTTCATGCCAGGCCACCGGTAATGATTTTTCAAATCCTTATACATTTTGTTATTTCCTGGATGTACTGAGTATTTTGATTTATGTGCTTCTTCTAATATAATCTTTCTAAGTATGGCATCATCAGGTATCCAGATTCTTTCTTTAAATCTTAGAATTCCATGTGTATCTGCCTGTAAATCCTTTTCCTGTCCTTTTATTTCTATCTTACTTTTCTGTTGGGCTTTCCATATTTGTCTTAACAGATCTGATTGTAGTTCCATTCTCATGGCTCGTACTCGTAACGGTTTAGCCCTATCTTTTCTACTTAAAGCATCTGCAACTACATTTGCTTTACCGGGATGATATTTGATTTCACACTCATAATCACTTAGTAATTCTATCCATCTTCTTTGTCTCATGTTCAGCATTTTCTGCTCAAATATATGCTGTAAACTCTTGTGATCCGTGTATATTGTACATTTTGTCCCATATAGGTAATGTCTTCAAATCTTAAGTGCAAAGATTACTGCTCCTAATTCCAAATCATGGGTAGTGTAATTTTTCTCACTTCCCCTAAGTTGTCTAAAGGCATATGTATGACTCTACTTCGTTGCATTAATACACATCCAAATCCTTGGCGAGACGCATCACAATATACTACAAAATCGTCAGTCCCTTCTGGTAATGACAAAATAGGTGCACTACATAACTTACTTTTCAAAAGTTCGAATGCATTCTTTTGTGTTTCTCCCCAGACATATGGCTTATCTTTTTGAGTTAGTTCAGTCAAGGGTTGAGCTATCCTCGAGAAATTTTCTATGAATCTTCTATAATATACTGCTAATCCTAAAAATTGGCGTACTTCTGTTGGTGTCTTGGGATCCTCCCATTCTTTAACAGCTTCTATTTTTGCTGGATCTACCTGTATTCCTTCTTGATTGACTATGTGTCCAAGGAATTGCACTTCTCTTTTCCAAAATTCACATTTTGAGAATTTTGCGTATAGTTTTTCTTTTCTTAACAACTCCAAGGTCAATCTTAGGTGTTGCTCATGATCCTTCTTATTCTTAGAATAGATTAAAATGTCATCTATAAAGACTATGACAAACTTATCTAAATAGGGTTTACATATCCTATTCATCAGATCCATAAATATGGCGGGAGCATTGGTTAATCCAAATGGCATTACCAGAAATTCATAATGTCCATACCTTGTTCTGAATGCTGTCTTAGGTATATCTTCATCCTGTATTCTTAGCTGATGATATCCTGATCTCAAGTCTATTTTTGAAAAGTAACTAGATCCTTGTAGTTGATCAAATAGGTCGTCTATTCTAGGTAAGGGATACCTATTCTTTATAGTTACTTTATTGAGTTCCCTATAGTCTATGCACATTCTAAATGTTCCATCCTTTTTCTTAACAAATAAAACTGGTGCTTCCAGGGTGATACACTAGGTCGTATAAATCCTTTATCCAAAAGTTCCTGAAGTTGGCTCATTAATTCCTTCATTTCAGTAGGTGCTAAACGGTAGGGTGCCTTAGCAATAGGGGTTGTTCTGGCATCAATTCAATTTTGAATTCCACTTGACGTGGGGGTGGTAATCCAGGTAATTCATCAGGAATACATCTGAATATTCATTGACAATTGGAACATCTTTCAGTTTTACTTTGTCCATCTTGGTGTCAACAACGTGAGTCAGATAAGACAAACATTTATTCCTTAGACATTTTTGTGCATTCTTGCAAGAAATTATCTTTATGGTACCTCTAGGTCTTCACCATATATACACAATGTTCTATTCTCTTTAACCAAAGGAATTTTGATCATTTTCTTACCACATATATTTCAGCTTGTTTTTTACTTAACCAATCCATTCCTACAACAATATCAAATCCTCCTAAATCAATAGGAATCAAATCTATGTTGAAATAGTTTTCATCTAGATTTATTGTGCAATTAGGAATGATTTCATAAGCTTCGATTATCTTACCATCCGCTAGTTCTATCATATATTTTTGATTTAGCTTTTCTGTGGTCAAGTTAAGTAGTTGCCTAAATGTATTTGAAACAAGCTACGGGTTGCTCCAGTATCAAATAATACAGTAGCATACTGACCGTTTACAGGGAACGTACCCGTGACAACTTCTGGTTCATGTCGAGCTTCTTCTGCATGCATTATGAACGCTCTCCCCGAGGGTTGTTCTGATTAGCCGGTGCCTTTCCTTTCAGCTGTGGACATTTGTTTCGGCGATGATTTTCATTCCCACATTGATAGCAGACTGATTTTGGATTTGCAGGGTTTTTGCAGTCTCGGGATATATGCCCCTTTTTCTTGCAGTTGTAACAAATTACCATCGCACATTGCCTTGATGGTATCTTTGCCAAGTGTGCACCATGGCTGGTTTTCTGTCTGGGGTTTCCTTTCCCGTGTCATTCCTAGGTAGTTCCGAGGGGGCTGTCTAACTATTCGTTCTGAGAGGTTCCCTTAAATCTTCCCCCTGGGCTATCATTATTCCACTTTCTCTTTTCCCCAGATCTAGGGTTACTTAGTGATCCATTTCTTATCATCTCATCTGTCAAACTTCCTGATAAACTACAGTATCTTGAAAAGTCTTGGGCCTAGCTAATTTTACTAATCCCCTTATTTGTGGCACTAGTCCCCAAATATATCTTCCTATTCTCTTTGATTCTGGGGCCACTAGATGTGATACTAACCTCGAGAGTTCATTGTACCTGTCGGTATATTCCCGATGTGCTGCTCCTTTCATTTCTAAAGCTATTATAAGGGCAGTATTTCTCTATAACCAAATTCCTGAATTCCTCCCAACTCAATTCATTCATAACGTGCCTACCTTTGATGGTCATTTCCATCTTCCAGCAGGATTATGCTTCCCCTTTTAATGAGTGTGAAGCAAACAAGGTTCTGTTGTTATTAGCACATTTGCTGATTTCCAGAGTTGACTCCATTTCATCTAACCAGCGTAAAGCTTGTACTGCTCCGCCTTTACCATCAAATTCTCGAGGTCTACATGACATAAAAGCTTTGTAGGAACATCCTCTCTCCGTTATAGTTTCCTCTCCTGGTTGTTCCCTCATGGTATCATCCATGGGTATCTCATTGCCTGGTGTTGTTGTCCTGAGATTTAGGTTTTGTTGAAGCTGAGTTACTAGTATGGGTATGGCAGCCTCTAATTGTTGTGACACTATCCGCGTGATCCTTTCATCTTCATTGGTGGTGGGTTTATAGGGGTTTCTTCCCCAAGTCTGGTTCTAGGTCGTCCTACTCGCGTTGTTCTTCTTACGGGCTGCGTGTTCCTTCTTGGCGGCATGCTTTTCTATAGTTAATTATAGTAAATATTTAAAAAAAATTAGATTCTTAACAATATTCTAATTAACATATAAACAAGTAATAGTTCAAACACAAAAGATGTTTTTCATTTAAGTTCTTATTTAAAGATTTCACATTGAAAGTTAGCTCTAATTTCCCTGCACCCATTTCCATATCCTTGAGAAGATGTTTCCCTTGGGTGCTTTTAGTTCCTTAACATCCTTCTGAATACTCTGATTTCTTGTTGAATTTTCTTAAGCTGTTTAAGGGTTTGTTGAGTGGCTGTGTTTTGATCTTCATCCACCCTTTGTCTTTTAGTTTTACTTTCTTCGTTTCTGAGGGAGTCAGTTTCTTGTATCTCCTTGCCTTCGTCTTGCTTGGTTTTGAATTTGTTCCGGGTCGTACCCTTTTCCTAGGAGTTTTAATGGTATATCCTCCTACTATTACAGGTGCACGACGAACATAAAATTTAGGTTAGGATTATCTTCTTCTTTGGTTGGAAAAGGTTCTAGAATTTGCTGAGGTTTAGGTTCAGGCGTAAGTTCTTTGTGATCATTATAATCGAGTATTCGGATGTGTCAGTCTCACAAAATTTGTTATCGGTACTCATGGCTGCAAAAACAAATCCTTTCATGATTTGAACCCAACAGTTAGTTACCTATTCTGTATATATTATAAATTCTTTGCAAGGAACATACTTTAATACTCATGGAATCATAACACGCAAAATCATATATACACATAATTATACAGATATGAGCTTATGGTTATAGTCTAGGTATTTTATGGTACCTAATTCTCTATAACCAATGGCTCTGATACCAACCTGTCACATCCGGCGGAAGCGTGAGATACATAGGGAGTGACTTGATTGTTCAGAACTCATTGATTTATATTGTTAAACAGATGACACATAATCATACAAGTTTCATAGCATAATATTAAAGTTAGGATTACATTAAATCATAATAGTCAAAATTTGAAATAACATAATCCTATTACATCATAAAGATTTAACGGCTACATCTTCAGAGACGATGGAAATGAGCATCCACCGATACACTGAAGTCATACAAGTTTACTGTTAGGTTTACACAAATTTTCCCCACAACCTCTCCCCAGCCATTAAAACATCAAAGAAGAACATTAAGCTGTTAGTCATGATGAATTCCTGAAAAAGCATAACAAAAAAACCGTCAACATAAGTTGGTGAGCTTCACAGGTTTATTAAACAGGTAATATTGATGCATTATATACAACCAAACCTTACATAACAATCAGATCATTCATATCTGTCATATCATAATTTCATAAATCAGATAATATAGCATCATAACACCCATTCTGTTAATGCAGGAGATATTTCCTAGGTAGCGCTACCAATATATCTAACGGTTCCACATCCGAATTAATGGTTGTAACATAAATTTCAGTAATAATGCATCAATTCGTAAATTAGTATGCTTTTTCCCCAAAACTTTATAAAATCAAAATGAGCCATGAAACTCACCTTTACTCCAAATGGTAACCTATAAGAAAAATATTATAGTTTAGATAAAGGTGTTTTTCTTCAATATTTTTAGCATCTTAGGTTAGTTATTTTATGAGTTAGGCTTTTGTAAAAATCACTAAATTTTTACAGTAGACATATCTTATTGTTAGATATAATATACTAAAATTTCATATTTAAATTATTTTCAGGCTATTTCTTATCATTTTTACATTATTCAAATAATTCTTTAGAAATACCTTCGGACCTCTAAAGTTAGTAAAATTTTGTCAGAATAATCTTTATAATTCTTATAGTTTCTTAAAATTTTCTCGTATTTTAAATCATAGCAGAGTCATTTTTTTATAATTTTCTGATTTTACTCATATTTGCTAAAAATATCAGAACATGTTCAAAAATTCTAATTTTTATACCGACTGTTTTATTTCTATTCTTTTATTTTCTATAAATTTTTGCATAATTTATTTCGTAATTTAAGTATTTTTCCCGATTTTTAGTTGGCAGAATAGTTAAAAATTCATATTTTAGATAATATTTTAAGTTAGGTCACGAGATTTTTCCAGTGGATTCTATAATTCTTAATAGTCAGTATATAATTTTTCCATACGTTTACTAGGGTCGGTTCCTCCGATATAATTTTTCTCTTTATACTCTTAAATATTGTATATAAATTAATTTATTTATAGGAATAGTACCAAAATTTACAGAATTATATTTTCCAATATTCTAAACATATTTTTCAATGTTTGTTCCACAATCATAGTTGTTAATATGCAGAACCGATTTTAACAAACTATAACTAGGCTTCTAACCCTTTTGTTGATATTTCTTGTTATAAATTTGATTTTTAAGGTTTGTTTTACTTATTTCAGATTCTTAAAATCTTTCTTATTGTCTAAAAATAAGTTTGATTTTTATATGTTTTTATAAAAGAACCTTGAATGTTTAACAAAAAGGGTTAATCACATGTGTTCATTTAACACATGTTTAACTTTTGTAACCTTAATCAAATAGGGTTTTAGAAGTTAGAACCTTGATTTTTGACAGAAGGAGAGTGTGAAAAGAAGGCGAGGATGGTCTAAGCTTGCTTGGTTTTGGTGTTCTTGATAGTCTTTCGAGAGATGGTGCTTTCACGAGGCTTGGATGTTGCTGCTTTGTAACCGAGAGGTGTGTAGGAAATGGTGATAATAAGCGGTTGCTATGATGATGTCCGAGAGTGGGGATGATGGGGGTGGTGTATGGTGTTCGGGAGGTGAGGAGTGTGGGTGAAAAATGGTTGTGGTGTTCGGTTGATGGTAACCGAGAGTGTTTGTGGTGTGTTCCTTTCAACCGAGAGCTTCAAATAAAGAGATGAAGTCGGCTGCCATTAAAACATCATCATGACCCTAGGACTCTAGGCTTACAAGGTGGAATGCATAAGAACATGTTTGGAGTTTGGGTAGCTAGGTGTCGAATGGAGAGGTGCATGAGTCACCAAGCACTCATTGCAAGACTAACTAATGGTTTTAGTTTGTTTAATCGGTGATTAAGGTGCTAAGGATCCGGTCTTTGATCTTAAATGGTACTTTGGTTTAAGGTTTAGGTCTAAGGGATTGGTTTTGGTTTGTTTGATGTCAAGTTCTCTTGATATTAACTTGTTTTTATGGTGTTTTGGTTGGTTGTATTTGGTGTGTTTATTATTGTATTGTTGATGTATTGTAGTTTTGTATCAAGAAATTATGTTTAAGAATACATGCATACGTACTTCTTGTATTTGCATGTAAGCATGCAATGAACAATACTCATATTCATATGATGTGTATATGTTTCTTAGCAAAAGATGGTACATGCACACGTAAAAGGGTATGCATGCGACCATGCATACGTATATATGTATATGTATATAAGTGAATAATATACTTATGTAAAATGAAAGCATGTATACGTACATGTATATATAAAAATATATATATATATATTAACCTAGGTGTGGCTTAGAATATTTAAATGAACTTAGTGTATAAAATTTCTTAATCTAGGGTTGTCACATTCTCCCCCCGTAAAGATAATTTCGTCCCGAAATTTATTTGAATAGTAATGAACTTATCTGACCATTGACTTAAAATAGATGGGGGTATCTTCTTTTGATTTCATCTTCTCTTTCCCACGTATACTCTGGTCCTCTCCTAGCGTTCCACTTAACTTTCACTATGGGGATTCTGCTCCTTCTTAGCTTTTTAACTTTTTTATCTAATATGGCTATTGGTTCTTCTGTAAAATGAAGCTTCTTATCTATCTTTATTTCTTGAACTGGAACTTTTAATGTTTCATCTGTTAAACATTTCTTCAAATTGGACACATGGAACGTGTTGTGTAGTTTACTTAATTCTTCGGGTAAATCTAGCTTTTATGCAACAGGACCAATTTTGTCAATAACTTCAAATGGTCCAACATATCTTGGGTTCAACTTATTTCTCTTTTCAAATCGAAAGATTCCTTTGGTGGGTGATATTCTTAGATAGACCTTATCTCCAATTTGAAATTCTAACAGCTTTCTTCTTTTATCCGCGTAACTTTTCTGCCGATCTCGTGCTGTCTTTAATCTATTCTTGATTTCTTTGATCTTGTCGGATGTTTCTTGAATTAAATCAGGACCTATAAGTTTCCTATCTCCTACTTCATTCCAACATAAGGGCGATCTGCATTTTCTTCCATACAAGGCTTTGAACGGGGCTGTTTTAATGCTGGAATGATAGCTATATTATAGGAAAATTCTATCAAAGGTAGATGCATATCCCAGCTGCCACCAAAGTCTAATGCACAAGCACGTAACATATCTTCTAGTGTTTGTATTGTCCTTTCACTCTGTCCATCTGTTTGTGGGTGGAAGGCCGTGCTAAGATTTATTTGGGTTCCTAGAGCTTTTTGTAGGGTTTGCCAAAACCGTGATATGAATCTATTGTCTCTACCAGATATAATGGAGATTGGTATTCCATGTCTGGATACGATTTCTCGCATGTAGATTCTTGCCAATTTCTCTATTTTGTAATCTTCTCTAATTGGCAGGAAGTGTGCTAATTTGGTTAACCTGTCTACTATAACCCAGATTGTGTCATAGCCACTTGAGGTCCTTGGTAACTTGGTTACAAAATCCATAGTAATCTGATCCCATTTCCATTCTGGAATTTCAGGTTGTTGTAGATATCCTGAAGGTTTTTGATGTTCTGCTTTGATTCTTGAACACGTATTGCATTTTTCTACAAACTCTCCAACTGATCTCTTCATGCCAGGCCACCGGTAATGATTTTTCAAATCCTTATACATTTTGTTATTTCCTGGATGTACTGAGTATTTTGATTTATGTGCTTCTTCTAATATAATCTTTCTAAGTATGGCATCATCAGGTATCCAGATTCTTTCTTTAAATCTTAGAATTCCATGTGTATCTGCCTGTAAATCCTTTTCCTGTCCTTTTATTTCTATCTTACTTTTCTGTTGGGCTTTCCATATTTGTCTTAACAGATCTGATTGTAGTTCCATTCTCATGGCTCGTACTCGTAACGGTTTAGCCCTATCTTTTCTACTTAAAGCATCTGCAACTACATTTGCTTTACCGGGATGATATTTGATTTCACACTCATAATCACTTAGTAATTCTATCCATCTTCTTTGTCTCATGTTCAGCATTTTCTGCTCAAATATATGCTGTAAACTCTTGTGATCCGTGTATATTGTACATTTTGTCCCATATAGGTAATGTCTTCAAATCTTAAGTGCAAAGATTACTGCTCCTAATTCCAAATCATGGGTAGTGTAATTTTTCTCACTTCCCCTAAGTTGTCTAAAGGCATATGTAATGACTCTACTTCGTTGCATTAATACACATCCAAATCCTTGGCGAGACGCATCACAATATACTACAAAATCGTCAGTCCCTTCTGGTAATGACAAAATAGGTGCACTACATAACTTACTTTTCAAAAGTTCGAATGCATTCTTTTGTGTTTCTCCCCAGACATATGGCTTATCTTTTTGAGTTAGTTCAGTCAAGGGTTGAGCTATCCTCGAGAAATTTTCTATGAATCTTCTATAATATCCTGCTAATCCTAAAAATTGGCGTACTTCTGTTGGTGTCTTGGGATCCTCCCATTCTTTACAGCTTCTATTTTTGCTGGATCTACCTGTATTCCTTCTTGATTGACTATGTGTCCAAGGAATTGCACTTCTCTTTTCCAAAATTCACATTTTGAGAATTTTGCGTATAGTTTTTCTTTTCTTAACAACTCCAAGGTCAATCTTAGGTGTTGCTCATGATCCTTCTTATTCTTAGAATAGATTAAAATGTCATCTATAAAGACTATGACAAACTTATCTAAATAGGGTTTACATATCCTATTCATCAGATCCATAAATATGGCGGGAGCATTGGTTAATCCAAATGGCATTACCAGAAATTCATAATGTCCATACCTTGTTCTGAATGCTGTCTTAGGTATATCTTCATCCTGTATTCTTAGCTGATGATATCCTGATCTCAAGTCTATTTTTGAAAAGTAACTAGATCCTTGTAGTTGATCAAATAGGTCGTCTATTCTAGGTAAGGGATACCTATTCTTTATAGTTACTTTATTGAGTTCCCTATAGTCTATGCACATTCTAAATGTTCCATCCTTTTTCTTAACAAATAAAACTGGTGCTTCCCAGGGTGATACACTAGGTCGTATAAATCCTTTATCCAAAAGTTCCTGAAGTTGGCTCATTAATTCCTTCATTTCAGTAGGTGCTAAACGGTAGGGTGCCTTAGCAATAGGGGTTGTTCCTGGCATCAATTCAATTTTGAATTCCACTTGACGTGGGGGTGGTAATCCAGGTAATTCATCAGGGAATACATCTGAATATTCATTGACAATTGGAACATCTTTCAGTTTTACTTTGTCCATCTTGGTGTCAACAACGTGAGTCAGATAAGACAAACATTTATTCCTTAGACATTTTTGTGCATTCTTGCAAGAAATTATCTTTATGGTACCTCTAGGTCTTTCACCATATATACACAATGTTCTATTCTCTTTAACCAAAGGAATTTTGATCATTTTCTTACCACATATTATTTCAGCTTGTTTTTTACTTAACCAATCCATTCCTACAACAATATCAAATCCTCCTAAATCAATAGGAATCAAATCTATGTTGAAATAGTTTTCATCTAGATTTATTGTGCAATTAGGAATGATTTCATAAGCTTCGATTATCTTACCATCCGCTAGTTCTATCATATATTTTTGATTTAGCTTTTCTGTGGTCAAGTTAAGTAGTTGCCTAAATGTATTTGAAACAAAGCTACGGGTTGCTCCAGTATCAAATAATACAGTAGCATACTGACCGTTTACAGGGAACGTACCCGTGACAACTTCTGGTTCATGTCGAGCTTCTTCTGCCTGCATTATGAACGCTCTCCCCCGAGGGTTGTTCTGATTAGCCGGTGCCTTTCCTTTCAGCTGTGGACATTTGTTTCGGCGATGATTTTCATTCCCACATTGATAGCAGACTGATTTTGGATTTGCAGGGTTTTTGCAGTCTCGGGATATATGCCCCTTTTTCTTGCAGTTGTAACAAATTACCATCGCACAATTGCCTTGATGGTATCTTTGCCAAGTGTTGCACCATGGCTGGTTTTCTGTCTGGGGTTTCCTTTCCCGTGTCATTCCTAGGTAGTTCCGAGGGGGCTGTCTAACTATTCGTTTCTGAGAGGTTCCCTTAAATCTTCCCCCTGGGCTATCATTATTCCACTTCTCTTTTCCCCAGATCTAGGGTTACTTAGTGATCCATTTCTTATCATCTCATCTGTCAAACTTCCTGATAAACTTACAGTATCTTGAAAAGTCTTGGGCCTAGCTAATTTTACTAATCCCCTTATTTGTGGCACTAGTCCCCAAATATATCTTCCTATTCTCTTTGATTCTGGGGCCACTAGATGTGATACTAACCTCGAGAGTTCATTGTACCTGTCGGTATATTCCCGATGTGCTGCTCCTTTCATTTCTAAAGCTATTATAAGGGCAGTATTTCTCTATAACCAAATTCCTGAATTCCTCCCAACTCAATTCATTCATAACGTGCCTACCTTTGATGGTCATTTCCATCTTCCAGCAGGATTATGCTTCCCCTTTTAATGAGTGTGAAGCAAACAAGGTTCTGTTGTTATTAGCACATTTGCTGATTTCCAGAGTTGACTCCATTTCATCTAACCAGCGTAAAGCTTGTACTGCTCCGCCTTTACCATCAAATTCTCGAGGTCTACATGACATAAAAGCTTTGTAGGAACATCCTCTCTCCGTTATAGTTTCCTCTCCTGGTTGTTCCCTCATGGTATCATCCATGGGTATCTCATTGCCTGGTGTTGTTGTCCCGAGATTTAGGTTTTGTTGAAGCTGAGTTACTAGTATGGGTATGGCAGCCTCTAATTGTTGTGACACTATCCGCGTGATCCTTTCATCTTCATTGGTGGTTGGGTTTATAGGGGTTTCTTCCCCAAGTCTGGTTCTAGGTCGTCCTACTCGCGTTGTTCTTCTTACGGGCTGCGTGTTCCTTCTTGGCGGCATGCTTTTCTATAGTTAATTATAGTAAATATTTAAAAAAAATTAGATTCTTAACAATATTCTAATTAACATATAAACAAGTAATAGTTCAAACACAAAAGATGTTTTTCATTTAAGTTCTTATTTAAAGATTTCACATTGAAAGTTAGCTCCTAATTTCCCTGCACCCATTTCCATATCCTTGAGAAGATGTTTCCCTTGGGTGCTTTTAGTTCCTTAACATCCTTCTGAATACTCCTGATTTCTTGTTGAATTTTCTTAAGCTGTTTAAGGGTTTGTTGAGTGGCTGTGTTTTGATCTTCATCCACCCTTTGTCTTTTAGTTTTACTTTCTTCGTTTCTGAGGGAGTCAGTTTCTTGTATCTCCTTGCCTTCGTCTTGCTTGGTTTTGAATTTGTTCCCGGGTCGTACCCTTTTCCTAGGAGTTTTAATGGTATATCCTCCTACTATTACAGGTGCACGACGAACATAAAATTTAGGTTTAGGATTATCTTCTTCTTTGGTTGGAAAAGGTTCTAGAATTTGCTGAGGTTTAGGTTCAGGCGTAAGTTCTTTGTGATCATTATAATCCGAGTATTCGGATGTGTCAGTCTCACAAAATTTGTTATCGGTACTCATGGCTGCAAAAACAAATCCTTTCATGATTTGAACCCAACAGTTAGTTACCTATTTCTGTATATATTATAAATTCTTTGCAAGGAACATACTTTAATACTCATGGAATCATAACACGCAAAATCATATATACACATAATTATACAGATATGAGCTTATGGTTATAGTCTAGGTATTTTATGGTACCTAATTCTCTATAACCAATGGCTCTGATACCAACCTGTCACATCCCGGCGGAAGCGTGAGATACATAGGGAGTGACTTGATTGTTCAGAACTCATTGATTTATATTGTAAACAGATGACACATAATCATACAAGTTTCATAGCATAATATTAAAGTTAGGATTACATAAATCATAATAGTCAAAATTTGAAATACATAATCCTATTACATCATAAGATTTAACGGCTACATCTTCAGAGACGATGGAAATGAGCATCCACCGATACACTGAAGTCATACAAGTTTACTGTTAGGTTTACACAAATTTTCCCCACAACCTCTCCCCAGCCATTAAAACATCAAAGAAGAACATTAAGCTGTTAGTCATGATGAATTCCTGAAAAAGCATAACAAAAAAACCGTCAACATAAGTTGGTGAGCTTCACAGGTTTATTAAACAGGTAATATTGATGCATTATATACAACCAAACCTTACATAACAATCAGATCATTCATATCTGTCATATCATAATTTCATAAATCAGATAATATAGCATCATAACACCCATTCTGTTAATGCAGGAGATATTTCCTAGGTAGCGCTACCAATATTATCTAACGGTTCCACATCCGAATTAATGGTTGTAACATAAATTTCAGTAATAATGCATCAATTCGTAAATTAGTATGCTTTTTCCCCAAAACTTTATAAAATCAAAATGAGCCATGAAACTCACCTTTACTCCAAATGGTAACCTATAAGAAAAATTTTATAGTTTAGATAAAGGTGTTTTTCTTCAATATTTTTAGCATCTTAGGTTAGTTATTTTATGAGTTAGGCTTTTGTAAAAATCACTAAATTTTTACAGTAGACATATCTTATTGTTAGATATAATATACTAAAATTTCATATTTAATTATTTTCAGGCTATTTCTTATCATTTTTACATTATTCAAATAATTCTTTAGAAATACCTTCGGACCTCTAAAGTTAGTAAAATTTTGTCAGAATAATCTTTATAATTCTTATAGTTTCTTAAAATTTTCTCGTATTTTAAATCATAGCAGAGTCATTTTTTTATATTTTCTGATTTTACTCATATTTGCTAAAAATATCAGAACATGTTCAAAAATTCTAATTTTTATACCGACTGTTTTATTTCTATTCTTTTATTTTCTATAAATTTTTGCATAATTTATTTCGTAATTTAAGTATTTTTCCCGATTTTTAGTTGGCAGAATAGTTAAAAATTCATATTTTAGATAATATTTTAAGTTAGGTCACGAGATTTTTCCAGTGGATTCTATAATTCTTATAGTCAGTATATAATTTTTCCATACGTTTACTAGGGTCGGTTCCTCCGATATATTTTTCTCTTTATACTCTTAAATATTGTATATAAATTAATTTATTTATAGGAATAGTACCAAAATTTACAGAATTATATTTTCCAATATTCTAAACATATTTTTCAATGTTTGTTCCCACAATCATAGTTGTTAATATGCAGAACCGATTTTAACAAACTATAACTAGGCTTCTAACCCTTTTGTTGATAATTTCTTGTTATAAATTTGATTTTTAAGGTTTGTTTTACTTATTTCAGATTCTTAAAATCTTTCTTATTGTCTAAAAATAAGTTTGATTTTTATATGTCTTTATAAAAGAACCTTGAATGTTTAACCAAAAGGGTTAATCACATGTGTTCATTTAACACATGTTTAACTTTTGTAACCTTAATCAAATAGGGTTTTAGAAGTTAGAACCTTGATTTTTGACAGAAGGAGAGTGTGAAAAGAAGGCGAGGATGGTCTAAGCTTGCTTGGTTTTGTGTTCTTGATATTCTTTCGAGAGATGGTGCTTTCACGAGGCTTGGATGTTGCTGCTTTGTAACCGAGAGGTGTGTAGGAAATGGTGATAATATGCGGTTGCTATGATGATGTCCGAGAGTGGGGATGATGGGGGTGTGTATGGTGTTCGGGAGGTGAGGAGTGTGGGTGAAAAATGGTTGTGGTGTTCGGTTGATGGTAACCGAGAGTGTTTGTGGTGTGTTCCTTTCAACCGAGAGCTTCAAATAAAGAGATGAAGTCGGCTGCCATTAAAACATCATCATGACCCTAGGACTCTAGGCTTACAAGGTGGAATGCATAAGAACATGTTTGGAGTTTGGGTAGCTAGGTGTCGAATGGAGAGGTGCATGAGTCACCAAGCACTCATTGCAAGACTAACTAATGGTTTTAGTTTGTTTAATCGGTGATTAAGGGTGCTAAGGATCCGGTCTTTGATCTTAAATGGTACTTTGGTTTAAGGTTTAGGTCTAAGGGATTGGTTTTGGTTTGTTTGATGTCAAGTTCTCTTGATATTAACTTGTTTTTATGGTGTTTTGGTTGGGTTGTATTTGGTGTGTTTATTATTGTATTGTTGATGTATTGTAGTTTTGTATCAAGAAATTATGTTTAAGAATACATGCATACGTACTTCTTGTATTTGCATGTAAGCATGCAATGAACAATACTCATATTCATATGATGTGTATATGTTTCTTAGCAAAAGATGGTACATGCACACGTAAAAGGGTATGCATGCGACCATGCATACGTATATATGTATATGTATATAAGTGAATAATATACTTATGTAAAATGAAAGCATGTATACGTACATGTATATATAAAAATATATATATATATTAACCTAGGTGTGGCTTAGAATATTTAAATGAACTTAGTGTATAAAATTTCTTAATCTAGGGTTGTCACATACGTAATAATATACAAATTACAACTTTTGAATCTCGACCAATATGACTATTGTTAGACAATGCCACATAGTTTCACATGTCACTACCAATTGTTCAATTTCTTTTTATTCAAGTGATGTCAATAATGAATACGTGCAACAAAATATAAGAAATACATTTCAAATTGCACAACAATCCGCCAAACATCACGATGAATGCACCATGAATCATCACAAGTATATGAACTAGTGACTCCAAACAAATTTTACAAAATTACTAATTTTCATCGTCAAAAGTGAACAATGCGTATACCTTCGAAAAAATTAAATCACAGTTATATTTTGTGTTTTGCTTAATAATGGATAACATGAAAACAACATTAACGTAACAACTTCCCATAACGGAGGAAATAGTTCGGCTCTCTCATCTGCATAATTCGTCACCATTAATGAATCTCATGTATATTAAGTTAAACCGCTCAAATAGAAGAATCCTTCACCAATCGGTACGCATCAACTCCTCTCTTCTATGTAACTCTTCTAATCGTCAGATTATTAGTCTATTTGTTCACACTCGTACATGCTATAAAATAAAATAAAAACATTTTTATATCAAATACAATTTAGAGCGCAACTCTTCACAGTTTTAGAAACAAACTAAAACTTTTTTTATTATTAAGAAGTTCTTTATGGCCAAAAGAAATTTAACTATTAAAATTATTAAGGAAAACAAACACGATATCAAAAAGATTTCAAAAATTTTGCCATGATCAATTTAATTAGGAAAAACATTTACCAAGTTTTTTTATGATTTTGTAATAACATATTTAAATAGAAAATGCATTTATGCATTACAATTAGGAGGGAGAAAAAAGTTTAAAAAATATTCATTTTCGTAAATATTTTAGAACCATCCGTTTTAGTATATAACTTTTCCAACAACTCTTTTGGCAAAAAACTAGAATAATATTGTGCTATGAATTCCATCAAAATAATAAATTATAATTTTCAAAAACGTAACTAAATATTCCATTTTGTTTGCGTTACAGTCTGATGAGTTAGAATGGCATCAACATCATACTCTATTTTAATACACGTTTTCTTTTACAATTAAGATTTTAGAACCGTATAAACTCAAAATCTACATAGAAATATTTTATCTTCCACAACGATAAATATTAGGCAGCGGGACATTAGGCAAATCTAAAATCAGGTAAATGAACATTCATTTCATAACAATAATAAGTTAACAACAATGAGAACCGTTTTTTTCTATATATTTTTTCACTTGTATCCGTTAAGAACTATAGAAACTATATATATTTTTTCACGTACTTTCATAATTGAGTATTTTTTTAAAAAAAACTTTGACATTTATAGTTTATTTGTCTCAATGAATATATAATATGGTCATCTTAATAATTTGTACTTCCTGAATCATATCAGCTTTGTATTTATTTTTTTTATTTTTCTATGTTGATAAACATTTCAAAATGAACTCGAGAAACCCACGTCCTCAACCTTTTGTACCTCCATTAAACCCGACTTTCGAGAACTCGATTTGAGTCTCAGTTCGGGTTCGGGCTCGCCCATTTCGCCATTGAGGGTCGAACCAACCGTTAGCAGCAACTCTAGCTCATCCGGGTTGGTTTCGAGTCGAACTGGAAATGGGTTTTCTGGTAGGTTCTAGTGGGACTACCAATAGTCACTCAGGTGAGTTGTTAGTTGATAACTCACTGGCATTCTCCATTGGTGGATCTCGTGGGGCTAAATCAGGTCACCGGCAGTCGGAATCGAGTACGTTAGTGTTTTCCGGTGGGAGCTCCGCCACATCTCCGGTGATCAACGAGCTCCCTACTGGTAATATTTGTCCCTCGGGCAGGGTACTCAAGTCGGGTATGATGGCAAATCGGAGCTCCATACACGATGTGTTGAGTTTAGGCACCGGTAATTACGGTCATGGAAACATAATGCGCGATGGCTCCGGTTGCACTCCGGCGATCAAAACCTCCGTCATCGGTGGTAGAGGTGAAACTGAAACCCATGTTCCAACAACTTCCAATTCAAGAAGATTATCAATGGATCCTGAGGATTTGTATCGTTATCTTTGGTGAATGCAGCTTACCACTACAATCGTGCAGCGGCATTGATGTGTTAGAAAAGGTTAACTGAAGTAGTTAAAGAATGCTAGTAAGCTATAAGATGGATTCTGGTTGTGTGAGAGCTCACCATCATTTAGGATCTCTTCTTATTAGGTAACGTTAAGAGAAAAAATTAAGTTTTTATCTTCTTATTAGGCAAGTTCAAGAGGAAAAATGGAATTTTTATCAATTTTAAACATGTTTGAAGAGATCTTGAAAATAGAAATTTACTCATACCCATTTTCTTAGATCTGATTTATTTGTGATTCTTGTGTTTTGCTTGTTTAATCGGTTAAAATCTTTGATGTTTTCTGTAGAGTCTAATGAAGAGGCTGATGCAACCTAAACATCTTTAGTCTTTCTTGCATGTTGCACAAGTGCATTGAAGTAGAATGCTTCGGAAGTTTCACATGTGCAACAGAAATACTCTAAGTGTGAAATCTTCTGAAGCCAAGACCAACATCTCCGAAGCCAAAGATGAAGTCTTCCGAAGCTTCAAGTTCATGAAGACAGATTTCTTCCGAAGACTTTTAGTAACATGCTTTATCTGATGTACTGTTCCACAAAGCTGGACACCTTTCCGCTGCAACTCTGCAAGTCACCAACTAACATGGTTTTATGAAAAGATCCATGCTTTTGGTAACTGTACATTGAGGTCTTGTGTCTGTAACTTTCTACTTTATGTACTTTATCCTTTTTGTAATAGATAAGGATGTGAGCTATGGCATGTCATAGTCACTAGTCAAAAGGCAATCTGCCTTTTGACTCTACAATTGATTTTATGTGTGTCTAGTCAATTGTATCCAGCTGGCTTTCAAAGTATAGCCGGTTGTAGGATGTTGTATAAGTATCTCATGTTCTTGTATCTTTTGAATATGCTTTTGTAACACTTGTAATAGAACATAGAGAAGGCAATATACTGTATTCTTGAAAACCAAACACTTGTGTTCTTTGTGTTCTGTCTCTTATATTACTTGTGTTCTTCGTGTCACTACTTGGTTAATCCAGTTTACTGTTTGATCTAAGTTTAGTTTATCTCTCTTTGTGTTGTTGTGTTGTAACTTATACCCTTCAACGTTCCTGCATTGGTATCAGAGCTTTCCAGGCTCTTGATATAAGATCTCACCATCTTAAGATCCCTCACACACACAAATACTAAACTTATCAAATGGCAGCCATTTTCAAAACTAATATGGAAACTGGAACCATGAACAAGTCCCCACTGATCACTCTTGATGAGTTTGACACCTAGTGTTTAAGAATGGAAGGTTTCATCAGGTCTCTTGATTCAAGAATATGGGAGTCTATTGAGAATGGACCTTTCATACCCAGCACACCTTCTACTACTGGTGCTGGTATGATCCCCAAAGATGTGACTAACTACTCTGATGAAGATAGGAAGAGAGTAGAGATAGACAGAAAAGCCATGACAGCTCTTCAAACTGCCCTTCCAAACTCTGTGTACAGAGGTTTCAAGAAGTGCAAAACAGCCAAGTAGCTGTGGGATGCACTGAAACTGATGTATGAGGGTTCTTCTAAAGCCAAGGAGAACAAGAAGGATCTCCTGAAGCAGCAGTTTGAAAACTTCATCTTCAAAACAGGTGAGACCATGACTCAGCAGTACTTCAGGTATGTTGAGATTGTGGATACCCTTGTGGATGGAGGAGTTCCTCTTGAAAACAGAGACATTGTAAGAAAGTTTATGTCCTTACTTCCTAGGCAATGGACACACTACTGTGTGGTGATCAATAGAACTGAAAATCTCAAATCTGACAAAGTTATATGGGATTCTTAGTGGCTACCAGATGGAGATGAACATGCAAGGTTCATCTGGAAACTCCAACAATCAGATGGGTTCAACCCTACATGTGGTTGAAAGGGATAGCACAGAACCCAAACATCATCTCTTATGCTACCCTGACAACTCACCCAAGGGTCCTTTCATCACCTTCCCAGAGACACCAAAGGAGAACTACACTCAAGGAAGCCCATTCCAAGAGACAAGCTCTTCTCAAGCTTTTGTGTCTTCTGATGAAAGCTGTGGCAATTCTTTTTTCACTCTTGAAGACCTGGATTGTATCCATCCAGATGATCTGGAATATATGGAAATAGTCCAGCAGATGGCTCTTCTCACTCACAGAGCCAAGAAGTTCTACAAGAGGACTGGAAGGAAGTTTTCAAGCAATGCAACCAGTGGAAAGTTTGGACTGGACAAAGGCAAAGTCAAGTGTTACAACTGTAACTTAATGGGCCATTTTGCCAGAGAGTGTAAGGCACCTAGAACAAATGGTGGCCAAATACACTCCAGACCAAACTACACTGACAAAGCTCTCCATAATGAGAAGTCAAAGCAGCAAGTTGTTGTTGTCGTTGAAGAAGGAGGCTTTGACTGGAGCTTTCAGGTGGAAGATGCTTCTCCAAACCAAGCACTGATAGCAGATCATGATAAAGCCAAGGTATTGGAACATCTCTGTACTCCTGAATGCATTGCTAAAGTTAACAGGTACAGGTCCTATAACTTGGAATTGAGATCTGATGTTGAGTCCTTAAACATTTTAAAATCTGATTTTAGAAAGTCTGAAAATGATTATAAGCTGGAAATAGAGTACTTAGAGAAAACCATTTCAGTTCTAAAACATGAACACACAGATTTTAGGACTCAAATTAAAGATCTCATAACCAAGTTAACTGAGTGCCAGGATGAGCTTGTGATCAGCAAAGCCAGGGCAGAAAAGAGTGTTCTTGAAGAAGAGACCTTCAAGAACATGATATCCTCTTCCCTGCACAACAAAGTGTGCTATCAAAACAGGCAGGGACTAGGATCCAATGAGATAGCTCCTCCACACACAATCTTGTCAGTAAGATCTCCTAGGTGTGAAACTTGTAAACATGAGCTTCCTCACATAGATCCTATGTGTGAAGAGGATGAATAAGAGATAGTGAAGAATCCCTCTACAAAGAGTGAAGAGGAGGATTTCAAGAAGGGCCACTATCCTTCTGAGGAGAAAGTGAAGACTGTGATGACCAAGTCCATGAGAAAGAACTTGATCAGAAAGAGCAAAAGAAAGGCAAGGAAGGCTCAAGAGATCAAGGCTACTTTTGACTCTAAGCAGAAACAAGTTTTTATTTTTGCAGGATTTAAAGTGGTAGGGACTGAAGACATCAACCAAAACTCATTTGCTAAGAGTTCTGGTTCTTGTTCAACTCATCTCAGTAGCAAGAAGAATATTGATATGTTGTGTACCACTGCTGCATAGCCTGGACCATCAAACTCCAAGCATAGTCCTCAGCCCAAGAGGACTGTCTCAGCATCTGCAAGGATGAAGGTGGAGAAGGGAAGTGACCAAAGACAGTCTTACTCTCAAGAAAAGACTCTTGTGAAGAAGAAGATGAATTGTGTTATGTGTGACAACACCACTCACATTGCCAAGGATTGTCCCTTCAATCCTAAAGGTACTGTCCATATGGCCAAAACAAAGGCTTCAAAGAGTTCTAAGAAGATTCAAGCTTCGGAAGGAAAACCTGTTTCCTTCGAAAATTCCAAATCTAACAAGAAGGAAAGTGGAAAATTCTCTTCAGAAGAATATTTGGTCTCGGAAGAAAGGAGTTCTTCCGAAGCACTAAAGTCTGCTGCAGTGTTTGCAGAATCTTCCGAAGGTTCAGTCATCAAAACTTCTGAAGTTCCAAAAGCTTCTAAAGTTTTGAAGGTCAAGTCCAAGACTCCAAAGGTGGTGTGGACGTCTAAGAAAGACCAAGTGACTGAGATTTCTCCATCACAACAGCTCAAGATCCTCTTAGTACAACCATAGGATCTATTACTGTTGAATTACCTTCTGCAAATGAGCCCAAGACAAACAAGGCTTGGGTTTCCAGATGTAACTAATCGTTCTCTTTGTGCAAGGACAGCTGAAGACAGACAGAAATGTCTAGATTATAAACAGTGGTTGCTCCAGGCACATGACAGGCAATAGGTCACTACTCCAGAACTTTGAAAGGATTGATGGAGGACCAGTTGCTTGTGGAGGAGATGAAAGCGGTTACATTTCTGGAAGGGGCAAGGTCACAAATGGTAAGCTCAGCATAGAAAAGGTAAACTTTGTAAAGGAGCTTGGATACAATCTTCTGAGTGTATCTCAATTTTGTGATCAGAATCATATCATGCTCTTTACTGAGCATGAGTGCATTGTTCTTAAGCCTGGTGTGGTCATTCCTCATGAGCATATCCTGCTTAGAGCCCCCAGAAAAGGAACATGTACAAGACGGATTTGCAAGAAACCTCTCCCTCTGGAGAAGTTTCATGCTTTCTGTCTAAAGCCAACAGTGATGAGTCTTCCTATGGCATAAAAGAATGTGCCATGTATACTTTAAGAACATGAATAAACTGATTAAGCATGATTTGGTAACTGGAATGCCAAAGAAAGAGTTTACAAGTGATGACCATTGTGTTGCATGCCTGAAAGGGAAGCAACATAAGGTATCTCACAAGCCTAAAGAAAAGAACTCATCACTACACCCCTACACTTGTTACATATGGATCTCTTTGGCCCCACCAGTGTAATGAGTTTAGGAAGGACCTTATACTGTCTAGTGATCACAGATGACTTTACAAGATTCACTTGGGTCTTCTTCCTTAGAACTAAGGATGAGACTCCTGAGATTCTGAAGAATTTCATCTTAAAGATTAGAATCAATCTGATCACAAGGTCAAGATCATAAGATGTGATCAAGGAACCGAATT
This sequence comes from Flaveria trinervia, assembly GCA_025506515.1. NCBI lineage: Eukaryota > Viridiplantae > Streptophyta > Magnoliopsida > Asterales > Asteraceae > Flaveria > Flaveria trinervia. The sequence continues at coordinate 5,360,937 of CM046457.1, read as the reverse complement.
TAAGAACCATATCCTTGATACATTCTGTGATGAAAAGGGTATTACAAGACAATTTAGTGCTCCCAGGACTCCTCAGCAAAATAGTGTTGCTGAGAGGAGAAACAGAACACTGATTGAAGCTGTAAGAACCATGCTGCCTGACTCTAAACTACCCATCACCTTCTGGGCAGAGGCAGTCAACACTGCCTGCTATGTGCAGAACATAATTTTAGTAGTTAAGACTCATGGCAAAACTCCTTATGAACTTTGGCACAAGAGGAGACCTTTCATTGGTTTTCTCAGGTCATTTGGATGTCCTTGCACCATCTTGAATACCAAAGATCAAATTGCCAAGTTTGCTGAGAAATCAGATGATGGACACTTTATTGGATACTCTTCCCAAGCTAAGGCTTATAGAGTGTACAATCTCAGAACTAGAATTGTTGAGGAGTCAGCTAATGTGACTTTCAATGAACACACACCTTGTGTTACTGGTTCTGGTCCGGATTGGTTGTTTGATCTTGATTTGGTTACCAACTGTTTTAACAAATCTTGTGAGAATATTTCAGGATCTGCAGAAAATTTAAATACAGATGATCCTGATCCAAGATTTGAGCTAGGAAGATCTTCAAGACATATATCTTCAGCTCCAGTTGTAACCACTTCTGCAAATGAGGTTTCCGTTAGCCTAACAATGACAAATTCAGCTGATACATCTGGTATGCCTTCAAATTCCAGCTCAGAGGCTCTACAACCAGACAAGAACACCTCAACTATGGAAGACAACAATGATGATGGTGACAGTGACCAAGAATTTCTTGATGCCACTAACCACACCATAGATGAGAACATCAATGATGTCACACACTGCTTGGATCAAGTTTTACTTGAAAAGTGTGCTGATGTGGTGGGAGAAACATCTATTCCAGATCTAAATTTTTCAAATTTAGATCTTTCTCAACAACTTGTTGTGACCCCTCAGCTTAGGATCCACAAGTCTCACCCTACCACAACATCATTGGAGATGTTGTCTCAGGGGTAAAGACAAGAGGACAAACCCATGAAGCAAATGTTTGTCTTCACTCTTGTTTTCTATCCCAGATAGAGCCAAAGAAAGTTGATAAAGCTCTAGAGGATGGAAGTTGGGTTGAAGCTATGCAACAAGAGCTGCTTCAATTCAAAAGGCAGAAAGTTTGGAACCTTTGTCATCTTCCTTTTGCGAAGACTACCATTGGAACCAAATGGGTGTTTAGGAACAAGAAAGATGATAGAGGCATCATCATCAAGAACAAAGCTAGACTAGTTGTTCAAGGATACACACAAGAAGAAGGGATTGACTACACTGATGTCTTTGCTCCAGTGGCAAGATTAGAAACACTTAGGATATTCTTGGCATTTGTTGCATCCAAGAACTTCAAGGTCTTTCAACTTGATGTGAAGTGTGCCTTTTTATATGGAGTGATAGATGAAAAGGTTTATGTCAACAGCCACCTAGTTTTGTAGATCCTAATCATCCTGATTATGTCTGCAAGCTTGACAAAGCTCTCTATGGGCTGCATCAGCACCCAAGAAGTGGTATGAGACATTGTCTGAGTATCTTTGTAAACATGGATACAGGAGGGGTACTATAGATGGAACTCTCTTCATCAAAGGACAAGGAAAAGATATATTGCTAGTTCAAGTATATGTGGATGACATCATCTTTGGTTCAACTAATCCAAAGCTCTGCAAAGACTTTGAGAAGCTGATGAAAGACAGATTTGAAATGAGTGCCATGGGGGAACTCAATTTCTTTCTAGGAATTCAAGTGAAGCAAGTTGAAGATGGCATCTTCATAAGTCAATCAAAGTATGTTCAGGACATACTCAAGAGATTCAATATGACTGACTGTAAGATTGCTAAGACACCCATAGCCAGAAACCACTCTCTTGGTCCTGATCTTGAGGGGGAGTGTGTAGATGAGCATTTATATAGGGCTATGATTGGGTCTCTTATGTATTTTAGTGCTAGCAGGCCTGATATCATGTTTGCTACATGTATTTGTGCAAGATATCAAGCCAACCCTAAGATGTCTCACGTTATCACTATCAAGAGGATTCTAAGATACCTCAAAGGTGCATCAACACTTGGACTATGGTATCCCAAGAATTCTGACTTCAATCTGTATGCCTATACAGATAGTGATTATGGTGGTTGCAACATGACTGCAAAGTCTACATCTGGGGGATGTCAATTCCTTGGTGGAAGGGTTGTCTCATGGCAATGCAAAAAACAATCTTGTGTCTCTGCATCAACTGTTGAAGCTAAATATATTGCTGCTGCAAGCTGCTGTGCTCAAGTACTTTGGATTCAGAATCAAATGCTAGACTATGGGTTAAATTTCAAGGAGACTCCCATTCACATAGACAACAACAGTGCTATCTCAATCACAGAGAACCCTGTGCAACACTCAAGGACAAAGCACATCAATATCAGGTATCATTTAATAAGAGATAACTATGAAAAAGGATTAATTAAACTAGTCAAGGTTCACACAGATGAACAATATGCTGATCTGTTTACAAAGGCTTTTCATGAACAGAGATTTAAATATCTTATATCAGCTATTGGGATGATCAACCTTGAGTAGATCTTTGTTAAAACTAATTCTTATTATTTCTTTAAAATTTATGTGTGTCCTAATTTGTCTAGTTCATCATTTTCATAAGCTCATGTTTTCTTTGAATGAAATTTCTTTTTGAAGACTTTCCTTAGATTTTTGAAAATTTCTGACATTTCGGAAGTTATGCCTTTAACTTCGGAGTAAATCATGCCTTCAAAATAAATAACTGTCTGAGAATTTACCTTCGGAAGAGTTTTCAATTTTATCTTCCGAAGCTTAAATACTTGTCTCAGACACATACTCATTTTCAAGGACCATTTACTTCCGAAGCAAAATTAACTCTCGGAAGCTTTGTTAGTTTCTACACAAAGCACTCAAGTTTTAATTTTTCTTCCGAAGCAAAATTCTCAACCTCTTTGGAAATTCTTCTGAAGTCATTTTAGCTTCGGAAGCTTTTTAAATTAAAACTTCCGAAGATAATTAACCTTCGGAAGCTTTTTGTTTTCCAAGAAAACTACCTTTTTGAGCAAAAAGTAAACTACTTTTTCAGAGGTGGGACCCACATCCGGATTTCAAAGTTTATCCTCTTTCATTAAACTTTATCTGAAATCCTTCTCATATATAAACCCAACGGTTTCCCCCCTCTTTCTATCATCTGTTCTTCCTCCAAACCTAAAATCCTAAATTTCTCTCTGAAATTTCTTTTTTCTTTCTTTCTTCATCCCTAAACTACCTCACAATTGCCAACCCTGTTCACAGAACTGACCAGAACTTTACCATACAGCTACACAGGTAACACAACCACGTTGCTCTATTAAGCTCTGAGAAAGATCCTCATTTCTCAGAGATTTGTCGCTTCTTAGATTTGTCCAACTACTTCACCTCCCTAACCATTGATCCACCACTGTATGAGGATCATTTGCTTGACTTTTGGAAGACCTGCCAAGAGGTCGTTATGGATGGGGAGAAGGCACTATCTGCCACAGTGCAGGGAGAACAGTATTCATCACTCCGGCCATCATCAACATGCATCCTCAGCTGGATGATGAAGAAGGTGCGGTGTTCTTCCCAAAGGAAGTTGTCAATCATTCCTTTGAGCAGATGGGGTATGAGGGAGATTTCTCTGTAAAAACCTTCAGGAAAGGAAAGTCTCATCCAAGTGGAGATTCCTGCTCTATGTGGTTATCCACAGCTTATCCAACAAGCATGGTGGATGAGACCAGATTCCTAAGGATCTTCTTCATCATCCATGGGAATGATTCAAGGGGTCAAGTTCAAGTATTCTCAATTTTTTTATACTAATTTACTTGCTAACTTAGACTTATTAGAATATTACATGTTTTCTAGATATGTCCAGTACATTCTTAACTGTGAACTGGGCTCATAGTTGAGGGGAACAGGTAACATTCTTAAACTGGGACAGATGAAGCCCGGCATCTTTAAAATACTAAGAAAACCTACTATTGGTTTTTTTCTAGGGTAGAAATAGCCCTGTCCCAATAATGTTAGAGCTCATTGCTCAAGGTGACAACTTAGCAGCACTAGCTAATGTTGAACCCATACCTACTGCTTCCCTACCTTTACACAGCCACAAATCACCCTCACCTACCAAAAAAAACCAAATGAACCCCTGCTCAGACTATTCAATCTGTGGAAGCTCCTATCATTCACCCATACAGGAAGAAGTGGACACTCGACTCACTTCTCCTGTAAGGCCCCGTTCCCGGGACGATTACAGCTGGGTTCTCATCGCACATAAAACATATAATTACATTTGTATTTAATAATCGCAGCGGAAAACTAAAATAAACTTTCATTTCCATGTAAATCTTTTGCAAACTAATACAACATTCATTACAAATATTGTTTGTTCGCATTACAATGCAAAAACATTAATCAAAAGAATGACATCCCAAAAAGGAGTAGTCGCCCGTTGCCATCCTCAGCAATCATTACCTGCCAACTGGAAACATCAAAGTCAGCGTTGCTGAGTGAGTTCTAGTTTTATAAATAAAACATACTTTACATTCATATAAAACGTTTGTACTTTTACATGATCACAATCATACGTACACATAGATATATCATTGTTATCTTCTTCATTCGTTCATTCGTTCTTCCATACCTTACTTGCGCATCGGACATCATCCAAACCAATACCATGTGCTACACCCGGTTAGTCGTAGCTACCGGGCCGAAGTCAACAAATGACAGCTAAACGTATGCCACGGTTACTAGGAGTAACCATCAGTCTAGCTACTGGGCCGAAGTCAACAAATGACAGCTAAACGTATGCCACAGTACTAGAGGTGAGCGGTAGAGGTTCTACATTTAGGGTCAATCACCAAGAAGGACCCCGTATCCGATGTGTGCAAGACGTTTCATTCGTTCATCATGTTCCTCTTTCTTTATCTTTCACTTTACGTTACATAATACTTCGTTCATTCATCATAACAAGTAAAGCCACAGGAAAGATAGTATACATCACAGTAAGGAACATAACATGCATCAACATCACATCATACATGCATAAGTACAACATCATCACCCTCATCATGCCAACATGCCTCTAAGACCTCGATCGTCATCTTAAAAACTCTTATGGGAACCTTCACATCAAAACTTACATCTGCACTTACCCCGAAAATCAGAAGTCAATCTACACCTTCCTTGGTTCAACAGCCCTATTCGGGCGTATGGAACCCTTCAGTCGCATTGCCTCCATGCGACTGAACATCATGCGATTGAACTAATACGGATGAACACCTATGCGAATGAACATCCAGTCGTGCGAATGACAATACGGATGTACACCTATGCGACTGGACCTTCAGTCGTGCGAATGAACCCTCAGTCGCATGACCCCATTGACTGGCCTCCAGTCGTGCGATGAACCCCAATAACGATTGGACCCCAATCGCACCTAATCGGCCGTATGGCCTCCATTCGGCCTCCATCGGTCGCCTAGCCCTAACTGATGCAGAATGCAGTTCAACCCGACTGCAGCCGAGGGTTTTCGGCCTCCAAACTCATCTAACCCATTTTAAGCCTAAATCACCATCCTAAACCTTAGGATGCATACCATAACATCATCAAGCACAACCAAGCAAGAAATCAAGTCACAATCGCGTCATACATATACTACACTACACAAAAGGGTCAACTTACACACATACGAAAAACTCGATTTCAGATGTTTTCCAGCCCTAAATCATTTGAAAACAAGTAAAGAGGGGTCCTAGAACTCACCTAAACGAGCACAATGACAAGAGCTTCGATTCGGCTTGCTTCACGACGATTTTGGCGACGAACCGACCCGCCAACACTTTTTCCTCTTTTTTCCCTCTTTCTCTCTATTGTCCTCTTTGTGAGCTGAAATGGGTGTGGGGAGGTGGGCTGCCCTCTCCCTACATATGGCACACATTTCCAAACTTTTTCGTTGGCGGGTTTGGTCCCTCGACTTTGGGACTTTATTTTTTTTCTTTCTCACCGGCTTCAAAATAATAAATATTCGGGTGTTACAAGTCACCCCCCTTAAATAGGTTCGTCCCCGAAACCTGTTATTCGTCGAACAAAGCAGATAATGCTGTCTCATTTCTTCTTCGGTCCCATGTTGACTCGGATCCCTTCCTGTGCTTCCACTGTACACACACAAGAGGAACCACTTTATTCCTTAGCCTCTTTTCTTTCGATCGATGATTGCCACCGTTGCTCCACATAATTGAGCCTTTCATCTATTTCAATGTCCTCCAGTGGAACAATCATGTCTTCATCAGCTATACACTTTCTCAGATGAGATACATGGAATGTCGAGTGAATCCACACTTAACTCATCTGGCAACTCCAATCTATAGGTCACTCCCTACTCGAGCAATGATTCGGAAGGGCCTATATATCTTGGGCTCAACTTGCCCCGCTTTCTGAATCTGATAATACCCTTCCAAGTGAGACCTTCACATAACCCGGTCACCACCTGGAACTCCGGGCCTACGTCGCTTATCGGCATACGACTTCTGTCTATCTTTGGATGCCTTCATGAAGGCTTTAATCTTTTCAAGCTTCTCTGTCGTACCTCGATTACCTCGACGCTCCCCAATTCCTTTTGACCAATATCACCCCAACAAACGGGTGTCTGCATCTCCTACCGTATAGCATCTCATATGGTGGCATACCAATACTGGCATGATAGCTGTTGTTGTATGAGAATTCAGCTAACGGCAGGTGGTCATCCAACTTCCACCAAATCGATCACACATGCCCGGAGCATGTCTTCCAGTGTCTGAATGGTCCTTCTGACTGACCATAGTTGGGGATGATAAGCGTGCTAATATGTACCTCGTCCCCATAGCGTCGTGGAATTTCTTCCAAAATTTAGATGTAACCGAGTGTCACGATCAGACACAATAGACACCGGCACACCATGACGAGCTACATTTCCTTGATGAACAGATCAGCCAACCTCGCAGATGAATACGTCTCGCGGATCGGTAGAAAATGAGCGCTCTTCGTCAGACGATCAACTATCCCATATGGCATCGTACCCTTTGGGGGTACGTGGCAGCTTCGTAATGAAGTCCCTGGTGATGTGCTCCCATTTCCATTCTGGTATATCCAAAGGTTGTATCTTCCCATACGGCTTTTGATGCTCTGCCTTCACCTGTAAGCAAGTAAGGCACTTACTCACATACTCCCCCACGTCACGCTTCATAACCCGGCCCAATAATTCTTTCATGTCATGGTACATCTTCGTGGCACCAGGATGAATGGAGTATCGAGTCTTGTGGGCTTCATCCATTATCTTCACCCGTAGATCCCAAAACGAGGAATCCACACACGACTGAATCGAGTTCCAACACCCGGTGTTGTTTTCACCCAATTCCCAACCAGACTCTCATTCTTTCCGAGTTAAGAGATCTTCTTTCAATGCCTCATCTTGAAACTCCTTAACTTGCTTCATCACATCGGAGGTCATGATTAATTGATAAGCTTTCACCCGAATCGGTTCGGGCCTTTCCTTCCGGCTAAGGGCATCCGCCACACATTAGCTTTGCCTGGATGGTAATGGATCTCAATCATAATCCTTTATAAGTTCCAACCATCTCCTCTGCCTCATGTTCAGGTCCTTTTGCTCGAAGAAATACTTCAAGCTTTTATGATCGTGAATAGGTGCACTTCGTCCCGTAGAGATAGTGCCTCCAGATCTTCAATGCAAAGACTACGGCTGCTAGCTCCAAGTCATGAGTAGGATAATTGACCTCATGAACCTTTAACTGTCGAGATGCATAGGCTATAACCTTCCCTCTCTGCATTAACACACACCCCAACCCTAAGTAGGAAGCATCAGAAAAACCACTAGATCTTCACTTCCATCGGTAATGACAGAACAGGAGCTTGAGTCAGTCTTGCCTTCAGCTCTTCGAACGCCTTCTCTTGAGCTTGACCCCATACAAATTTCACATCCTTTCGGGTCACTTAGTTAGTGAGAGAAGCAATCTTAGAGAAGTCTTGGATGAATCTTCTATAGTAGCCTGCCAAGCCCAAGAAACTACGGATCTCGGATGGCGTTTGGTGACTTCCATTGCATACCGCCTCCACATCGCGGGTCAACCATAATCCCGTCAGGATTCACCACATGACCCAAAAACTGAACTTCGCGCAACCAAAATGCGCACTTGGAGAATTTAGCATACAATTTTCTCTTCTCAACGTCTCTAGAACCTCTCGAATGTGACCGGCATGTCAATCTCGCTCTTCGAGTAAATCAGGATATCATCAAAAACACAATTACTGATTTATCCAACATAGGCCGACACACCGGTTCATCAGATCCATAAAAAGCAGCTGCGCGTTGGTCAAACCAAAGGACATGACAAGAAACTCGTAATGGCCGTAGCGCGTACGGAAAGCTGTTTTAGGGATATCTTGCTTCTTCACCTTCAACTGATGATAACCAGATCGAAGATCTATCCTCGAGAACAACTAGCACCTTGAAGTGATCGAACAAATCATCTATCCTCGTAGGGGTAGTGGTTCTTCACTGTCAACTTGTTCAGTTCGCGGTAGTCAATGCACATCCTCATACTACCATCCTTCTTCTTTACAAATAGGACGGAGCACCCCAAGGAGAGATACTCGGTCTAATGAACCCTTATCAAGCAGCTCTCGCAACTGCTCCATCAACTCTTTCATCTCGGTGGAGCCAACCGATATGGTGCCTTGGCAAAGGTTGGGCACCCGGTATCAGATCAATCTGAAATCAATCTCTCTGTCAGTGGCACTCCTGATAAGTCTTCTGGGAACACGTCTGGAAAGTCACACACAACCAGTACATCGGCTAGTTGTGGTGTGGGTGTATCCACCCTTACATAAGCCAAGTAGGGCTACATCCACGCCTCTACACTTCCCCGCCAGCCATTGAGATCACTTCGGAATCGTAGTAACCGATCACCATAAACCGTTACAAACTTCCGTCAGGCGCTGTCAACGAACCATCTTCTTGCGACACACAATGTTTGCCTCGAAGTCCGCCAACCAATCCATCCCAAGAACCAAATCAAAACCACCCAAGGTCATCACAACGGTCTAACAAGAAACTTGTGACCCTCAAGTTCCACATCACAATTCTCTATCATCTCAAAAATCCTGGTAGACTTACCTATGGCAGTTTCTACATCAAAGGGCGCCGTCAACACGTCTACTACTAACAGGCAGCTTAGCACAAAAAGCAGCAGAAATAAAACTCTTACTAGCACCCGAATCAAATAACACAGAAGCTAAAGTCTGGTTCACTAGAAACGTACCGGACACAACATCAGGGTCCGTCCTAGCCTCCTCCTGTGTCATGGTGAACGCCTGGCGCGCGCCCTCGTTCATCACTTCCGTCTTCTTCACCCCTGAACCCTCAGTCCTCGACTTCTTACAATCTCTGCTCATATGACCAGTTTTCCCCACAGTTAAACATTGCTCGACATGCAATCCTTCGCCATATGCCCTGTTTCCACACTTGAAGCATAAGTTTGACCCAAACCTACATTCCCCGCTGTGCTCCCTTCCACACTTGCCACACCTTTTCGACCCCGCACTTGAGTGACCACAGGCGTTCATCACGTGCCTTTTTATTACCCATCGGGGCATCACCCCGACCAAACGTTTCCCGTTCCAGTTCCGATCACCACCACCCTTCTTACTTGCTTCAGTCACCACCACTTCCGCTCATCATACAGCCTCCCTGCCAAAAATCAACCGCCGACCTAAACGTGCTTGGCCGGGCGGCGATCATATGCCGGCGAACATCCACCGGTAAGCCTGAATGTACCTCTTGATTTTCCGAGACAGAGGCGTCACCTGATCAGGCACAAGCATGCGATTTCATTAAACTTGGTGGTATACTGCTGGTGTGTCATGGTTCAGCTCCAACTGCAGAAAACCTCCCTTTCCAACTTGTCCATTTCGATGAGGACAAAATTCCTCAATCACCAACCTTCTCGCTCAGGCCATTTCATTTTCCCATCGCCCTACTTACCCTCAGCTTGGACAATGTTGTCCCACCAGACAGAGCTGAATCCACAAAAGAGTGGGTAGCAAACTTCACCTTTTGGTCCTCTCGGCACTCGCTGATATCGAGAACAGCTTCCATTTCCCTCACCCACGGTGAGCGGCTGCAGCGGTGCCTTTCCATCAAAAGTAGGGGGCTTGCATCTCATAAATGCCCAGTATTACATCCTCGCACTGCCTCTGGCACAGGTTCTTCTTCTTCCTCTTCATCATCGGACAAAACCGTTTCCGGCTCTGGCTGTGTTCCGGTCCTCCAGAGGATTTGTTTCTTTCTTTTCTTTCCCTTCTCGTACAGCCTTAATAACTTCAGTCACCACAGACGGTAAAATTGTCTGCATGACCTGATGGACTTCTTCTACAACAGCCTCCTTTACTGAGGCTCTCAGATTGGCACTTTCGTCGCCACCCTCCGGATGAGGGATCTCTGGTTCTTCATGAACCACTCTCTCAACTCTGGGTCTCCCTCTCTTGGGTCGCGGTTCAGCACCGTGACCTCCACCCCTAGAAGCTTTCGAAGATCTACCTCCGGCCATCACACGCACACTGAAAGATTCAAACACCAACACGTCATTCAAGGAAACAACTCAGTTTATGTCAAGTATAGTAAGTCCCTAATTACAGTGTCCAGTTGTGATTAGCCACTTACTTTACTCTTCATACCCCAAATTACCTGTCCTGACTACATCAGTATTTAAATCTGCATACAACACATAACACATACCATGCGCACATAAAACCGGTTAACCTTACGAAAATACCTGATGGCACGCAGCTACTCAGATTGGCATCCCATTCCCTTTCCGTCCCATTCTCAGTTAAGATTAGGTTTATTTTGAAAATTTACCCATTTCACTTAAACTTTGGCTCTGATACCACTTGTAAGGCCCCGTTCCCGGGACGCTTACAGCTGGGTTCTCATCGCACATAAAACATATAATACATTTGTATTAATAAATCGCAGCGGAAAACTAAAACAAACTTTCATTTCCATGTAAATGCTTTTGCAAACTAATACAACATTCTTACAAAAATTTTTTGTTCGCATTACAATGCAAAAACATTAATCAAAAGAATGCCATCCCAAAAAGGCTGAGTAGTCGCCCGTGCCATCCTCAGCAATCATTACCTGCCAACTGGAAACACATCAAAGTCAGCGTTGCTGAGTGAGTTCTAGTTTTATAAATAAACATACTTTACATTCATATAAAACTGTTCGTACTTTTACATGATCACACATCATACGTACACATAGATAATATCATTATTATCTTCTTCATTCGTTCATTCGTTCTTCCATTACCTTACTTGCGCATCGGACATCATCCCAAACCAATACCATGTGCTACACCCCGGTTAGTCGTAGCTACCGGGCCGAAGTCAACAAATGACAGCTAACGTATGCCACGGTACTAGGAGTAACCATCAGTCTTAGCTACTGGGCCGAAGTCAACAAATGACAGCTAAACGTATGCCACAGTACTAGGGGTGAGCGGTAGAGGTTCTACATTTAGGGTCAATCACCAAGAAGACCCCGTATCCGATGTGTGCAAGACGTTCATTCGTTCATCATGTTCCTCTTTCTTTATCTTTCACTTTACATTACATAATACTTCGTTCATTCATCATAACAAGTAAAGCCACAGGAAAGATAGTATACATCACATTAAGGAACATAAACATGCATCAACATCACATCATACATGCATAATGTACAACATCATCACCCTCATCATGCCCAACATGCCTCTAAGACCTCGATTGTCATCTTAAAAACTCTTATGGGAACCTTCACATCAAAACTTACATCTGCACTTACCCCCGAAAATCAGAAGTCAATCTACACCTTCCTCGGGTTCAACAGCCCTATTCGGGCGTATGGACACCCTTCAGTCGCATTGCCTCCATGCGACTGAACATCATGCGATTGAACTAATACGGATGAACACCTATGCGAATGAACATCCAGTCGTGCGAATGGACAATGCGGATGTACACCTATGCGACTGGACCTTCAGTCGTGCGAATGAACCCTCAGTCGCATGACCCCATGCGACTGGCCCTCCAGTCGTGCGAATGAACCCCAATCGTACGAATGGACCCCAATCGCACCCTAATCGGCCGTATGGCCTCCATTCGGCCTCCAGTCGGTCGCCTAGCCCTAACTGATGCAGAATGCAGTTCAACCCGACTGCAGCCGAGGGTTTTCGGCCTCCAAACTCATCTAAACCCATTTTAAGCCTAAATCAACCATCCTAACCTTAGGATGCATACCATAACATCATTCAAGCACAACAAGCAAGAAATCAAGTCACAATCGCGTCATAAATATACATACAACTACCAAACGGGTCAAACTTACACACATACGAAAAACTCGATTTCAGATGTTTTCCAGCCCCAAATCGTTTGAAAACAAGTAAAAGAGGTCCTAGAACTCACCTAAACGAGCACAATGACAAGAGCTTCAATTCGGCTTGCTTCACGACGATTTTGGCGACCCGAACCGACCCAACCAACACTTTTTCCTCTTTTTCTCCTCTTTCTCTCTATTGTCCTCTTTGTGAGCTGAAATGTGGTGTGGGGAGAGTGGGCTGCCCTCTCCCTACATATGTCACCACATTTCCCAACTTTTCTTCGTTGGCGGGTTTGGTCCCTCGACTTTTGGACTTTATTTTCTTTTCTTTCTTCACCGGCTTCAAAATAATAAATATTCGGTGTTACATCTCCTGAGGAGCAGACCACTCCCATCTCTTCAAGAATCATTGCTGAGGTTCCTCATGCTTAGCCTGATGAGCTCATAAGCCCAACTGCCTTACCATCACTCTGAGTCTCAACACTCAAGTGATCAACCTTCAAGGGACAGTTACCATCCCCATCCTTTATCTTAACCAACCAATCCCCAACCTTGACTTCTACATTGATCAAGATCTAGGTTTCAATGAGTACAATGATTATCTCTTCTTTTCCCCCCTACTCAAAGAGAGATGAGTGCTTCTGAGGCTTTTATTTCTAGCCCCCATCAGTCACCTACTACTGAGTTGACACTTCTGAACCTGTTCAGGATGTCCATATGGAAGAGGCTCTCACTTTTAAAAATGATTCCATCATTAAGACCTCAACCATGGCAACTCAGCCCATTGACATCTTAATTGAGACTGCCAATGACCAGAGGAAATTAAGCAGCCAAGAACCTCAAGCTGGTGGTAAGAGAGAGGACTCTAGTCCAATCATCTCATCCCCCAATGATTCTTCTGATGAAGATGAGAGGAATCTGAGACTAAAAGTGCAAAAACTATCCAAAACATGCACCTATTTAGTCTCAAAGGTTAGTCACCTTGAATCTCAGGTGACTACCTTACACAACAGGATCAAAGATCAACAACTTGAGATTTCTTATCTTAAGGAAAAACTAGCTGGGAGACCCTTAGACGAGCTCAACCAGGACCACAAGAACCTGTGAATGTGATTGACCTGACCTCTAGCTCACCTATGTAAGTGGGTGATGCTACCAAAAAGGGGAAGAAAGTCATTACAACCACAAAACCTGGGAGTTCTTCAATGAGTGTGGACATTGAGGACTCACCATCCTCACTTGCAAATATGCATACTCAGCAACTTCCTCAGGTTCATATTGATTTGGACCAAATAGAATTTATCATTCAGAGTCTGTTTGAGGAAGGAATACCAAGGGCAATGTCATATCCACCAACTTCAAATCATATCATTAGGTGAAGGTATGACAGCAACAGGAAAGCCCTAATCATCATAAGAGTTCAAGGGCAGCAAGGGGTCTTCAGTTTTCAGACCTTGAACTTCTATGAAGGTTTAGATCTAGTCAACATGCCAATTGTCAATCAAAGCAAATCAAGACAAGCTGACAGGCTGGCTCAAAGTATCCAAGACAGAATACTGCAGAGTTCAGCTTCAGGAGGAGACTTAGGAAATCAGGTAATGCCATCGGTCAACTGGAAGTTGAGGCAGACCCTAAGATTAGTTTCATAGGGGAAACCATGAGTAAAGGCCTAGTGACAGAACCTGAAAGCCCTGTCTCATCATCATCAACTGCTGTAGAGATTCACATTCCCTCTGAGACACCTGCTGGTGAAGGTGCTTCTCAACCTCTCTCTGGCTAGAGCTTAGAAGATACATTAAGCAATGAAGACCAAAGCTCTCTCCACCCTGAGTCATAAAGGTCTTTGAGTGACAAAGGGAAAAGAAAGATGACATCTGAGGAGATTAAGGAGGAGGAGAGAGAGTTCAAAAGGAAGCTGAGGGGAGAAAGTTCCTCTACTGAGTCTTCAAGACTCATGGAGTCTACTATCAAGGCTGCCCCCAAACCAGATACTCAGAATGATGAGTTAAGGGCAGTCAGCATAAACTATCTGCAGACAAAGAACTATGACATAGATAGTGTAATCTCTCTCCCCTTGGAAGAATTGAATGAACTGGTTGACCTGGAAAGGTCAAGGGAGAAGAAGGAGGCAGAAGATACAGAGCTTTTGGTACAAATCAAAGAAGACAGAAGAAAGAAAAGATTGTACAAGCATATGCCTACCCTCTCCCCAGTTCAAGAAAGTCCTACACAAGAGGAGGTGTTCAACAAAAACCTCAGGTAGATAAAGAAGAAGATAGGATCAAGATGATCAACTACCTGAGTGCCACAGGCCTCTATCAGGAAGAAGCACTTCTTCCCTTGTCCTATGACTATGTTTAGTTTGAGTATCTCAAACAACTCGAACTTGAGATAGTCAAGGAAAGAAAGACAACTAAAATGAAGCTAAGGGAAGAAGTTGCTAATCAAGAGCCATCATCCATAAGAGCATGAAGAAGTCTGTTGACAGGCAGAGGATGATGAGCTTCTTGAAGTTGTATGGATTCTCCGGAAGGAGACTTGGCCCCATGTCTCTATCCACTATGGATGAGCATATCAGGGTGATCAAGCAGAAGATCGAGAGTGGAGAGCTGGTTGACTTACACTCCCCTCAAGTCAAGCCCCACCTAAAGTGGAGGTTAAGGTTGAACAACCAGAGACATCACAACCTGGACCTCTTACTGAATCTCAGCAAGCTTCATCTTCTGATCCACAGTAGGGTTCTATCCCCTCTCAATCTGACCTTGTGAGAGAGGAAAACCCAACTGAGAAAGACAATAAAGACCAACCAGGTGCTGCAGGCCAGTCTTCTCAGTTAAAAAGCTCCAAAAGAAGAAAAAGGATGGCTCTTAAACCAAAGCCAAAGAAAAAGAAAGTTCCATCCTTTTCTGAACCTCGGGATGACTCAGAACATCCTGAGAATGTGCAACTAGAGGATGCTCCATCAAATGTTAATCAAGTAGCTCCTCTAGCATCAGGAAGACCCATCTTTTCCTGGACATACATCACTAATCCAGAAAGATGGCATGTCATTAGAGATCATGGAATTGAGAACGTCTACACATGGCAAGACATGTTCAACTTGCCTCTGCATGATCTCTTAGACATGAGAAGACACTTTGAGAGTCTGAACTAATCCGGAAAGATGGCATGTTATTCTTATAAGGGTCGTTATTGTCTATTATGAAAACTCATGTGCTTATTTCTTTTTAGTTATCACTAACTTTTAATATATGAAGGTTAAAATATATATATAAATATATATATATATATCAAATAATATTAATTATGTTAATATTAATAGGAGTACAAGTTATAATAGCAACGCTAATAATAATAACTATAACACTAATAGTTATAACATTATAAATAATAATAATATTAATAATAAAGATAATATTAATAATAATAATACTATAATAATAATGAGAACTTAAAGCAATTAAGTTAGGGGGGTAAATTGTTGTTTTTAAAACTTTAAATGCAAGTTTTGTTCATAAAATAATAAAAACAAAACTGTGGGGACTAAAAGTGAAAATTATTAAAACCCAACCCCCACCCCCGTTTTCCTTTCCCGATTCTCCGGCCAGTCACCGGCCGTCGCCGACGGTCCTTAAAACTCACCAAAACCTTCGAAAAACGACTCTAAACCGTTCTAAACCTTTTCGTGTACATGATTCGAACCTAATCATGGCAATTAATCATCTTTAAATGTCGGTTACTAATCCTAATCGAGTGAATAACCGAAGTATTAATCCCACAGCCGTTCGAGCCTTAAAAACCAATAATAACTCAATTAAACCAACATGAACGAACGTCTATTTACCTTTAATCGTATACAATAATCAATTTCACCTGAAACAAGCGCAAACATCAAATTCAATCATCACATTCATCGCGAGGCTGCGACATAGTCGAAACCCATCTTCCGATTGGTTTAAACTGAAATTGGCAAGGGGTTTTGCATCAAGAACACTATTCGAAGCTTCCCACGAGTTCAATTTGATTTCCATCATTGTTTGAGCATCGAACCATTCGTACGTGTGTCACGGCCTTAGCAGCGACTGTTCTTCATCTGTTCTTCTTCAATTCGGGTAATTGATTTCACCTACACACTCGGTTTTTACTTGGGGATTAAAAGCCCCAAGGTTAATTTCATGATCATAATCGAATTGGGGTTCGATTTGGGGTAAACAAGTTCTAGGGTTTATATGGGAATTTGGGGGTTTCATTCGCGATGGTTTTTAAGTTTTAAAAACCAGGTTATAACCGCGGCTGGAAGCCTGGTTCACTGGTTAAGTCATGTTCCCCATACATGAGATCACGGGTTCGAACCCGGGCACCTCATGTAATTATTTTTAAGCCTTTTTGGCTTAAAACTAATTATAAAAAATTTATAATAGTTATAAAAATGAATTTTATAAACCCTAATAATTATAAAGCCATCTAATTATTTCTTAGAAATTTATTCTCGCAAAACTTTGTAATAATTTTAATTATTTACAAATGTAATAATTAAATATTTTTATAAAAATTAGTTTATTATACTTAAAGACATTAAATTAATATTAGACCTTATGTTTATGGATTTATCATGATATTTATAGAATTTAAATATCATTTTATAAATAAAATCACAAGTTATTCACAAAGGATCAATTTCGTCAAAAATAAATTTATAAATTTCATAAGTGGCATTTTTTATAATAATTTATTAACTTTATAAACTTTATAAAAATCCCCAAAATTCTAATACTCTAGTTCATGTTAACTCGTTAATCTTATTATTAACCTAAATCTTATAATATTTACATATTTAGGTGCCTTGTGACGTTTTATCTTGGAACGGCATATTTTTTTCTTATTAATCTTCATTATATACTTATTTGACAAGTGAGTTTTCCTTGCCCTTTTTTCCATATTTTCACACTAATTTGGGGTGAAACATGATAGCTTATACTTGATACACTTATACTCATTTGAGACTTGTAAATCACATGCAATTCAACTTATTATTTTTTCATGGTTATTTGTGTATTGTAAGTGATTGTATGAGATACATAGTTTGTTTACAATCATTAACTATTGCTAGCCTGGCGACGTCTTAGATCTTTGGGCCTGACAAGCCTATTTGGTGCTAAAGCCGAGGTATTGCCGGCTCCTGATGACGTATGCTTGTTCATCATGGGAACCAAATACACTTAGCCAATCTTTTAAACTTGTAATCAAGTCGAGGTTTGGTTGTAACGATATGTGTTCTATAACCTTACTTGCTTATGACCTATGACATGAATTGCTACTTATAACTTATTCATATTATGTATAAAAACCTTGGAAACTCACCAACTATTTTTAGTTGACTCTTATTTTTATCATGTTTCAGGTCAACCTCAAGTTTAAAGTGATCCTTTTGAAGCATGCTATAATCTAGGACTTGGACCTAGATAATGAAATAAAAAGTTACATCATGTTATGTTATGTTTGAACTTATTCTTGTATAAGACTTATGATTGTATTTCATTTCAAGACTTATGATAATAATATTTATATTTTAATATAGCGTTATGTGGCTGTGAACAATCTTAACCCTCACATCTCGACGTTTCCGCCGTCAAGGTTGGGGTGTGACATCTAGCATCAGGAAGACCCATCTTTTCCTGGACATACATCACTAATCCGGATAGATGGCATGTCATTAGAGATCATGGAATTGAGAATGTCTACACATGGCAAGACATGTTCAACTTGCCTCTGCATGATCTCTTTGACATGAGAAGACACTTTGAGAGTCTGAAGGATCTTGATCATCTCATGAAGAAGGGTTTGGTCATCATCCTGATGAGGATTGTCGATATCTGAAGTTTTCTAAAGTGTTTTTGTAGCATCAGCCTAGGGGGAGTTTGTAAAAAATATATGAAGAGGCTGATGCAACCCAAACACCCAAAGTCTTCTCTACATGCATGCTGCACAAGTACTGAAGTAGAATGCTTCAGAAGTTTCACACTAACATTAAAAATATTCTAAGTGTGAAATCTTCCAAAGCCAAGACCAGTATCTTTTGAAGCCAAAGATGAAGTCTTCCGAAGCTTCAGAGAGAAAGAATTCCGAAGTCAACACTAGAAGACAGATTTCTTCCGAAGACTTTTAACAACATGCTTTATCATATGTATTTTTCCTTAAAGCTGGACACCTTTCCACTGCAACTTTGAAAAGCCACCAACTTACATGAGTTGGTGAAAAGGTCCATGCTTTTGGTAAACTGTACATTGAGGTTTTGTGTCTGTAACTTTCTACTTTATGTACTTCATCCTTTTTGTAATATATTAGGATGTGAGTTATGGCATGTCATAGTCACAAAATCAAAAGGCAATCTGCCTTTTGATTCTACAATTGATTTTGAGTAGTGTCTAGTCAATTGTATCCAGCTGACTTTCATAGTATGGTCAGCTGTAGGATGTAGTATAAGTATCTCATGTTCTTGTAACCTTATTGATATGCTTTGTAACACTTGTAATAGAACTTGAGAAAGCAATATACTGCACCCTTGAAAACCATCTTTTGGTATCTTGTTTACTTGTTTTGTCTCATAGTTACTTGTGTTCTTAGTGTCATCTCTTGTGGTTAATCCAGTTTGTCTGTTTGATTAAGTTAAGTTATTCTCCTCATTGTGTTGCTGTGTTGTAAGTGTGTAACCCTTCAATGGTCCTGCAATTATAAGTCACTATAACTAATTATAATATAATGTGATTCACTAGAAGTAATTACTAAATGATTAATATTTATAAAGTGTGGTGTTTTTCACGAAAGGGAATGGTAACGATGATGCACCAGGTCAAGATTTATTTCACTTTGGATTTGCATTTGGAAAAGGAATTGAACCTATTGTATTAGGTTTTATTTTGTTGGTTTTTATATATGTTTTTTTAGATAATTCATTATAAAGTATTACAAATGATGTAATTCACTATAAGTATTAGAATTTGCATTTAAATGATCTTGATATAATCATTGTAAATAAGTGTTACACTGTGTTACATTATTGTAACCCTAAACTTACAACGACACAATACATTTCTATACATGTTACAGTTGTGTAATAAGTAGTGTTTAAAAAAATCTAAAATTTTTCGAGACTATATTGGAATTACATATAAAATTAAGACGAGTTTAATGGTGTAATTTTTATGGATATTTAACAATGTATAAAAAAGTTTTAAAGATTTTTAATTAAAGAGGGTAAACTTTTATATAAAAAAGTAGATAAAATCTTTTAAAAATATATGGTGACACTTGTCACCATCATATTATAAGTTTATTTTTGTGTACAATTAAAATGTCAAAAATGCCCTTTTGTATCAATAAAAATATATGAACACCTGTCACCAGCTATTAGAATACAATCAATAGTTCATATAGAGTTAAAGAGTTTTTATAATTAGGTTGAGTTCTCATTTTAATTTTATCCTATATATATAAGAGATATCAAATGAGAACTTACTTTTTTTATGAGAACTCTAGTAACCAATCTCAACCCATTAATTTTTAATGGTAAAATTGTAATTAACAAAAACATATTTAAAAAATTATAAATCAAAAAATAACATAAAAATAAAAAAAATAAAAACACAAAAATGTTCCCTTAGTTTCCTTCTTTCATAAAAAATTATAAAAAATAAAGAAAAAACTCGTTTCTTTATGAAATTCATTTTACACATGTATAATACCGGATTTACATATGTGTAAATCTAGTATTACAAATATGTATAACCAGTTTTACACATATGTAAACAACGGGTGGACGATTTTGATTAAAAAATATATCAATATGGTAGGCGTTGGAAAGATAAAAAAATACTAAATTTAATGGTGAAATTTTTTTGGAAAAATGATGTCGTGAAAAAAAGTTATGAACATTTTAAAAAATGGGTGAAATAAAATTTGATTTGCATGTGATAAAAAATTAATGATTCAGATTGATTCCTAGAGTTCTAACAAAAAAATAGTGGTTCTTAAGATAACCTTACCCTATATATATACATATATATGTACAAATATATATATATATAGAAGAGGGATCAAATGAAAACTAACTTTTTCTGTGAGAACTCTAGGAACCCATCTCAACCACTAGTTATCAATGGCAAAATTGTAATTAACAAAAATATATTTAAAAATTTATAAATCAAAAAATAACATAAAAATAAATAAAATAAAAACACAAAAATGTTCTCCAACTTTCCCTCTTTCATAAAAAAATATAAAAAAATTTTATAAAAAAATAAAAAAATACCCGTTTTTTAACAAAATTCGTTTTACACATGTGTAATATCGAATTTACACATGTGTAAATCCAGTACTACACATGTGTATAACTAGATTTACACATATGTAAACAATGGATGTACGATTTTTTTAGAAAAGTATATCAATATGGTAGGCGTTGGAAAGATAAAAAAATTCTGAATTTTATGGTGAATTTTTTTTGAAAAAATGATGTCGTGAAAAAAAGTTACGAACATTTAAAAAAAATGAAATGGCATGTGATTTGCATATGATAAAATATGAGTGGCTGAGATTGGTTCCTAGAGTTATTACAAAAAGGTGGTTCTTATTTTAATTATCCCTTATGTATACATATATGTATGTATGTATACAAATACGTATTTATGTATATATATGTATACATACATATGTATACATATATATGCCCTCTATATATACACAATTGTTATACTTATCTAGAAAAATCCAGGAGATAGGAAGTAAAATTAACATAAGACTAGAAATAAATAAATAAACCATTGTTGTTTATAAATAAAAAAGTTATTTATTACAATAAATTGATCTTTGCATTTGATATGGAGTTAATTATCATTTTGGTTCATCTTGTCATTTTCATCTTAAAGAGCTTTTTTATTTTTCTATTGGGTCCCTGTCTTTCTAACAATTTAAGTCATTATAAAAATCACTTAATTTAACTTTTTTATTTGTATAATGACTTCAAAGTTTTAAACCTTAGCAAACACAATTAACTAAGTTAATGATAATAAATAAAAATGACAACTTTTAAAAATTCAAAGAACGAAATTAACTTTTATTTATATGGTTCTCATCTTACCACCGGTTTTGAGATAGATAAAGGTGTCCCTACAAGGGTAACCATGAAATATTTTAAACATATAATATATTAAGTAGAATGAAACTTAACTAGAACCGGTGGGTAAACCAACACGTTGTAGCGAGAATGGTGAAATTTAAAGGCTTGATTTCAAAAACTTAAAACATTAATATTCATTCATAATTTCTAACAACACGGATTAGGAAAAAAAATTCTTGCTGAAATGTAACAATAATAAGTACACTACACTGGTATTATAAATTTTATTAGATGTCATATTTTATAAGTTGTAAAAGAAAAAAACTATGAAGTAGCTTTGATGGCTTGTATTAACATGCTTTGATAACTTGTATATTGTTACATGCAAATGTATTTTAATAAATTTTACAACAAAGTGTAAATAAAAATATGCACTTCATCATGGTATACCTGAAAGTTATAAAATATCATAATTTAAAGTTATAAAATAATAATAGTTATTATTATTATTATTATTATTATTATTATTATTATTATTATTATTATTATTGTTATTATTATTGCTATTGCTATTTTGCTATTGTTATTTTGTTGTTGTTGCGGTTACGGTTGTTGTTGCTGTTGCGGTTGTTGTTGCAGTTGCGGTTGCGGTTGTGGTTGTGTTGTTGCGGTTGCGATTGCCATTGTGATTATTGGTATTGCCATTATTATTATTATTACTATTGTTATTGCTATTTTGCTATTGTTATTTTGTTGTTGTTGCGGTTGTTGTTGCGGTTACGGTTGTTGTTGCTGTTGTTGTTGTTATTGTGGTTGCCATTGTCATTACCATTACGATTATTGGTATTGCCATTGCGATTATTGGTATTGCAATTGCTATTGCTATTTTTGTTTAACTAAAACTCTATTATGAGACGTTATTTTGTTTTTCCAAATCATTTGTAATTTACTCCTAAATGCAATTCATAAGTCTACTACAGAATTTTATCCCTCAACTTTATAAAAAAGCACCTACTACACATCTGGATACCACTAATCATATGCTTATTATTAACACATGTATTTTTACCAAATAACCGATTTGAGTATATAAATTTTAAAATATATATTAAAACATGTTAGTTTTTTCATGAAATATCATAAGTGTAAACTGAAATGGAAACGAAATCCTTTAGTTCGACTTATCTTCCTTCTTCAAGCAATTATTAATCGTGTTTCTCCTGTCATAGCTCAAACACCCCTCCCAACTCAATAAAATTTCAAATGAAGTAACAGATTGAATTTCAAATCTGATGCCCCGCTAAAAGACCGAGATAACGCATTAGATATACGCTCCAGAAGACTTAGAAGGACCAAACCTTACATTGGTCATGAAACCGGCGAGAGTGATGGAATTTGGTTCGTTGCTCTTTGGCTCCAGAAGACTTAGAATTTGGTTCGATAATTTGGCTAATAAGTTGAAGGAGGCGGTAGCCGGAGGTGATAACTTGAGGAAATATGGGTCTGGGGTCTGTAACTTATACTTTATATGGGTTCATGCAGTGTACACCGGATACAGGAAAGCCTAGGTGCATGAAATGTTTATCCGATGCAACTAATGTGATTTATAATTGTTGTAGAGAAGAAAGAAAACTAGCTGGAATAACCTTCTCTACTATATGTTATTTTTGGTATTTACATTCTAATTTTCTTCCTCAGACACCATATATCATCTCTATAGACTTCAGGTAATAATGCATTAACAATAGTGTATCTTAGTACGATAATCAGTATTAGTATACGTGAAGGTCATGCTAGATTTGTGTTGGCATAGGTGTTGTACAACGAAACATTGAACACTAGCTTATTATTTTTAGTCACTTTAGATATATACATGTTTATACATTATATTAAATCAATCAATATATAATTAAGAAAAGTAAATATATAGACACTATACTCCGCAAGAAAACCGGTTTAGAGAATCCCAATGCCTCATCCGAGAAGGCGGACAGAAGCCACGGGCAATATGTAACGGGCGATGACCGTGGTAGGCATTTTCGTTCGTGGAAAACGTGCTCAGGGTGAAGGACGGGGATGAACGGGTGTGGTGGGTCATGAGTCGTAATTAACCTTTGCGAATAGGAACATCAACTGAGAACAGAACCGAAATTAAAAATCAAACAGATACCTAGCAAACAAAATTTATGATGGAATAGAGCCCTTGCGAATAGAAAATAAATCTGATCAATGTGTATCCAAACCAATTATAAATATACTAAGGGGTTGTTTGATTATACTGACTCACTAAGATCTGACTGAGTCAAAAGCTAACCCAGTTAGAAGTCAGAAGCTAACCCAGTTAGAAGTCAGAAGCTAACCCAGTTAGAAGTTAGAAGCTAACCCAGTTAAAAGTTCTGACTGGGTATACATCTAACTGAAACTTGGCTGTTTGATTCAGAATCTGACTAAGTCAAAAAACGTATATTTTCTAATCAACTAGAATCATTAACAATCTTAATCAACTACTAAATCAAAATCGAAACCACCACAACCATCACTATCACCGTACACATTCCGACCAAACACCACCGAAGTCTTCCTGATCATCATCAACTCATTAGCTCTCACAACCGGAGGAGGGTCGCGCAGCTGGTGGGTCGCGCAGTAGGTGGGTCACGTAGCAGCAATGGCGGAGCATTATAGGGGCCGGGGGCCACCGCCCTCCTATTTTTTCGTCTGTAGTGTTAAATTTTAGCCGATAGTGTAATTTTTTTACCCGATAGTGTAAATTTTTATATAAATATCGAGTCCGCCCCTCTACAAAAATTATTTTCGCCCCCGCCCCCTACGAAAGAGTTGAAGCTCCGCCACTGCGCAGCAGGTGGGTCGCAGTAGGGGGCCCTGCGGGCCGCGAGGGGGATCTGCGGTCAAGGGAGTTCAGGTTGTGGAGGTTGTGGAGGATATGCAGCCGAGGGAGGGAGTTCAGCTCAGCTAGAGGTTGTGAAGCAGCCAAGGGTTGTAGGGATTGGGTCAACTTATTTTGTTTTTAGGTTTGGGTTAGCTAAGCAGACCCGGTCAGCTTGAAACGAAGCCGAAATCAAACAGGCTAACCCGCTGACCAAGTCAGCCGGTCATACCGGTCAGCCGAAATCAAACAGCCCCTAAGTTAGTATCTCGTGTATTACACGGGTTGAATAAATAACATATTAAATAATTAGTAATAAAATTTTATTAATTATAAAACGATATGATTGAAATTGCATATGAATAGAAATATAAGTAATAAATAATGATATCATTGTTTTAAACTTTTGTTTATAAACTCTTATTGCTTTTTAAAAAAAATTGTTTCAAACAAACCGTTTTTAAAAATATCAATATTAAAATTTCCTTATTATAACTCCTAAATTTATTTATTTTATTTTATATAAAATCATTTAAAAACACCATTTTAAAATATTTCATATTTCTAAAAATGTTTGTTACTTTAGAAAATTTTCTTATTTTTAAAATTTTGTTTATTTAGAGTTACATTTATAAAAGTATCCCTTTCTCAATTTATTTAAAATAATTTTGATCTTAAAAAATTAATCTCAAAAATTTTAAATAATATTATTAGTATTTAATGTAGTTATTAGATAGTAGAAAGAAACAAGAAAATTAAAATTAGATAGTTTAGAATTTTGTAAAATGTCATTTTAAAATCTTTTTTTTATTATAATAATTATATATTAGCTGAAACAGGAACAATATAGAACTCATATAATTGTTTGAATCTTAAACCCAAATCCTTTAAACCCAAGCATATTTTAGTCGTTTGTTTCTTGGCTTTTGGCATGTGATATCTCAATTTGAACGGAACTAAAATTCAAACACTATCGAGCACTTGCAATTAACAAACCAATTAAACATAACCCAAACAAAAACATCAAAATACTTGCAAATATCAATACCCAAATTGAACAATACGCATATAAATAGATTTATCTTTGTTGTCGATATTAGAAATCATTTAATTATATGATCTTGTGATTACTACATAAGTTAGTTTAATTATCATGTTTTGATAATCAACCAATGGCCCCTTATTGATAAGTTGATGTAATTATCAACTTATTGATAATTGCATTATAGATGCTCCATGAAAATATTTGTATAGACGATATTACTCTTACGAATACCTATAAATAAGGGGTTTATGTTTCTAATTCTTCTTAATGTCAAATCACAAAATTCACTTACACATTTTCTAATCTAATTTAAAAGAGAATCAAGAACATGAAGAACACCGTAATGTTGAAATTTCCATAACTTGGGCATTCAAAGGAGATAAGAGACTTTCTGCATATGGTTGTATCATCAAGAACATAACTGAATCTTCTAACAACTAAATTTTACTTTCATATATCTTGTTTACGTTAAAAGTAATCAATATGTGGTATCAGAGTATGGTCGAATTTCATGAATCATGTTCTTGATATTTGCATGAAATTGAAAATTTGTGTTTCGTTAGGAAATTTTTGATGATTAAAATTTTCATATATTAATGAACATGTCGTTATGTCGAGGGATTAACTTTTCTGGTTCGATAAAACCATTTGTGGTTAAATCATTCATGAAACCCAAACATACTTACGGATTAACTTTCCTATTCGTTTTGCAAGGAAATTCTAGATGTTTTTTTTCCAGATATGTATATCTTTTGGGGGCAATTACAAACGGTATCAATCAAGAAATTTATCCGTCACCTTAAAGAATTTGATTTAACATTAAGGCTATTTGTAATGGTTTATTTAGTTATAATAATATGTTATCTCGCGTTCTGAAAATTTCTGAAAATTATTAAGGAACAATAATGCCTGGAAGAAAATGACTTAATATGGCATCTTAACAGTAGTGTCAAGTTAATTTGCCATTGCATTGTGAGCACTTATACTATTAACTTGATGCCCATATTGTTATGTTCCGTTAATCAATATGCATTTTCAGTTGCCAGGAAATTTAAATTGTTTGTGAATTATCAAGGTCTACCGCGAATAAAAAACATCCCGCATTACCAATGATCTACCATGGTTGATAGACGAATTACAGTCGTTCACGGATTACTACACGTGCTACTGCATTTAATACACAACTTACAAATTGTTGTTTGTAAAATATATACCGTGATCTACCGCAAACAAATGAATTTATCGTTATACGAAGACTGCCACTTAAAGTTATGAATGTCATTTTATGTAAATTCAAGCAACTAAACCAACGAGATTTTGCTTGAACTAATATGGAATGCTTAAACGATTGATTTCTTATATGCATTGCTCTAACTAAAAGTGTGATACAGACTATCCATTGGATCCCCATTGACCCCGACCCAATTCAAAAAACCCAGTCCAATGGAAGATCAAGTCTTACGCAAGCCATTATTCCATTATATTATATTATAATCGGCATTTAGTGCAAGAGAACAGAAAATTGGCAGCAAATAGTTCTTACTTTCGTTTACAATTGGTTTACAATTTCGTTTGTTATCTTAATCTTTTGGAGACCGTCGATCTCGAATCCGACTGTATCAATGCCTACACAATAATTGTTTTACTCTAAGATGACTTCACTTGCATAACAAATATAAATCCTTTTGTATAAATTTATTTAAGTGATTGAACAAACGGGATATTACTTGAACTAGTTTTAAATTAAGGATTAAGTAATGTATTTATTATAATAGTTTGTTTTTTCAATCATGGAACCCAATGACGAATTGATTGACATTACAAAATAATGAAACATAAATTTGATATACACACTTGTTACAATTTTTGCCCAATGATGATGTGAAATTCATGTCTAACGGTACTTATTTGTATCCTAAGTCTTTTTAGTAACAAGTACCAACAAAAAGTTATCAGTTTAATAAATAATTATAATTGATTTATTAATAAGGGTAACATGTACTATATATATTATGTTTGTTTAACGTTTGATCTTTGTGAGTAAGTTTTTTAGAGAATGAGCAAAGAAAAATAAGACTTCAAGCTTTTTATTATAGTTGAATTTAAGAGAATGTTATAAATGATATTTATGGTGAGTTATAAGTTTTTAAAGGAAGATCATAATTAAAATTTAAAAGAGAAAAAATAAATAAAATAAGGGTTATGGAAAAAATTTAAAAAGAGAAATGAAAATAATAAATAAATACGATGTGTTAAAAAAATATTTAAAAGAAAGGACGGGAAATTATCGTGTAACATGTAGTGTTGTGTGATGTGTAAAATTAGTAGCAAGATTTAGCATAAGAATATTAGAAATTATAATTGACCATGAAATGATTTGTTTAGGCCTCTAACATTCATAATTAAATCATATTTGATTACAAAAATATAATAAGCATAGTTTAATTAAAAAATTAATAATATGCATGTGATCTTTTATTGTGTTATGATAAGCATTACAGGCTATTTGGTAGCTCTTAATGGTTATTAAAAGGTTATCAAACAGTCTTTAATTGTATATGATAAAATTTCACATAAAATAACTATCATAAGTATTCTAATAGCTTAAATCTAAAGAATTACAAGTACAAAAACCGAAAATGTTATGGGTTGTGTTGCTTAGGTCAGTTGTTAATCGGGTTCAGGTTAACTTTCTTTGGATTTGGGTAAAAAACACATCGTTTAAATACAAAAGATCTCCTACAATTATGGAGATACATATGACTAAATTCATTCTAATATAATTAACCAATATATACACGGTTTCATTCAAAATTACAAAATTTGAAGTTTCGTTATAATACACATTTTTTTTATTTTTTCATTTTTAATAAAAAGGAGTACGAACTTTCATATTCGATTTAATTGGTTATTTGTTAGGTACTATACTGGTTTTTGGGTTTACGTAAGTGCACCGATGAAAACTTCATAATCAAGTTCGGTGCACATGCAATTTGCTTCAACTTAATCCGAGTACTTCCTTAATTTGTCCCCATAGTTTGTATTGATTTACTTGATAGATACTAAATAGTTTGATAAAATCCTTTTTCTTCATGACTAGTTACGTAAATGGGGAAATTCTAAATTACCACCAGTAAGAAAAACATAAAGATAACGGACACATTTATAAAGATAGGAGTTAAATATTGTCACCTTAATTAATTGTATCGATATATATTACACTAGGTTAAAGTCCCGTGTAATACACGGATTCAATAAAAGATATTGTTGTTGTTTAAAAATATGTGTAATTTATATTGTTGTTAATAATATTTTGTATATTGACTTTTATGTATAATTTTTAACGTTAGCTATATCTAACATTAGTAGGTTTTCTCTATTAATATTATACATTTAAATAGTATATAATATGAAATGAAATAAATTTATAAATAAAAACTTTAACTAATAAACACATTAAATTAAACATGAAAAATAATATTTCAAATTCATAAACATCCAATAATTTATTTGTATACAGTATTTGGTGTTTTGTTGGTTATTTTTTTATCATTATCTAATATTAATAATTTTAACATTTATCTACTTTTAACTTGAGATAATGCAACATAGAGTTGATCATTATCCATGTTGAAAAACAAACTAACTTTGGATATCGATTATCATTGGCAATTGTTTTATTATCATTGCATAACACACTGATAACAACAATTGTCTTCTTTGAAATTTAAAAAAAAATTCCTTTGACTAAAGTTGTCAAAGCTAACCGTAGAATAAATATATAATTTTCAATATTACTTTCAAATACATCAAAACAATTTGTACATATCAAACGAACTCCTATCAAACATAATAATAAGAATAATAATAATAATAATATAATAATAATAATAATAATAATAGTAATAGTAATAATAATAATAATATAATAATAATAATAATAATAATTGTCACACCTCGACCGACGGCGGAATCATCGGGGCGGACGAATGAGAGACGATTGTTCATAGCACATGGAACTAATTAAGTTGAAGAATTATTAAATATCATTATTTATTAAAATATACAAGACAAATAAGTTCATACAATACAAAAGCATCAAACAAAGAAATAACGTGTTAGTTAAACTAGATCCAAGTCTTATATGAGCATGAAGAAAATCCACAAGTAGTAAACCTGAAGCATGTTAAAAATAAAAGGTCAACTTTGAAAGTTGATGAAATTTTCATAGTTTTCAGTACATAAGTATATAAAATATGACAATTCATGTTGTAAGTTAGAGAACAAGTAACTAGGGATGTAAGACAGAATGCACAATCAAACATTGACAAAATTTTACAAGTCTCAAACATTTACAAGTATATACGATTAGCTAAGTGTACTTGGATCAACCAAGCAGGCTTGTCAGGCCCATAGATCTATGACGTCACCAGGCTAGCAATAGGTAATGATTGTATATATATTTGACATTACATGGTAGCTACAAAGTTCAACTAACCACAACACACAAGTAAATTGCTATAAGTTTACAAGAATCAAACTTTTACAAGTGCAAAGGTTATAAAGTAACATGTTTCACCCCAAAGTATGAAAATATGAAAAAGGGGTATAGAAATACTCATTTGAAAAATAAGTATAAGAATGATGATAAGAGATTAAACGAGTCTCCAACAATTTCTTTTACAAGTTACCTAAACGTATTGATTCCAAGATAAGTTTAATAATAAGATTAATAGTTAGACATGAACTAGGGTTTTAATAGGGATTTAGGGGTTTAAATAATTAAATAAAATAATGAATCGTTTACGTTTTGGTTTAATAAAGATATTATAAATCAATTAAGTCCAAGAATAATTAAAAAATGTCTCAACAATTTAAGTTATTGAGTTAATAGAAATTAAGTTTGAAAAGAAATAATTAGTTTATTAATTAATTATTTGATAAAGAGAATTTATTAAATACTTATTTAAATGACTTTAAAATTATTTAAAAATCATTCTATAAAGTTTTGAACTTTTAAATGATTTATTATAAAGGTCTTATAATACAAAACTTTAAAATTAAGAATAAAGTATAATAGAAAATTATATTGTTTTATAAGTTTCAATAATTTAATTAAAAGTTTAAGGACCGATTTATTAACTATAACATGGTTAAATAAATCGATGAATAACCAATTATTTATATAATCATTTAAATAACTAGTTGAATAACTTAGTTATTTAACATGTAAAAATTTATAATGTTTTGAAATAGTTTAAATTTAAACCATAATAGTTTTGTAGTATTTAAATTACATAAAAGAGTTAATAGTGTTTTATATCCTTTGTTATTTTTTTATAAAGGAATCATAGGTTTTTTTTAAACCTTAATAATTAATTTAATAATTTCCGAAACATTTTATTAACCAAATAATTTTTATTTAGATTTAATATCATATCAATATTGTTTCTGAAATTTAAAAGTATATAAAATTGCCTTTTAAAAAATGATGGAGGCTGGGTTCGAACCCCAGACCTCCAGTTTGCAAATGTAGAGTGTAAACCGGTTGAGCTAGCAGCCGAGATCTGGTATAAAGCTCCCTTAAAATGTTTAAAAGCATTAATTGCAAAATCCCAAATTTACTCAAGAACCCTAGACCCGAATTGAGTCAAATTGAACATCAATTCGGATATGTTAACCAAATTAACATTAGGGCTTTGTTTCCCCATGTTAAACCGAGTACAATGATGTGCGAAACTTACGTTATAGAGTTCGAGTTCTTGAAGATGGTGACAAGGATAGCCGCGACCGAGATAAGTTGGTTCGAGGTTCAAACATTGATGATAATTCAATTAACTTTGAGGTTAGCTTCGTCTGGTGTTCTTGATGCAAAGTTCTTTGTCAATTTCGAAGATTGAAGCCTGGATTAAAGTGTTCGGTTAGTTGCAGATTCACGGTGAGGAGGATGATCGAATTTGATGGTGGTGTGTGTTTCAGGTGTAATTGAGGTTTGCATACGATTCGAGATATATAATTGATCATTTGGGTTCATTTAATTGGGTTATTATTGAGTTTTAATGTCCAAACGGCTATGGATTTAGGTCGCCGGTTACTTCGCTTCAATGGGTTCATAAACATGATTTAAATACTTTTAAAACTCATAGTAGTGTTTGAATCTCATACACGAAGCGATTGGAAACGGTTCTTGGGTGAAATTCCAAGGGGTTTTGGTGTCTTAACCCTTTCCGGAGTCGACCGGAGGGTAGCCGGAAAAACGAGAAAGGAGGGTGGGGCGGTTTGGGTCAAACAAAATTTATACTTTGGTCTCTGGTGTTTTAAAAACTTATCATTTTATGTAAGAAGTTTGTTAATTAAGTTTCAAAAATGATATTTAAGCCCCTTAACTATTAAAACCCTCATTTAATTATTTAATAACTAATAATATATATAACTTATACAATTTATAATTTTAAATCAATCTTTTAAGTATAATCTTGTAATTTAGTTAGATGTTTTAATGGTTAACACTTATGATTAACATTTGAAAATTTATAAAATAGTAAATTTTTATGAAGTATAATTATTATTATAATTGATGTAACGATAAACTATTTGAAAATTTTTTAGTAGCTCAATTCATAGTAATGATTATATAAAATATTTGTGGAGTTTGATCATCTAAATAATAACATACTTAGAATAATGGCTTTTACAATTTTGAGAAAGTTTCAAAATAATTTCGGGTTTATAATTGAAAAAAAATAGCGGATGTTACAATAATAATAATAATAATAATAATAATAATATAATAATAATAATAATATGATAGTACACATAAAAGAAAATAAAAAATTTAAAAAGTAAAAGCTATATATATCTTATAGATTGACTTGTGAAGTATATCATCTTTAAAAAAAATTAAAGTAAATTAATATTAATCCGAAATCACAATTTTAGACAATAATAGGTTAAATCATAATCGCAGAGGATGAAAGTTCAAAAATATAACAAAAAGTAAATACCTTTTGTTGAAGAAAATTTGATAAAACTGAAGCCGAAATGAGAACGTAAATGAAGTCTCTCGAATGTGATATTATCAGACTTTATAAAAACATCGTGAGGATCGTAAACCTGGGATGGTTGAGAAATATTTTAATATCGAGTATGACTTTATTTTAAAAAAAAAAGATATCTATAAATTCCTTCAAACCGGAGAGGAGTCGATTAAAAAATTACGTAACTTTTGTCAGATTTGAATATAAATCAAGTATTTAATGGAAAAACACAATCAATGAACCAATTTCATAGATGAAGAAAATCATAAATGATTTATATAATTTTTATTGATAAATTATTTGAAAAAAAATATAGGGTAGGGTTAAATTTTTAAATTTTCCTTAAATATCTCTTGTATATAAGTTAACTTTTAGTCAAATGAACCTAGACTAACACTACGAACAGATACATATTTAAGCAGAAATTAAAAAAATAGAGGCTTAAGAGAACGTCAAACGACACTAAAATTATTGTTTTACAAATAAGTATAGATATCCTTAAATATTGTTAAAGTGTACCATGGTAGATTAATCAGCCTCTCATATACAATTGCGTTAGCTAATTTCACGTGTTAGGATGGTAAGTAATAATATATATATATTAGCAAATTTCCCTGAATTTTTATTTCGCTTAAGACCCTTAAAGTTATGTGTTAAAGGTGAGTTATTGATTCATCTTATACTAAAAGGATTTTTATTACGTATCATATTGTAGTATGAATTTCATATGTAAAAAATAGTGTCGCTGGAGTTACGTGTAGATCGTTTTAGTCGCCATATATAAAATGTAATTTACGTATGCTTCATTTACTCATATTAATTTTGTTTCCTCTGTATAGCTTTTATTTTTTAACTAAAAATTAATCTCGTCCAACAAATTAAAATTAGAATTATTAAAATCAATAACCCTGACTTTTATTTCTTTTATTAAAGTTTCTTTTGTAAATTTGTTGTCGTTATAAACTTTATCTATAATGCATGCCCGAAGTAATAGAGTTTAATTAAAAAGATGACAATCCTGATAGAAATCATTTTTAGTTATGTTATATCATAATTTTTATTTTATTAAGATAAGATATTTTATTTGTTTACAAGGAGCATGTAACATGATCTCCTGAATTTTTTGAGAAGGTTAATTCACACGCTCATTAATTAATTTCTAACCCTACATGTCTTTTTGTCATTATAGAACTAGAATTCTCAACCTCGTGCTGATGAACACATTCCGAATCACATTTTAGTACTGCTAGACTACAAGCCCGTATGATCTTTTTAATGTTAAACATAAAACAATTTACATTTTAGTACTACAAGACTACAAGCCCGTATGATGCAACATTTAGCTCTATTATTAATATAAAATGAATAGTCCATTTAAGCATTTAAGAATTTGACCACCAGATTTTAGGTTTTTTGTGATACCCAGTTTTTTGAAGGCTTTATAGTGTAATCAACAGAATTTGTTATCATAGCCGTCTATGTTTGAGTTGGTCTTTATTTTACGTAAGTTTTGTTTGAAAACGAGTCATATCAAATATAATGTATTTTCATTTGTTGTTAAAAATTTGAATTACGCTACATTATGACATAAATTTAGTTTGAAAACGAGTCGTGGTAATTGTGGTATAACATCATCACGCCACATATGATGGCGCCACACGTGCTTATTTTTATGTACATTTTGAGTTGGAATATGTTTCGACATAAATTTTATCTGGAGTCGTTGTAACATCCGTCCATTTTAAAAATAAAAACCTAAACCCGAATCCATTTGAGTTAATTTTAGAAACCAAATTCATTAGTTAGCTATTTAATTAATTTTGATCTTTCAAATACAATAATTATACCATTTATTCAATTCTCATTTATCAAATCATTTAGCAATCTATAATCACTTTTATAATTTATAAAATAAAGTTTTATAAATTTATAAGGTTTATTTATAGAAATAAATAATTATATTTCAAAGTTTATAAAAAAACTATAATGTTATATAAGTTTATAAAGTTTAAGGTTAACTTTGATATTTAATTAAGGGGTAACTTTGTAAAATAGTAACCAACTTTCAAAAGTGTTCCAATTAAGTAACTCAAGTTTTAAAAGTGTTCCAATTAGATCACTCATTTTTATATTTTATACAAATTAAAAGTCATAACATATTTTTTAGCATATTATACTTTTGAACTCAGTTAAAAAATATTTTTTTCTACCTTTTGATGCTGATATAGAACGTTGACGTAAATTTTAGGCACTTTTTTATATTTTTCATAATTAACATGTTTTTTTTATTTTTTAATATAATTTTATATATTGAAAATTCTAACTCCAATGTCTTTTCCATCATTACTTTCTTGTCGTAATAAAATTTGGTAATGACTCGATTTGATCGTTTGGAGGTCCAATTTGAGAAAAATATGCATGAGTGACTAAATTAGAACACTTTTGAAACTTGGTTACTATTCTGTGACATTTTTCCTTTAATTAAAACACAAAGTTAATTTTACATTAGAAAATTTTGGGTTATATAAGTTTAGGGTTTATCTGGTAATCTTTGAAACTTAATTCAAAATTTTGTTACATAAAATGATAACAACTCAAAACTTAGGGGACCAAAGTGTAACGTTGGTTAAAACCCAAACCAAACAGCCTCCCTTCCGTCGTTTCCCCTCTTTTTCCGGCCCCTTCTCCGTTGAGTTCCTTCACACACCCAAAACGCTCGATTAAAACGCAATTAAACTATATTAAACATCTCTTGAACCCGTTTCGAACCAAAGATCCGTTTCAATTCAAATAAAATAGTTGTTAACTGGACCAAACTCAAAACTGAACCCGCAAATAATATTGAAACCAATTGATTTAAAACGGATTAAATCAAGTCTTTATAATCGAGGGAAAACAATGAAATCGACTCTTGAATCTGTACCAACATCTAAATTCATCTGGAAATCATCTAAAGACCCCTATCGATCATCACCCTTTGATCGACCTGCAACTCATTCATTCGTTTCCTTTTGAGCATCATATCATTCAATTGAATGAGGAATACAACTATTGTCACCATAAGAAGCTTCATAGTCCTCGAATTGGAGCGAATCATCCTGAACAACTCCATTCGATAACACCTCGATCGTGAATGTTCTTATACTTGTTCCACTCGAAACAACATTAATCCAGCTAATTCCACACGCGCACACAATCGATTTCATGTGCAAAGCAAAAGCCCCATGTTGATTTCTATCAAAATGTCGAATTGATGTTCAATTGGATTCAACCCGATTTCTAGGGTTCTTGTAATTTGGGGATTCTTTAATTAATGTATTTATAAAATTCTTTTGGAACTTAACAGATCCGGGCCTCTAGCCCAACGGTTAACAACACCCTTAAATGCACAGGAGGTCCGGGTTTGAACCTGGACACCCTCAAATCATTTTTGGAAACCTTTTCTTTTTATAATTAAATTACAAAAATGAATATTACTCTATTAAATTAAAATAAAGATTATGTTAATTATTAAATATATTCCAGAAATTATTAATTTAGTTTCTGAAAATTTTAAACAAGATAATCTTCTATTTTTAATTAAAAACAAATAATTTAATATCATAAAAACTATGACAAAAATTATTTAAAGATTATCTTTTTATTACTTTATAAAATGGTCTTTAAATCAAATAAGTTATTTTAATAACTTATTTGAATAATTAATCATTCAATTGATTATTTTGATCGTAAGTTTAAATAATTACTAAATTAATTATTTACTTTCCACATTTTAATGCTCAATCTTTATTCTATCAATTATTACAAATTAAATATTCGAGTAATATTTCATCATTCAATTTCATTAAGATTCATGTTTGTTTTGATTATTCAATCAGTTTATTCCATCTTTATGAAATTAAAATATAATTAGTTGTATTATTGTATTTAACCTAATTATTAAACCCCAAATTCCAAATAAACCCTAAATCACATTTGGTAGTTAAATCATATCTTCATTCTAATCCTAAGACATCAAATCTTAGATTGAATCGTGAAGAAATTGTTGGAGCAAACCTTATTACTTTAAAGTGCATCTTAAATCATGTGTGTTTTTCATGCCATTTTTACTTTATTTCATACATTTTGAGGTGAAACATGTTAATCTTATAAACGTACACTTGTCAAATATCTTGAACTCGTAATACACGTGCAATTCGTTTATAAACTTATCATGGTTACTTGAGATATTTGTGAGCCTTATATGATAGTCATCTTGTAAAAACAATCGGTAACTATCGCTAGTCTAGCGTATGGGTCTGACAAGCCTATTTGGTGTTATAGCCGAGGTTATTGCTGGCTCCTGATGACGTATGACTTGTTCATCATGAGAATCAAGTACACTTAGTTAATCGTTATAACTTGTAATGGATATCTTTGTCAATGTTTGATTGTATCATTAGGCTATCTATATTCTTGCAATATTTCATAACCATGACATGAATTTCCTCTTAAACATTGTTTTCATACGTATGTACAAATTCATGAGAACTCAGCAACATTATATGTTGACCCTTTATTTTTAACATGTTTCAGAATTGCTACTTGAGAACTTATTGTTGCTCATATAGGACTTGGACTTAATTTAATTAAATATTTTATGTTGTTGTTTAAATCTTTATTGTATTATAATGACTTAATTGTCTAGTATTATTTAATGAAAAATAGCATTTAATATTATTTCAACTTATTTAATTCCATGAGCTATGAACAATCGTTTCACATTCGTCTGCCCCGATGATTCCGCCTTCGGTCAGGGTGTGACAGTCGTGTCAAATTAATACGTTTTTATTTGACAATATAAATTTGCATTAATTTTCATTTCGACATATATTTAATTAGAAAATGAATCAACCGACAGTACTCTATACTTTATCACACTGCGTAAGGCGTTGCTGCAACGCACAATGGGTAAAATACTAGTTAATGTGATAAGAATCGCACAGAATCAATAATTATAACATTTTTTTAACCATCAACCAATTAAAATAGTATGATTGATGCAGCACAACTGGAGGATAGGCCCATTGGTGAGGAGCAGGCAATGGTAGGAGGCCACAAGGGCAGGCCCAAGAGAGAAACCCAGTTGCCGAGAAGGTTGCGTGATTGAGTCAAAACATGAATTCCTGATTTGTAGTAGATGAAGTCCATGATTCCATAATTCCACTTTCTATCCATGATTTCCATTATTATTTAATTTAGTTATTTTGTTACTGCTTTTTTTTATTGTTATGTATTTAAGCATTGGAGTGTAGTAATGGAAGAATGCCAGAAATTTGCCCAGCTTTTGTGAACTCTTTCTTTCTTCAATTCTTGAAGCTTAACCCACTCTACGGGTTACCATCAATGATATTCAACTTTCTTTCTAAAATATGTTACCTTTCACCTCTTTAAATATTGGTTCATGCAAACACGAAATATCAAAACATCCAAACCACACATGGAAACCAAATCTCTAATTTCACTCATCTTTCTTCTTCAAGCAATCACCAATGGTGTCAATCTCATCATAGCTCAAAAACCCAACCCACATAATCAATCCTTCAAGTGTAGTAACAATGGCAATTTCCAATCTGATATCCAAGTAGAATACCGCGATTCTGCATTCAGTGTACTCCACAAAAGACTTGGAAGCAATGATTACACAGGTTATCAGATCGGTTATAAAATGGGCGACGTATATGAAGTTTGGATCGCCATTTTGTGTCCCCCGAATATCAAAAAGGAAGCTTGTTGGGAATGTATCAACAACACCATCCCATATCTGGAAAAAAAAATTGCCCGAAACAAAAGCTAGGTGTCGCGTGGACAGTCTTATCGAACCTAAACTGCATGGTGCGTTATGAGAACTATAGAAGTCAGCTAACACTTCTTGAATGGGCTAACTGGACTAGCTTCTCTTCGTCATCAAATCAGACTACTTCTAATGCTAGTGATTTGGAGAAAGGGGTGAATAATTGGCGAATAATTTGAAGGGGACAGCAGCCAATGGTGGTATCGTTACCAAATTCGGGTCTGGGCATGTGCCTTATGGGTCGGGTTCCCACACTTTATACGGGGCCATGCAGTGTACACCTGATATAGATGAGAAAGATTGCATGAAGTGTTTATCTGATGCAACTAATGCTCTTCATAATTGTTGTAGTAAAGAAAGAAAGTTATATGGGATAACGATGTCTGCTAATTGTTATTTTTGGTATTCACATCAAAAATCTCTTTCTAATACACCTTGATCATCTGATCTCTAGAGACTTACAGTTACCTCTCAGGTAATGTATATCTTTTTACAATGTTTAACTTTTCTGTAAGTTGATACACTTGGTATGCATTGCATAAAAACGTGGATTTCAGGTATATTTAATCACTTTAAGTACAATTGCATAGCAACTTAAGAGATGAAAACAATTATAAATGTAAATCTTGAATGTGAAGTAAACAAGAAAGCTAAGGTTTTAATTCTCTTTTAGGGTTAGTTGGTTGATGGATTACAAATTGAAACAGATGAACATTAATATAATCTGTATATTTATTCATATCAAAAGCATTAAACTTAACTATCACATACTAATTAAAATCATGTCGTGTTTATACTAGATATATTTAATATTCATTTGTGAATATAATATTATAATAAACCAATGAATTAGTACCAAATTAGTCAATTAATTTCCCCGGCTCAGGTGAACATTCTATGTACTTAAATTGTTTTTAATAGTTTTTATTCGTTATTTCTCAATCCCAACTAATAAACTTATATTTATCTTCTTAACAGAGGAATAAGATACAAAAGGAGGAAGAACATAGAAGTGAGGATTGATGGTAAATATGTTTACACATGTAAATGAAACCTCCATATGACATATTTCAATTGAGATTGATTTGTTATTAAAAAAATTATTTCAAATATACAGACAATTGAGCCTAAAATCTCATTCTTGTCTGTTGATAATTATTTAACAACTCTTAAAATTTACGTGCGACGATTTATAATTGTAATTTCTTGAAAATATCTATGTGACTATTGTATTTCAATTATTATTCAGTTCTTAACATTATTAGTTACTAGCGATTACATATCATATATTCTAACTTCTTTTATTTGTTAGTACCTAATCATGTTCATCAATTTATAGAAAATTATCAACTTCAAGCTAACTTATCTATTCGTTAAATTTCTATAAAAGCTTATTAGACTTATAACAAACGTTTTACATGTTTGGAAACTGTAATTACTTAAAAAGTTATACGATATTTATTTGATTTGAAAATCGACAAAAATTAATAAATAGAATAATAATAAAAGGATACTAATGAACAAATACCGTCAAGTTAATTTATTTGATTTACTGAATAATTTAAAGGCCGGGGGGGGGGGGGGGGGACGAAATTCGATTATAAAACCATACAATTCGTTAATTACATACATATTTAAGATTTTATAGTAGAGATCCTAATTGTTAAGAAAACATATGTAATTAACAATAAAATAAATGTTAATTACAATTTGCAGGTAACGAATAGACTTACTCATAATGTTATCACTAAATGGAGAGTGAATCTAAGCATATCAAATTAGAAGATGAGCTTTTAAAATAGACACATGTGTATATGTATGATGGCTCATTTGATACAATTAAGTACTTTTGAATTCTAAATATTTATGAATCATAAGTAATTAGATCTTGACTTTGAACATAATATCACAGCGGTGTGGCAACACGCGAAAAGCAAACAACTTTCGCGAGTCTGTTTTTATTGTTTGTGTGATCATGATGTCACATAAAAGAAAACATATATGATTATTCTTCGATATGCAACTCTACGTCCTTTTAAATTTAAAAGAACTATTGAACATCGTACAATTGATATGTTTTGCAAAAGCCATAGAATTGATATTCACACAACTATATTCTCACTGTGGAAAAAAATATGTTGTGTATGAACACTGAACAAACTTTGAAATACGCTACAACTGGTATTACCGAGGGTTAGTTGGGTAGTCGGTGATGAAGCATGTTAGAAAGAAATTTGTTTCATTCATCGTCACTTATAATCATATATAAACTTGAAATCGACAGTCAAAAAGTTATATTGTTTAATCCAATATCTATCATAATATCTTATTTTATTAGGATATGATATTTTATTTATTGATAATGAAATATTTAACATGCTTAAAATGAAAGGTTCAAATAAAAACTATATTTTGCTAAGAGTTCTAAGAAGAAATTTATTTTCATCTTTAAGCAATTTAAAAGTTTTGATTAACGTTAACTAGTTTAGAAACCGTCTAGGCGTCTACTACATGTGTTGTATGAAAATATTAAATAATAATTATGTAGTACTATTAAAAATTAAAAAATAATTTCTTGAGATAAAATATGCTTAAAGTTACATATAATTAACCATTAAGTAATTAAAAATAACAATAGTTTTTTAAACTTTCCTCTTTAAAAAAGTTCTGCTTTTAAAAAATATTGATTTTTTAACTCTCCAAAAAATTTATTAAAATGTTTGTATTAAGAAACTTAATTTAGTTTTCTATGATACAACACAAACCTAATAAATGATTATTAACAAAACATTTTAAAAACCAAATTATATGAAATATAAAGTTTTTTAATACAAACATTTTAATAATTTTTTGGAGATTTAAAAAATCAATATTTTTTAAAAGCAAAACTTCTTTAAAGATGAAATTTTGAAAAAATAGTGTTATTGTTTAATTACTTAATGGTTAATTATATGTAACTTTAAGAATATTTTATCTCAAAAAATTATTTTTTAACTTTTAATATTACTAAATAATTTTTATTTAATTTTTCATACAACATGTGTAGTAGACGGGTTTCTAAACTAGTTAACATTAATCAAAACTTTTAAATTGAAGCGTCTGATCTCATTAGTTGCTTTATTTTTTTTATTTTTAGTTTTAACTGAATATTTTATTATTAACATTATTTTAATTGGACAATTAGGATGTCAAAAATACTAAAATACACACATATTTAACGGAGAACTTAACGGAGTTAATGTGTGGATGAAAATAGCAACATTTGTTAAATCACAATGACTAAAATGATAAAAAAAATTGAATTGAAATGACAAATTCAATAAAACGTCAGTGAGGAAAATAACATTTTACTCTTATAAGTAATTATTAGATCGTGATCTTGAACATAATATCACAGGAGTGTGGCAACACGGGAAAAGCAAACAACTTTCGCAAGTCTGTTTATATTGTTTGTGTGATCACGATGTTACAACAAAGAATACAGATATGCTATTCTCTGATATGCAACTCTACGTCCTTTAAAATTTAAAATAACTATTGAACATCGTTCAATTGATATGTTTTGGAAAAGCCATAGAATTGATATTCACATAACTCTATTCTCATCATGAATAAAATATATATATTATGTATGAACACTGAAAAATCTTTGAAATACGCTACAACCTGTGTTACCGAAGCTTAGTTGGGTAGTGTGTGCTGATAACATGTTAAAAAGAAATATGTTTCGTTCATCGTCACTCATACAATTATATGTAAACTTGAAATCGACCGTCTAAAAATTCTATTGTTTAATCCAATATCATAATATCTTATTTTATTAGTATGAGATGTTTTATTTATTGATAATGAAATATTAACATGCTATTTTAATAAGGTGAAAGGTTAAAATAAAAATTATATTTTGCTGAGAGTTCTAAGAAGGAATTTTTTTCACCTCAAAACCAATGCAAACTAGTACTCCGGTTGAACTTATTTCGATGGCATTGTGATCGGTTTTTCCTGTGGTTGGATCTATAATCGACGATAAACCATTCCGTTGACAACAAAATCGAGTTTCGACACTAACAGTTAAATTTATAATGACAATATAAAATTCATTCAAACATGACAAATGTTAAACAAAAATACAAAATTCTATTAGAAATAATAAATTTTAATGAAGACAGTAAAATATTAAAAAAAACAACACGTTGTTAGTCTTTCTTAGACAAAAGTTTTTTATTAAGATAATCTTCCTCTCTTGAAAATAATAATAATAATAATAATAATAATATATATATATATATATATATAAACTTATTCTTTTACTTTAAATGTATTATTACGATAACAACAATCGTGTAGACTTATAATTTTATTTTATGTCACGTTTTTCTAACAATCAACCAATTGAATGGTACAAAATTCCAATTCCTTTATCTTTCACCTTATAAATAAGGTTTATTAGAAACACAAATTACCAAAAATTCTAAATGGAAACGAAATCTCTAATTTCACTAATGTTATTTTTTCAAGTGATCACCAACGATCATCTCATCATAGCTCAAAAAACTAGCACACATGAACAATCCCACAAATGCAGTAGCGACAATTTCAAATCTGATATCCAACTAGAATACCGAGATTCCGCATTCAAAAAACTCAACGAAAGACTTGTACATGAAGAATACACTGGTTACGAAATCGGTTATATGATTATCGGTGACGTTTTTGAAGTTTGGACGACCTCTTTGTGTCCCCCTAATATCAAAGCCGAAGATTGTCGCGAATGTGTCAACAACACCATCCCGTATCTTAAGAAAAACTGCCCGAAACAAAAAGCTAGGTGTGGCTTGGACAGTCTTACCGAACCTAAACTGCATGGTGCGTTACGAGAACTATAAGTCTCAGCTTTCGCTTCTTGAGTGGGCTTGGACCAGCTTC
The DNA here is from genome assembly GCA_025506515.1 of Flaveria trinervia. Taxonomy (NCBI): domain Eukaryota; kingdom Viridiplantae; phylum Streptophyta; class Magnoliopsida; order Asterales; family Asteraceae; genus Flaveria; species Flaveria trinervia. Next base: position 5,317,606 of record CM046457.1, on the reverse strand, counting down.
TCTTCGCCGTCAAATCAGACTCATGTTAATGCTAGTGATTTGGCAAAAGGGTTGGATAATTTGGCGAATATGTTGAAAGCGACGGCAGCTGGGGGTTTCATAGCCAAATTCGGGTCTGGGTATGTACCTTATGGGTCGGGTTCCAGCACTTTATACGGGTCTATGCAGTGTACTCCTGATTTAACGGTGAAAGATTGCACCAAGTGTTTAACTGATGCAACTAATATGCTTCATAATTGTTGTAGCAAAGAAAGAAAACTGTACGGAATAACGATGTCTACTAATTGTTATTCACATCAAAAAGCTCTTTCTAAGACACTTCCAAACGTCTTCTTAAGGTAATAATGTATCTGTTTATGATGTTTGATATAGTTAGCATAAAAATGTTCCTTATTTTCATATGCTAACATCACTGAAGTCAACGACGATGACCTTGTGTATAAATAACACAGTCGTTACATATCCGAAGGCTATACAAACACTTTTTGACACGATGTTACGTATATTGTGACATGAAACACTAGCACATCATATCTAAACCGCTTTAGATACAAGTTCATAGGATTATAAACTTTTTTAACCAAATATAACCTTTTTAAAATTCAATGTATGTGTATTTTAACAAAGTTTGTGTTTTATAAATTGTGAAGGGATCTTAATAGTATTAACCCTTTTAGTGAATTTACTTTTTCTGATATTTTATCATTTATGTTTATAAAAAAAATATGCTAAATTAGGTTTTTTTTAACCTTTTCGCCCCAACCAATGTTTCATCACAAGACGTCGAATATGAATGTATAAGATGCAGTATTCAAGGTTAGCACGACTAATTTTGAAAGAAGATGTCAACTTATATAGTACCATTCATATATTCCGGGTATTTTACTAAGTTAATGTTTATGTTGACCTTGAACTTAGATACGATGTTTCTCGACTACATGATATCCAACAAAATGTGTTTTCGTTCGGCTTTCTTAGGTGTTAACCGATTTTATTTTCAAGACCATTAGTTCCAATAAACTAATTTCTATCAAAGCAACACAAATGGGATATTCACTTGTGACCAACAGATATGACCAAATCTAGGTTATTATAAGATTGACTTTAACTAGTTCATTTGTATCTTGAACCAATTACAAAATACACACCTATTGTACTCCGTATCATACAAAAGTTGAAGAAGAAACAAATCACCACACACTTGAGCTCTACTATTATACACAAAACCGGGCCGGACCAAAGCTTGGTTCGTTAAAGCGAACCCACACACCGCAAGCCTTAGCCATGTGCGAATAACTCCATCCTTGGACCAATGCCACAAAAATGATTTCGGAAACAGGTCAGTGAAGTTTTAACAGGCCTCGGAAACAATATTTTCACCATATGCAAAAGGGTAAATACGCAATTTCACACGACCCTCTCTTTCCCCCTCTTGCTTAACTTCCCCCACCAGTGTCTTGTCTGCCTATCACCACCGCCGCCGCCAGCATGTACGCCCTTCATGAGTCTTGTTTTGGCTTCTCGTAACCGGTTTTTGTACTCTTTTTTCCACATCTCGAAATTCTTTTTCAAGTTGTTATAATCTTCAATCTGTTTTGAAGATGGGCGTCCCGGATTCACACTAATAACAGCTTTAGCATCATTATCAAAATTCTGTTTCCTCTGCTCGAATTCTTTCGACAAGAAGTCGATCGCGTCAGATATAACACCACGGCTTTCACGTCTACTGTTCCCGATTCTGGCAGGTGTCATTTGCGCAGGAGTTTGGATTCCCGATGTGTTATCCTCGGAATCATAACAACTGGGTGACAGTGGATCGTCTGGCCTGGGCCTTCCGGTATGCACATCAGTAATGCTTGAACCAAGAGTCTTCTTGGCTGCAGCAAGATTCATCTGCATCAACAAGTTATACAATGAGACTTATTTCAATATGAAGTATTTGTAAAAAAAGGTATTCACATGTGAAACTTACTTGCAAAGATGACATCTGACTTTGCCACTTCTTCTCGACAGCCTGCATTTTGCTTTCGTGCGCTAACCACCGTATTTCATGTTGTCGTATTTGTTCACGCAAAGCTGTATTTTCAAGATCCCTTTCACTCAACAATGATTCTGCATTTGCTACTCGTTTCTGCAGCTCTTCGATATTTTGTGGTGAACTTTGTACATTTTCCTCAAACAATCCTAGAAAGGGTAAAAAAACGCAGAAATAAATATAGGCAAAAACACATCATGTTGTTTTAGTAAAAGAATCTTGAAAATACCTTCAATTTTGAATTTTTACTGCATGACCTCCGCCTGCTTCTTGGTCTATCAAGGGGTGATTTTTTCCATCTTTGCATGTGATTGAAATGCTTTCGAGCCAACCACCCACGAACCACTGAAAAATTAGGGTGAATGGTTAAAAATGTCAAATATAACTGTTTAAACTGCTAAAGGATAATGTTTCACTAGAGATGGTAATACGGTCACGTTGGGTAAGAGATCAAAATGACTTCATGTTGAAACTTGAAACTGGTTATTTGTTAGTATGAATCAAAATGTGGTGCGCCGACCTGCAAAAACTTTTTGTTCGTTCTAAAAGAAACTGGAAATAACTAATGTGTTAAATGATTAAGAAAAGGTAGAATTTTGTAAAAAGCAATATACTTTTGGCAGTGGTACATTTTGGTGATTGAAGTTATTTTGTACCTATCTGGTAATTAAGTGTGTTTTGCCTGTATTTGGTTATTATTTTGTACGTTTTATACGCAATAATGACCAAAGTTGGCTTTACAAAAACTTGTAATGGAAAAAAGTTATAATACACAACTCAAATCACTGTCCATAAGCTTCATGCAACATGTACCTGATTGTATATGTACAATTGTTGTCAAATGCTCATTAAGTGAACTTTGTGCAATCCTTGGTTATGTTTCTTTAGAGAATTGAACTCCCTTCTTGCATTTTCACCACGATAACTGCATGAAAACAAACTCAATTCTTACTCAAAGTTGAACCGTAATTGAACTAATTAAATGAATGATAAGAAAAATTAAATTTATGAAAAGATTTCTTGCATGACTGCAGTGTCACAATTCCGATCAACTCATGAGAATCAAGAACTCGACCACCAAGGGAACAACTTTCCAGTGATGGTGTAGCTTCTAGAACTTGTTGTCTCAAATTCTCCAATACATCAACCTGAGCCCAAAAATTTCACCAATAAAACAAACATAAGATTATAATCACTTTCAAAACACCTTGTTCATTCTGACTATTCAATATCAATGAAAGATTAAATTAAACAAGAAAATACACTTGAAATCAAAATAAACTTGAAATGAAAAATAAAATATAAATGCGTAACTTTTTAATCCAAAAGACCTTGTTCATTCCGACTATTTTATATCAAATAATCACTTTCAAAACACACATCCAAACACCCCTTTTAGAAACTGACCTGTCCGCAGAAAAATAATTTCGTAAATCCAACTCGGTACATTTGTGTGGGGATTCTATGCTGCTTCAAAATAGCAACTGATGTACTCAATGGATCCATACAACTAAAATTCCCCGACAAAAGGCAGCCAAACCTGATAAATCATTAATATATTGCAATTTAAAACACATCAATCATAATAAGAAACTGATAAGATTTTTTTTTTAATTAATACTAGAGGTCAAGAGTTCCTGCAAGTTGCATGTAGTGGAGTAGATTAGAAAACGTTCTAAAAAAAGGTTTTTATTTTTACCGGCTAGCGAATTCTTGATGTGTGAAGTGTAATGGGTATCTTGATTTTGATATTTGCACTATCTCCACAATCTGGCTGCATTTAAGCTGTTCCCAAACAGTATCATTTTCATAGTTTCCAGGAAGCTTTTTGGTATTTGGTTTTATACATCGAATGAAGTGTTGCTTTGAATTCTCCATTTGCTGAATTATTTTAAATAAGTGATCCTACAAGCATTAAAAAATAGCTATTATTATCTCCTCATAGAACAAATATTAAAGAGAGCAATTCAACCTGTTCATGTGAAAAAGGATCACCTTTGGGTTACTTTCAAGTTATAACAAACATTTAAAAATCAACTCAAGTAGATCCAAATGTTTACAACTTCTTAGTTTGTTTTATTCAAATACGGCCATGATTTCACTAATAGTTATGTAACTATATTAATAGAAGAACTGTTCAATAAGTCAAAAGGTTATACAAAAAAAGTATTGGCAGTCAACCAAATGCATTTTGACATGTTACCCAACCTGCCTATTTTCTAATCTCAGGAATCAAGAAGTAGACAGAATATTTTTGGGGCAAATATCATATATATCTTTTTAACAATTCAAAAGTCCAAAAATCATTCATATCATATCTAGTAATTTACACTTTTAAAATACTAAGAATATAATATTTACACATTTCATAGTAAATAAATAAAAATCATTAGCTTATAAAATGTATGTTTCATTGAAGAAAAAAACATTATCAGACATCCATTGAGATGATTCATACTATACTAATATTGTTTCTTAATTCATTTATTCAATGATCCGTTGTAACAAATAAATTAAATTTTGTTTACTTTGAAATGTGTAAATAAGATATTTTTAAGTCTTTTTATAAGGGTATATATAGTTTTATGAAAATTTCAAAGGAAAATACTTAAAATTAAAAGTTTTGATAAGAAAATTCAAAAAAGTAATCACAAATAGCAAGTCAACCAAGTATATATTGACCTTATACCCAACTCACCCGAAACGCCTATAATCTCACGAACCAAAAAAAGGAAGCTTACCCTGAACTTTGCCCCAACACTTTGACCTGTTGTATGGACCTGGTTCATCACACCAGATGCCAAGCAGTTCAAGGTTTCTTACAAGACGACATAAGTTGGATGGTATCAAACTGTACATTGTCCCTGTTCTGTTTCAACAACCCCGAAGCATCATATTGAACCTGTAAACATTCCATTACTTGGTCACATAAACAACAAACATACGCGAGTAACTAACAAATGAGTGCATGAATATGGTAACAATGGAGAACCTCTCGAGCATAATGGCTGACCCTAAAAGCTCCTTTTTCACAGCTAAAACAAGTATTATAACTCAAGTCTTGTTTGATCTTATTAGTAAATTTGTCATCTGTGGCTTCGGAGGAATTTGAACACTCATTGAGTATTGATATTAGCCCCATGGGTTTCTGCAGATATTAAAAAAAAACACATGTTAAATATAATGACAACAAATAACCAAACAGAATAATATATCTTCAGGCATCAAACATACCTTCTCAAAAAGATCTAAACACTCTTGGTTGTCTTCAAACACTACTTTTTTCCAGTGGATTCCTTCGAATTCATAATCCTAACAATAATACTATAAACAGTTAATATATTATATATTTATATATGTTCAAGACTAACATCAACGCATCAGTATCATAACTAAAGATGGTTTATACATTTTAAAATAAAACTTTTTCCACACTTGTAAATTTTATAAATGTTCTTTTCATGCAAGTTTTTTGCATACGTGGCATCTGATGTGACTGTTAGCACGATATTAATTGGTGTCACCTAAGCAATGTACAGGTATAATGAGATTGGTTGCTAAACTCCAGAATTTAAGTTGATTTCTATTATGCACCTAATTAAACCTTGTAATTGTATTTAGTAATTGTGTGTTTAGGGTTATAATAGAGGGTTCTTTATATAGAGGACAATATTACATAATTAACCCTAAACTATTCACTAATATATCTAGTCTAATATTCCCCTGCAAGCTAAGCTTGGAGAGATTTAGCTTGAAATCTAAATAGAACATAAAATAAAAATAAGTAACGTAAATTATTGGTCTCGTTGTTTGTCGTTGCAATCGACGAATGTGTGAAGCACCGGTTGTTCTTCTCCGGTTATCGTGTTGTATGCGATGTGAGTTTGAAACGATCGTTGTTCTTATCCTATGAATCTTCTCGCGTATCTCCACACCTAAAACTTTTGCACGAAGGTACGCCACCGTTGTATGGCGGAGCCACTGTTGCATAGCAACGACAATGAAGATGAAGCATCACTTTGAATGTGATGACGTGTTGAGATTGAAAAGGAGTACAATGATTGTATGTTGTGTGCGGCGGCTAAGATTAGGGTTTAGCGATGGCTAGGGTTAGGTTTAGTGGCGGCTAGGGTTAAGGGTTTAATGATGGCTAGGATTAGGGTTTGGCGGCTAGGGTTAGGGTTTGGCGGCTAGGGTTAGGGTTTGGATTAAGCGACAGCTAGTATTAAAATTTGGCAACGGCTAGGGTTAGGGTTTGGCAACGACGGCTGCGATTGTATGAAAGGAAAGAGACGATGGCGGTTTGTATTCGCTAGTTAAAGGCAAAGATGGTAGTGGTGATTATTCTAACGGAAGAATCGGTAATGGATGGTTGGACAGGGCGGCGGCAGCGGCCGGCTGCCTGATTAGGGTTCCGGCAATGATCTGATACCAAATTAAACCTTGTAATTGTAATTGTATTAAGTAATTATGTGTTTAGGGTTACAATAGAGGGTCCTTTATATGCAGGACAATATTACATAATTAACCCTAAACTATTCACTAATAATATCTAGTCTAATACACCTAATTAATTAAAAGTTAGTTAATAAAATGAGGAAGTATAAGGATTGTTTCTATATTATGAAACAAATCATGATACAAGTTGTATTTCATAGACATGTGTGTTTATGTGTGTAACTATACCTCTTGTTCAAGCTTACAAAGATGGCGAATAAAGTGCTGTTGCAGTCTCTCATCAGCATAGTTTATAAACAACTGCTGAAAGCTATTTTTCTGAAAAAAAGTAATGTTCATATGACATGATACAGTTGTATTAAAGATGACTATAATTTTTTAAAATTAAAGTAGTTGTACCTGTAGTGAGTCAAATCCGTAAGTGTCTAAAATGCTTATGGTGTGTTGAGTATGTTGTCCGTCTCCTTTAAGTGATGTATTAACTTCTTCCACAAGCCAATTAAACATGCTCTCGTAAACAAATGTTGCTAATGCATCTCTTTTGTCAGTTGCCTAAATAATAAAGAATAAATTGCCATGTTACATTATTTGGAAGTAATTGTTAATTACTTATTAAAAAAGGTAAGCTTGATGTACCTGCTGCAATGTTAATGGTTCAGTTATATTATCAGTTCTGTTGGTAGATAAAACCACCATTAGCTCATCCATCTTGCAGCCCATTAACCTAGCAGCACTTCGAAGTGCTTCAAATATACAAAAAAGAAAAAAGAGGAAATAAACTTCCGTAATAATAGATAGGTAAAAACTATGAGGTGGAAACTCAAATAAGAGATATTATAATCATACTTCACACCCAGAAAGTACAAAGAAACAAAAAAAGGTCTTTATTTAACAAAATAACCAAAACGAAATGCAATTCATAAAATTCCAGTTATATGCTAATATAGTTCGCTAAAAACCCAAGTATGTTCACCCATTACAACAGTAAATCAGATATGCGCCATCATTACAAATATTCTTTAAAATTTACATTACAAAATATACGTAAAATTGTTTTAGGGTATACATCCTTTTAAACTGCCTTGCACATTATGGTACCAGACAACCATTGGTTGTAGATGTTTGAAAGTTGAATGTGCATTTCGAATACAATTGTGACATCAAATAAGAAAGAACAAAAATAAAAAGATAATTGATGGTAATAAAACAGGTCGTAGAAGATTCCGTTTGGATGTGTTTATGCAGCTTGAAGTTGAAATAATCAAATTTTTAAAAAATTGTGCGTTAAGTCAATTCTGATTAGATAAAAACTGCAGAGATAAAATGATTAAAGACATTTTTGTAAGCAAAAAAGGAGAAAGAACAATGCTTTGGGCGAAATGGGTGTAAAAGTATCTTAATTAGGTTAAAATGGTGGTAAAAAGATTAGTTTTTGTCTGCCCTTAAATAAACAGTTTTAATGCAGTTGATTCGAAACTAATATGTGACCTGTATATAATTGGATAATCAGACGAATTCAGTTTATCCAAGCATTAGGAATTTTAGTTTACCTTCATCAACCACAGGCTCAACATGTTCTTCTTCATCAATAACTACAAATGAAATATTCCCAAGCCATAAAATTGCAGCAAGCAATTGAAATACATTTTCTTGATCTTGATTAGAAATTCCAAGTGTATCCAAGGCATTCTGCTCGAAAAAACATCCTAATTAAATTATCACGTTTCATGTTTAAGAATAATAACCATGTTCCTGAGATTAAGATTTGCAAACTACCACTAGCATTTTAAAGTTGTGAGCATCATCAACACCATTGATTTTCAAGCATCCACTTTGACTAAGAAACTTGTACTCACTCGACATCTTTAAATTCAGCGTATCTGTAACCAAAAATAAAATTTATAATCCTACCAATAAAAATAATTTATTGCAGACATTTTTCAATAGTACAAAGTAATAATATCAACCTTTAAGAGCAGGTGGGGCCCCAGCACAGAGTTGATAAAATACATGGTATGACCGTTCTCCACGACATATTTGAGATACTCTTGACTGCACAAAAACAAATTATTTCACGAATTAAACTCTAGAAAGTTAGAATTAAGCATAAACTTCAAAAATGAAACTCAACATTACAAAGTTAATACCTTTTCAGAAAGATCTGTTTGTTACATCGTTGATTTTTGCAAAGAAAAGTTCAAATCAGTAGACAGTCAGCAAGTCAACTAAAATTATTTTATAAATGAACATATATTAAACTGTTTATTAAAAGACTTGTGTGCTTACATGTTTGGATACAAGCACCACTCACTGTGCCCTCTGCATTATAACGTATATCAATTAATTTCCCCTGCACCACAGAAAACTCAAAATTAAATATTTTACTTTCAAGAACAATAATATTATAATAATGACAACGACGATTATGATGATGATAATAATAATAATAATAATAATAATAATAATAATATAATAATAATCATAGTATAGCAATATACCACAAGGAATAGAACTCACAAATCGGCTAGAATTCCAATTTCTGGATGTTTTTGCACTCCCAAAAGCTTCCAAGATACAACTGATTTGAATTAGTTTGGATTTCATATCATAGTTTTGGCTTCCAACTGATGCCAGATATTGCATTGCATATTTTGCAGTTTCTGTCTTCCCAGATCCACTTTCGCCGCTATAACAAAGATTATTAAGTAAAAGTGAGACATAATGAGGTGTTTGGATGTGTGTTTTGAAAGTGATAATCTGTATAATCAGTTTACAGTATTCAATGTCACCTAATTTCAAATACACCCACAAAGTAAGGAATGAACTAACCTGATAATAATAGATTGATTTCCACCACCTGCAATGATTATTCAGAAAGAAGTGTTAACATTTACATCAAATGATTCAGTTAAACTCTTTAATTTGTTCTTCAACACACCTTTCATCATATCACTGTATGCAGCATCAGCCACAGCATATACATGAGGATTGTCCGATATCTTATCTTTATATGCCGTGACAAAATCGTTTCCATAAATATTTACATCTTGAACGGATTGAATGCCAATAAAACGGGCCCTGCCTTACTCTACAGAAGAAACCAACATTGTTCACATAATAAGTTCAACAATTATACAAACTAAATAACATATAAATACAAGGATTTATGAATACATACATATATTATATCGCGGTTGTATCTATACTGAAGATTATGAAGAACAGAAGGCTCGTTTAAATAAGCAAGTTCAACAAGATCATCAACTCCATCAAGAATATCTGGATTTGCAGGCAATAACTCTCCTCTAGATATAGTGATTTTCTAAACAAATAACAAAACAAGTAAATCATCATCAAATTACTGTGATCTACGAACAAATTAGAACTTGCTAGATAATAACAAATCACATTCCCATTAGAAAGCATAACAGTTGCTTCTTCACCTGCTGTCGATCTGATCTTCACGAATTCCCATTGACCATTTCGAGACTTACACCATACTCCAAGTTTCTGAAACAAAACAACTTCACAGATTAAAATCTTCAAAAACTAATAGTGAGTTCAGTTTGCTATGATATTATTACATTCTTGATGAAATAATCAATAGTGTCACGCGATTCAGTCTCCGGTGCCATGGCAAGTGCAGCACCACCGTTCTCCGACAACCTCTGATCACAAACCGGTGGCACGGTGTAAGGTGATTCACCATCAGCAGCAGCTTCATTCACCTTTCTCCGGCCAAAATTACAACCACCACTACTAATGCATTTAACATCATGCTTCTTGTTATTAGTTGAACCACAAGACCCCACATATTCCATAGCCATTTTCGCCGGAATCAGCCGCCTCGGGAGTCGAGCCTTGGAGGTTGGCCGTGACGGCAGCGCCGGCGGCAAGTCCGATGAACTCTCGCCGGCGTCTCGCCGGCGGAGAGAATCCAACATTTCTTCTAAAGAACTTCGAGCTGCCGAATGTGGGGAAAGTAGCATCTTTACTCTTGAATTGAATTGAAAAATCCCTAATTTAACGAATGAACTGAAATCATATGATCAATGAAAGGTTCATAAACCCTAATCTAAGTAATCTAATCCAGATCAATAGATCAAGATCAAACAATCAACGAACCCCACTTCGCAAATCGTCTTCAGTTACTCAATTGTTATCGAACTCTGCTGCAAAAACCCATCTGAACAACTGAATTCCCCTTACAAAACTACAGAAGCCCCATCAAAAACCCAAAATTGAAGTGAGAATTAAGTGGTTATAATCAAATCTAAATGAGTGTTCGTCTTTCTGCTGTTAAGAATTACGAGCTACAAGAGTAAGACGATGATTGATGAATCTTGAGCAGGTTTGTGCCCAAATTTGAACTAGAAATGAGTTGAAAAAGAGGCTTTAAGAAAAGGTTGTCGTGGGTGTTCTTGATTCAAATAATAGTTTGCAGAAAAAGATGAAAGTGATTGTTTTGTTCGTTTGATTGATTGATTGAGGGTTGAAGGGGGGATTTTGAATTCTTTGATGAAGATGGTGGTGGCGGGGTTGTTGTATCAGATAAGTATATGAAGAAGTGGAGGTGAAATATGAATTTCAGGTAACAAGACTGATAAAAGAATGTTCAAGACTTCAATGACTAATGTGTTTGATGAATTTAACATGGAACTAGAAGTACAGATTCTATTATTTGATAATGAAAAGAAATTAGATGTTATTTTACTTCTTTTTGTATTTTAATTTGATGATACTAATAAAATGTTACAAAATAATTTAATTGTAATATGTCTGAATGATCTTAACAATGTGTACTCTTTATTTTGAAAGGACGAGTTAAAATTTTAATTTCAAATCTTTAGTGGGTAAGTATTTTTGGATTGTTACTACTGTGGAGAAAAATCTGGATGGTCATAACTAAACCGGCATCTCATAGGCAAGTTATCTTTAAGAAAAGAGAAAGTTCATTCGTAAAAGTTTCTATTCGAAAAGGTTTTATGACAATTAAAAACTTACAAGAACACCTATATATGATGTTAACAACCTTAGGAGTTGATATCCCTTATGATTAATTTTAATTTTTGTAGAGATGTTTCTGTATGGGTTGGTGATGGCTCCAGCTTCTTCTCGTGGCCTCCATTAAAGAAATAATCAATAAAGTCTTATTCCCGTTGCCTTTCATGAACTTTATTTGGTTTAATTGGATTCCAATAAAGATCTCATGTTTTGTTTGGTGTGCAGCTCAATATCGTATACCATCTCTAGTAGGTCTTGCAAAAAGAATTGTTCTGGTGACAAGTACAATTTGCTCAGTTTATGAAGATCACTTGGATTCCACATACCACCTTTCTATTCAATGCCCTACGGCAAGACTTCTTTGGACAAAACTCTAATTCTGGTGTAAGTGCAATCGCACCGAAGTAGAAAGCATTCAAAAATTGCTCCAAATTCCTATCAATAGTAATCATGATAAACTATTTAAAAATTATTTTTGATGAATATTCATGCTACCATGGGACACATTTGAAATTGAAAGAATGATCGTATGTTCAAGGACGGCAATCGACGTTGTATTGAAGATCTTTTGGTGTCATCATTTATTTGGATTAAACATAAAGGAAAAATCACTTGATTTTTTCATCTTTCTTTTTGTAATCTACTTCTACTTGCTAGCTTCTCATTATTTTTTTTCTATATATTTCGTAGTTAAAGAAAAACCTATATATGATATTAGCAAGAAAATCATTTGCACACCTGAAGAAAGAACACATTAAAACTACATTTATCTTATACCAAATTACTAGAAAATTATGTTGGCACCGATGATTTCTGATCTTTAAAAAGGAAGTCAGAAATGAACAATTTAATCTTGTATATTGTTACTCATTATATCATGCAAGGCCCGAAACCCAAAAGCATTGTTCATTTCGGAGGGAACAATATTAATTGTCTTAAAATTCTTGGTTTTAGGGTTTTTAAAGTAACGTTGGTATATATTTCTACATATCAACTATGAACAATTCTTTTATCAACTTTTACCTAAGAATTTCATTTATAAATATAGTATGTATAACTGTCTTTAACCTTTAGCTTTAGATTCAGTCTCTGCTAATATTGTTTAAAATTTGATGGTACTAATATTATAGTATTAATATTTAAGCGTTTATTTGAATTCCAATATGGAAAATTATTGGCATTTGAAAAGGACACGTTAAGTTTTCAAATTATTGGCGCACTCACTTGATTTCCAACAACTAAATTGAATTTTGAGAACTAAAAATATTTTATGTCTAAACTTGACTTTGCATGCCATGTTGACCTTCAAGAAACTAGACGTGATGAGATAGATAATAATCAATTAAATTAATTATTAATTATATCATCATATATACATTTCCCCTTTTTCTAGTGTATTTAAACTTAATCATCAAAGGAATAGTTTCCAATATAAATTAATTAAATAAAGTAGAATATATATAAAGTACTTTTAATAAAACAAAACCAATAAATTATATACACTTTTAACGTTTCTAAATTTTAGTTCTAGCATTTAACTATTAAAAGTAGGAGAAAGAAAATTTAACTATCACTTAACTATTCTTGTATGTTATATAGTTCGAATTGTTTGTATTTATATTTATAAAATTTGTAACCAGTAATGGTTATAATAATAGTTTAAAACCTAATTACAAAAAGTATAAAAATTATATTTTTCAATGAACATACAAACGGATAATAAATTTTCATCTATCTTGAGTTTTATCCATTTAGATATTTTTTTATCTCTGTGTTTTCTATAATTCTTTTATTATTATCTTATTAAAGAAAAGTGGTTATAGAGGAAAACGAAATTGTGTACACGTAAGGTAACATACATATAGCATGAATTTAGCTTGTTTATGTATAGAAATCACCTACACAACAAGAATTTTTATGTTTAATAAAAATAAATCAACAAAAAATAAAATAATATAAAGTTACAAAGAATGTCAAAGGTCAAATATGGAAATGACAACATGGGAAGGAGTATGACATATAGTGATATAATAATGCAAAATTACTTATTTTTTCAATTTGTGTTTGGACATTTATGGACGATTTGTTTTATTCCTTTTAACGGTTATGCTTTTTTTAAAATTGTCACAATCTCTATTTTCCTTCCATTTGGAGCTACAATGTACTCACGAATGCAAAATTATTTCTGGAAAAATCACAAAGATAGTTCTTATTGTACGTTTAGATTACGAATTACATTACTATGTATGAGAAACTATTATTATTATTTTTTGGACGGCAAACAAAACATATGTTAGAAACGGTGCTATTAAAAAACTAAAAACTACACAGAGATACAGAAAAAAAAACTTCAAAAAGTTAGGGACACCAAAATACAACAATAGAAACAAAACTATCAACTATATAGCCTCCAAAGATGTCCAAATAGAACAATCTTTAGATTTGTTTTTCATCTTATTTTTTACCCATAGATCTCCAAGTAGTTTAATGTTCTCCACAATCTTCCTAGAAAAAATTGGAGTTTCTACAAATAGCATTTTATTTGTTTTTCTTCAAATACACCACGAGATAAAGATAATTCCTTGAATCGTTTCTTTTAACTTCATCATCCGGTATGGTTTTCTTGCAACACAACAGGGACACCCCTCGAATCCTTCTTTTAACTTTCATTTCTTTCAAAACCAGAGGCTCCCTCAAACGCTTTGGTGAATTTGAGCATTTCTCAAGAGTTTTTGGGAGATTTGAAAACAAAGATTAAAGCGTTCACACGTTTAAGAAAGAACTAACATCATCCACCTCATTTCCACTTAAAATTGGATAGAATTCCTCTAGATCTACTAAAAGTTCTTATGTGTTGTTAAGTTTGGGTGTGTTTTTTCTAAACCTAATGAGCTAAACTCTTACTATCACTTAGATTAGACGAAACTTAGCATGATTTAACAATTTGTATATAATTCTTGGTGTTTTTTATGTTAATCTCATGATGACACTTGATTATTTTTCAATGATTATGTGTATTTGTTCTAATTTGATGAAATATTCAACCTTATGGGTGTTACAAGCAAATTATATTAGAAAACCTCATGTCCTTTACAACATTTATACATATGATTACATCTTTGTGTGTAATTTGTGATATTTGACTAGAAATGATGAACGGGGGTTGGAGGTTTAGTAAGATTGGGCAAATGTGTATTCTTATACTTATGTTTGATAAAACCATGATGTATGTTATAAATCTCTCTTGTCATTGGTTATAAATTGATTTTATAATTGCGGTTTAATGTTCATGAGTTGAAGAGTGGTTATACTTTTTTTATTGACCCAAGTTGAGGTGATTGCCATATATTATTGGATCTAAAAAGATGCATTTCTATTTTAATACTAAAGTCGTGAGTGAAATCATTATTTTAAGAATCTATTTTAAACTGTTAAAGTGAGCAATTCAATGTGTAAGAGGTAATTTAACATGATAAAGTATTATTCATGTAACAAAAAAGATGATAGTAATACACATTATTTAATTACTTTTATTATGATTTTATATCTAGTAATTATATATATATATATATATATATTTATATAAATTAAAATAATTAGAATTGAAACACGCACGTTGTTGCGAGATTTTTCTTGTCATTCCATGAAAACTATATTCGGTATATATTCACAAAAAAAACTGTGATAATTTCACACATTTGTTAGCCTTCCTGTAAATTTCATACACTTTGTACTAAAGTTAAACACAAAAAGGAATTAAAAACACAAAAGGGAACTAAGCAAAACGTTTACATCATAAAAGATATATATGATAAAACAAAAACTATAGAATACATTTAAAGAAAATAAAATATTGAAAGGAAAAAAATTCAAAGAAATTTTTAGAACAAAAAAACATAAAAAGAAATAAAAAAACGGTACAATGTCACACTTGACCGCGCGATGTAGCTTGGAAGGCTTGTATATTTAAAAAAAATATATACTTTAACAAGCTTTATTCTATAAAGAGGTGTCACATATCACCTAAAGATAAAATTGTTACAACCTAAAACACATGATAAAAAATGATTGGTTAAGTTAGAGTTCGTTGGTGCACTCGTTGACAATCTCTTAATTTTTTTAAACCAGCATTAATATATTATTAGACTTGGTAATTATATAAAAAATTAATAGGTGTTTTAAAAAGATTTAAAGTTTTGAAGTAAAAAAGATTAATTCCTTTACTTTACATAAAATTTTTTCACACTTGTCTATGTATTACAGGCATTGAACTAATAAGATATTAAATATTCTGCAATAAAGAAATTAAACATTAAAAAACGTAGTTCAACCAAAACAACAATAATATCATTTACAGTTTTATTTTATAAAATTGCATTTTTAAATATTCTTTTAAATAATTTCATTTTTAAATAATCCTTGTAAAATTCTAAAATGATTTTGAAAAATTTCTTATTTTTAAAATTGTTTGTTTAAGGAATTTTTTTGTATCACTTTATCTTTTAAAGTGTGTTTTTTCAAACTGATCTTTAATTTTTTACATTAGCTATCTTTCATAATATGAAAATGTTATAAATAATATTATAATATAATTATTAAATAATTTTATCATTTATTTACGAGAGTAAAACAAAAACCTAAAACAAAAAGACTAACATCATAATATGTACCATCTTAAAATCTTCTTTTGTTATGTATATAGGTATGGATTGGATTGATATAAACATTATGGGCATAAAGTTCCATGTCAAAATGTTCAACTAATTTAAAATTTAATTACATATATAAAATAGAGAAAGAAAGCAGAGATAGCAATGGGAAACTCAAACCACTAACCAAGCCTTGTTATACCGTAGATGTATCATAGTCATTTAATTATTTATTGTCATCCTTGAACCGGTTAGAGCTTGATATGTGAAGCTCGGGCATGGGCTCTTTTAAGCTCGGTTCGGTTCGAGATTTTAACAAGCTGATCTCGAGTAGCTGACGAGTCGGCATGACTCATTACCCCTAGATATTATGGACCAATGACTTGACCTCTTCGCCGTTAAGGGGTAACGAACCTTTACCTAATGTCTTAATCATTGTGGGCTTGAGCTCACACCACCACTTAGCCACATTTCCCGTTGGGGCCATTTGGTTCGGACCTACGTGGGCTTGAACCATAATTTGAAAAGAATATATACAATGACAAATGAAAATGTGTATTTGAAACAAGACTTAGAGCAACGTTCCAATGAGAAAAAATAACAATGTAAAATCTAATGGTTTTGGTTTCTTTTTGTTGCTAACTTTTTGGTGGCAAATGCGAACGTTTATTTGAAATTTATGGTACGGTGATGTGTTTTCGATTGGAAAAATATATAAGATGGTGGTAATTATAATGTCATCAATTCCAATTAGATCTAACTGGATTTACTCATTGATTATAAAGAAATCACAATAAAACATTAACGAATTGAGAAATATGAATGTTCACTTATTTAAGGATATTGTGAATTTAGACGATTAGACCATGAGGGTTTTAACTTTCAAGGGGACATAACACACTTGGAAGTTGGTCCGAACAATGTCCATTGCCCCTGGCTAAGGTTAGCAAGTTTCTTTTTTTCTTCTTTGAAACTACATCAAACTTGTGTGACCGCGTGCAGGGGGTGGTGCAAAAAACGAGTTTTTAGGTTGGGAATTTATTGAACCAATGCATTACCCGCTCGACATGCGGACACGAATGCAGCTCCAAAAACTCGGTTACATAAGGTGTTTGACATGCTTTATCACAATTATTGACAATAATGAATTGTACACTGATTAGAATTTGTCAAATGAAGGTTAATATCTTGATAATAAAGATATTGATATTTCTTCTATATTATGCTTATTTTTTCGGATCATGTGGAAACACTGATACCTTGTTTGGAGAATGGTCTTTTGTTAAGAACATGAAACTCGGTTGCTTAATGGATAGACATAGGCTTTTCGCATTCGGAAAAACCTAATTGAGTTGATATGGTTGGATTTGTCTCATACGAGCAAGCCGCACAAATCTATGGTTCGTGTTATTCTTTATTCTACATGATGGATGATTTGGTGGTTTCGAAACGATACGATGCATGGGAACAACGTGAAGAATCTTTATCTTATTTTTGATTCAACAGTTAATTTTTCATTTATTTGTTATGTTAGCAGAAATCATAAGATGTTCAAATAACTAGGTTATATGATTACCAAAATCGATTTTAGCTTTCCTTTTAACACTTAGCAATATGCACACGCATATTTGGTTGTAGAAACTATGGTTGGGTAGGTCAATTAATGTTTTTCTTATCAATACATTAGTTTTTAAACTAGTAATAATACATTAGTTTTTAAACTAGTAATATGTGGTTATAGATTTTCATTGAACATACTTTAAAGTCAGAAGAATGTTCAAAAGATAGTTAGAAACGTAAGAAATTAAGTTGTTATAGGTTTACATCATTTCGTGGAACGAATTTAACAAAAGCAATAACTAAGGCCATGAACTTTAATATCTTAGATAACACATCTATTTTTCTTATATGTAAATGATTATAACTATAAAACAAAAAAGAATATGTAAGTTGTTTTGTATAGAATGAACTATATACATAAGTGTATATTATGAATAACTATAAAAGAAACGAAATCAATTCATTTCATTACTCATAAAGTTAAGAAATAAAAAAGACACTATAAATTTTAATATGTTAAACCAAACCATAATACAAACAATCTTTATATATATGTAGACTGAATCTTTATACTTACAATTCTACTTTAAAAATCTGCAAAGGATTAAACGTCATTACTCATCACTACCTATGTCCACCACCACCACCACCGTCATCCACCTCCACCACCATCCACCTCCACCACCACTGTCCTCCACCACCACCGTCCTCCACCACAACCGTTCGCGACCACCACCGTTCGCGACCACCACCGTCCTCCACCACCACCGTCCGCCACCACCACCGTCCGCCACCACCACATTCGCCTCCACCACAGTCCGCCACCACCATCGTCCGCCTTCACTCACCGTCCGCGTGGAATAAATTGTATTTTTATGGTTTTATAGCTACTAAAATTATGAAATAAATTATTTAAATAAAATGTATTTTTATGGTTTTATGAATATTATTGTAGTGTTGTATTACTTTTATTTAAATTTTAATGTTGAAGTATTTTTAAAGTTTAAAAAATAGGTTTATTTTCATTATAGAATATTTTAGCAATATGTACATGTTAAAAAACAAACAGTCTTATTCTTGCAGACTGTAACATTTGATCCACCTCTTCTTCTGTAAATATCTGTAGATGTGATCCGCAGACTGCAGACATTTACTATAAAAAAAAAACAAACACCTGATTGTTCTTCTTAAGTGATGGTTATATATCAAAAGAGCAAAGTAGATCATATGTAGTTTTATTACGTGTCCTTTCACTTATTTGTAATTTGTGTTGATTGTTGAGCAAAGTATAAAAGCTTATTGACTTGTATACACATTTAGTAAATGATTTACACGCTAATAAGTAATAATCACTAAAATGCGAGCAAGATGTCTTGTATGTCCGTTGGTGGGACAAGTCGAATGAATCGAACTAGATCTAAAAATCAGATAACGTCATGAATAATATAATTTTTTTAGTATATGTAGGATTTAAGACAAATTATAAGTATGTTGTAGCACTACATATAAACAATAAACAAAAAAATATACATATACAATTTGAGCCAAAGTATTAGTCCCTTAGCGGTTAAAATCAAAGTTAAGTTTAAACAGCATATGAGTTGTTTGCAACAAATTTAGTTTTTCAGTTGTTACATGAATTATTAAGTTTCTCAAAGCAATTCATATATACAAACATGAAAATGAAGAAATTCATACAACCCTCTGCTAATTGCTTTTCAGAAGTCAGAAAATTATGATCAGAAAACACTAGAAACACCAATAAATCTCAAACATTTGCTTCATTCATCTCCGCCCATTTTTGGGTCTTGATTCACATCGCTCAATCTACAATAAAAATGTTAACTTTTTGCATTTAAACCCCAAACCCATATGCTGTTAACCGTTTCACCTTTTCTTTAGGGTTTATTGATCGCAATTGTAAGCTTCAATGTCTTCTTCTTCTGCATCAAAATCATCTTGCTTACAGTGTCATGAATCGAACTCCAGTTGCTTCAGTAATGGATGGAGGCTTCGTAATGGTGAACGTGCAAACCTTTGTTATCGATGCGCGTATGTTCTTCAGATTCCCCTCTTTTTCTTGAATTGAATATTCAAATTTGTTTGTTTTTTGTTCTTCAATTTGGTGAAGTGATAGCTTCCTGATTGGTGTATTCTGTAATTGATGTTTAGCTCAATGTATTGTTGGTGATTATTGACTAAATGTTTACTTGCGTATGAAGTAGTTTGCTAGGAATTAATATGCACAATTGCATGATTTGATTGATTGCATTTGCACTACATTGGTTAGGATCAAATGTTGTTTGGGGAATTCTGCAACAACTCTGATGGGTTTAAGTGTTCAATTTGTTTTTGATGTTAAGCTTTCTGTTTTGTGAAAATTTATTAAATTTAACAGGTTATCAGTGCTGTTAAAGCTTAATTTGGTTAAAAGGAGTGTGTGTCTTAGGGGTGTTTGGATGAGAAAGAAATTTTCATATGGTTACATTTTTTAGTTTTATAAGCGCTATACTTGGTTTGATTTATGCATTTGTTGTTAAGTGTGACTTTTTGTTCAATTTAGTTGTGTCTATGAGGAGGGAAGGTTCTGCGAAGCGTTTCATTCAAGCGATGATGGTTGGAGAGACTGTGAATCTTGTGGGAAGGTATGTATAATTAGAGGACATATTATAATGATGTGTAGTGCTTAAGAATATTTATGTGAAATTATGTGTATCGTTTCGCCTCTATCTTGCAGTTGGTTCACTGTGGATGTGTTGTGTCATTCGATCAGTATTTTCTGCTGGATTTTGGTGGGGTGATCTGCATGGAATGTTCAAAGAAAAATCTCATTCGGGTAAGACGGTGTTTGCTTTATCTTATTTTATTTTTTATATAATCGTGACCCTGTTTCAGTTTTGTTTTAGACCGATGAAGAAGAATCAATCTGACACTGTTTCATCTACCACATTTTAGCACACCTAACTGAATATCACATGATCACTATGACACCATTCACTTTCATATTTACATTTTGCACTTGTTAATCGACCAATTAGTCTCATATTTACATTCTTTTTACTACCAGAAATGAAAAGTAATGCTGTAGCATTTTACATGTTATAGGCACAGAATCAGCGGTATGCACATGAATTTCAAACAGATCCAACAAACGTACCTGATCTTGCCAAGAAAGTACAGATTGAATCTCACTACTGGCCTGGTGCTATTGATTCAGAGATACAATGCGTCCCCACTACGTATCCTCTATTTTTTTAATATTCCATATACCATTTTAGGGCATGTTTGGAAGTGCATGTAACTTGTTTATTGTTAATTGAAGTTGCAATTTAGTGATTTTGATTATTTAGAGTCAAAATATAACATTTGGTAAAGCAAAAAGTTATAAAAATAGATTATTGAGATAAATATAAAATTGCATGGTTGTCCCTTAATTTCATCAACTGATTATTTGATAATCAGGTTGTGATTCAAGTAGCAATATTCATTTTCCAAACACACATCCAAACACCCCTTAGTTTCTGATAGATTTGTTCTTAATAGGGGCGGCAAAATGGGGGAGTCAGACGGGTTGGGCAAAATTGTTAGACTCCTTAACTGCATTTTATTAGCGCCAAATTTTTTCTCAATCCTTTATTTGAAAAGTTATTGACTGCTAGTGATGCTGACATCAGATTAGGTCGTATAGTGATTCCAAAAAAATACGCGGAGGTGAGACAACAAAACCACTAATATAATTATATAAAATATGTTATACAAAGTTTTATACGATTGCATTTGCTATATTGTATGTGGAGATGCAAGGATTTATTGACATTGATATATATTAACAATTGAGCAGACTTTTTTTCCAGAGGTTTCTGAATCCGAAAGGATAATGATGAATATGCGGGATATGGAAAGCAGAGAATGGAAGTTTACCTTTCGTTACTGGCCTAATTGTGGTAGCAAAACATATGTCCTAGAAGGGCTAAGAGAATTTTTGGCTTTAAACAAATTGCGAGCAGGCGATATAGGTAACTTCTACTGTCCTTCTGTGAAATCTACATTGCAAGAGCGCGCATGTGCACGCACACGCGCACACACATATGCTTAGATTCGTGAGAAGCTAATTATCAGGGAGATATGTGAAAAGACTTTGATTCACTAAATATATAACTTTCATTTGTCATTTAACCTTTTTAGCAGATTCTCAGGCTTCTTACAATTATGTAGCTTCCCATTTGATCCTGAACACACACATATCTGTGATGTGTATGTTGTGTAGAGGTGGTAAGATGCGTGGATCTAGTGACGGATTAAAAGAGCTTATGTTGAAAAAAAATTCTTCTTTTTTAATATGCGCCAAAATGGGTTGCAATCACTTTTTGGTCAAGTTTTTATATTTTCTAGGGTCCAGGGATATCGTATGCATCGGCCATCCAAGTATCAATTTAGTTTCATTGATGCGATTCTGACAAAACTTGCAGAAAACTGTACACTGGCAAATTGCTCATAAGTTTCAAGCTTTTGTCACATCTAGATTTGTAAAATAACAAAAACACCCTAGTTAGGTTGCAATAACGAAAACTTTTGAGTACTGGGTGGCCTTTTTATGCATTTTACTTTTATCCGGTCAAAACTGATTACAAAAATAATATTATTTCAATAATAAGCTAATCTTTGAATAGTAACAGCTTAGGAGGTTATTGACTTAGGTAGACTTTTAACCTGTTTGACACATTGGGTTAGGTAATTTTATTAGACCTGTTTGACCACAATTTGATGGTCAAATTTGCCCTTGGGGCGCATGCTGCCGCCTTCAAACTGTTTTTAATAAGTTACTAATCGAACCAAATGTTGGAGCATATATTGTCATATATAGTGTGTCCGTCGCTTGATGAATAGTCTAGGGATTGAGCCATGCAAATGGACCAGTCGTGCGACTGAGAGATGCTATTAGGCTATTCGTAAGACTGAACCATAAGTATGGTCCAGTCGTACGATTGAACCATACATATGGTCCAGTCGTACGAATGGGCCCAGTCGCATCTGATATGGGCTGAGGCCTATAAATACCAGTTTCATTGTGTAGAGAGGTAAGGTTTTGAGAGTGTGCCCGGGGCCTAGGTGCTACCGGATGAGAGGGGAGATCATGCTCGATCTCCCCTTGCCAAGAGTCTTGATTCTTATGTTTAACGAGCTTGTAATCGTTAGGTTTTATCAATGAAACCATTCTATTATTGTTCGTTCTATTGTTTGTCTCTTGGTTTTCTTTCCTTCCGTCAAGAACACGCTCGGATGTCAACCGATCCAGCGACTTCACAATTGGTATTAGAGCCGGTTACTGCTACAATGATCTAACAATCATTCTAGCAACCTGAGCTCTTGATTTCTGGATCTATTTCATGTTCTTTGACGTTAAACCCACTTCGTGTTCTTCGTGTTTTGCTCAGATCTTGTTACGTGTGTTGTTTCTTAGATAAAATCGAACTCAGAACCACGTTCTTATCACCCTTACGAATCTGATGATGTCTATTTTGTTTCGGTTCATGTAAAATTCATCATATTAGGGTTTTTGGCAGCCATGGTGGCTGCAGATTTGAAAATCTGCGTGCAGATCCGCTCATGCGACTGGACCATGAGTATGGACCATTCGTACGACTGGACCATGCTAATGGACCATTCGTATGACTGGACCATGCGACTGGACCAGTCGTATGTTCAGTCGTGCGACTGGACCAGTCGTATGTTCAATCGCACGACTGAGCCATCTGCATTGACTCATCCGCATTTGTTCCAGACAAAAAAAAAGAGTCTGGAATTGCCTCTTGCACAGATTTTAGGATGAGCAAAGCACACTCACTCTAAGGTTCTTTTGTCAAATAAGTTCGATGGATACCCCATTATTCGTTGGACTTCCAGAATAGAGGAATGTAGTTAGAACACAAAAGAGAGAAGAGAAGATGTCAGCAGTCGGTGCTGATTTTGTGGGGTAGTCAGGAGCATCTGATTATTTATGGGCCAATGAAGTTATATTTATCCGCACAGAGAGGATTCTGACTCTTAGGGGGAATCCATGTATAGAGAAATTGAAGACGCAATCAGAAAGTGATGATGTGAGCTGGTTTTTGATGATGAATCTGAGTCCATGTTGATTTGTTTGAGATTGTCAGTTGTAGATTGAAACCTTCTACTTTTTGCCCAATACACCGTATGAAGACGCCAGGAGAGCACAATGTTTATATATTGGGATATGCTGAATTTGAGGGGGAATTTCTACATGTGTTAATGTTAATCAGGTTAGCCTGTGTGAAGATTGGAGCAATGGAAAACTGTTCATGTCATTATCTGGAAAATCAGTTATATGGGGAATCTTGCTGCTATGATGGTGTTCTGCAAAGTAAACGAAAGCTATTGTGCCTCAATTCATTTTCAAGGATACTGTAGCAACCTAACGGATCAGCAACGTTGGCTAATATGAGTTTTCGTTTGATTCTATTAGCAACCAGAGCAAAGATTGACTGAAGATTGTAAGAGGTGTTATCTACTATTCGCAAGCAACGTCCAAGGGGGAATTTGTTGGAGCATATATTGTCATATATAGTGTGTCCGTCGCTTGACGAATAGTCTAGGCTTAATGTAATGCACCTGATATGTTGTAAACACATGAAACTGAGTCATTCGCAGGAGCATATGCGAATGAGACTCAGTTGTACGACTGAGCCATGCAAATGGATCAGTCGTGCGACTGAGAGATGCTATTGGGCCATTCGTAAGACTGAACCATAAGTATGGTCTAGTCGTACGATTGAACCATACGCATGGTCCAGTCGTACGATTGAACCATACGCATGGTCCAATCGTACGAATGGGCCCAGTCGCATATGATATGGGCTGAGGCCTATAAATATCAGTTTCATTGTGTAGAGAGGTAAGGTTTTGAGAGTGTGCCCAGGGCCTAGGTGTTGCTGGATGAGAGGGGAGATCATGCTCGATCTCCCCTTGCCAAGAGTCTTGATTCTTATGTTTAACGAGCTTGTAATCGTTAGATTTTATCAATGAAACCATTCTATTATTGTTCGTTCTATTGTTTGTCTCTTGGTTTTCTTTCCTTCCATAAGGAACACGCTCGGATGTCAACCGATCCAGCGACTTCACACCAAACCACTTTCTCATTCCATAAATATTTTAGTTGATTATTTTTTGAGCGAAACCTTTTTTTTTTTTCATTTTGTATTAATCATCACTCACCTGTAATGTATTTCATTTCAGTGGCATTCTATCGAGTGGAACCAGGGGGGAATATGGCGATAGGATATAGAAAGACTTTTGTTGCAAAACCACCTCATCAGGTATGGCAAACAGAGTGATTAATAGAGGGTAACAAAAAAATGTATTCGATTTAGTGCATTGCATTGATGATATCTTTGAATATAAGCCAACACAGAATAAATTGAAGTTAAATTTCAAATATAGACCTTTCGATGCGTTTTATCATTATATTCGGTCAATGTGTCATGAAACACTTTTAGACGAATGTCACATCGGCCATGTTGGGTGCATAAGGAATGTTACAAACACTCCCTTACTGATTAATTTTCCTAGATGAGGCTTGTCTCGCTGTCCTATGCGATTTGCCTAAGGTGTTGATATCCATAAGCTAAAATGTTAATTTTTATGCTGAATATTTGCAGGCATCCAATTGATGTGATGAAACATCTTTATCCAGCAACAGTTTCTTGAAATCTGCAATAGAAGTATTTACCCTTTGAAGGTAGAGTGTGATTAAACATAGACACAATGTTTTTCTTCTGTTTTCATTAAAAATATACTGGGATAGAAAATCTTGTAGTTCCCCTTGTTGCCTTGTTGGGTTTACAAGAGTTTCTTGCTTGAGATACTTGTGATGGTGAAAATGAAAGTCTTGTTTGGTACAAAGATTGTTGGACGAGTGAGAAGTGGCAAATTTAGAACTTTTCAATTGTAGTCACGATAATTATTTTTTATATATGTTTTGGCTGCTCTACTGATGAAAATTTGAGAGGTTGTGATGACGTTGGATACCTAATAATGTAAATTTTGGCGGAGGGTCAACAAACAACTTAATTATGTTGTACAACCTCGCTCTAGTTTTGCATATGTTAGACAATACATATATACATGGTGACCCTAAAGATCGATACAATATGATCAAATGGGCAATATAGATACAAAGAAGTGATAATCATGAAAACGGTAATGTGTGTAGTTTGTGATCGTGTTTGAATAATCTTACACATATAACCATGTTTACGAATCCACTTTTTAGTTACATATCATTTAATATGAGAAGGTAGCAATGTGTTTTCATGAATAAGTGAGAACATAATAAACTTGTATAATTGATATAAATTACGTAATTTCAGCCATTTCAGCTACAATTAGGTGGTTGAGACTCTTTCCTTTTGGGGGAAAACAAGAATTAAAATCTTTGCATGTTGGAGATTCAAAATCAGTGTAGGTTAAGTGTAGAAATAAATGGGTGTGTGAATTGCAGTTTAAAAAGACACTTAAATTCAAACAAGAGAATAGCCATTACTTTTATAAATGTTGTTAAAACTAAAAAATTTTATTAGTCAAGCCCTTTTGAATAACAATGTTTTCCGCAACATGTGAAAAATAAACGTATCATTTCACTTAATACACATATGATTTTACTCTCATATAGATTGCAGTTTTCATCAATCATCTTTGTCATACATATATTGTAGGCTTATATATTATATAACATATCACTATACATAATGATGTGTAATATAAGTTCATAATACATATGGAACAAGATGAGACAACACATCCAAGTTCAGGTGCATAAATCATCAACAATTAAGATTTTGCAGATCAACATTTTTATTTTTTAATTTTAAATCAATGCCGTACTTAGATTATATAGTTAAGGATCTAAAAAGGACTACTCCACAAAGAATAAATGGTCATTTCATAAATCATGTGCGTGATTGTTGAGCGTCCCTTTAGCCAAGAAGTTAAAGTAAAACCAAATCTGAAGAGTATTGGGTGACGTTGCTACCACGAGGAGTGCATGACTTGGTGGTAGAAGTTCATAACAGGGTTCGAGTTCACTTGAAAATGTGCTTAACACATGACTTGATGGGACTGACCCAAAACAAAATTGTCTATCATAAGAATAAATACACATGGCAGGTAACACACGTGTTAAAGGATTGATCGGTCCATGTAGAGAAGATGACAAATATTTTTGGTTATCTCATCTATCATAGTCATGGTTATTATATCAATCAGTCTGAAGGATAATAATCAATAGGAATGAAGAAGATGGTAGCATGAATACCCATGCGAAAGTGACATTTAATAAGAATAGACAAAGGGTCATGCACAAAATATAAAGTCACTCGCTCCAAACACACTTTCCTATTCACAACTAACAAAATACAAAAGTACATAAAAATTGACTACATAATTAGATCCACAACTACACAGTTACCATATAACTAACAAAAAATAAGATGCTAAGAATTACCAGAGACATCATATACCTTGTGACACATATACGACACATTTTAAACCCTTTAACTTTCGTACATACCCACAATCGTCCCCTCATTTACATACACCTTGTTAACCTATACGATATCCTGTATAATGAAAATGAAAATGAAAAGGTAAAGTTTTGCTAGAGCTAGTTTATACCTTTCCTAGTAAGTATTTTTCTTCTTGAAGAACAATAAGATCATGGTTTTGAGAACATCCCTTGAGTCAATGAAGAGAAATCATAGTCTTTGGCTGATTGTGTAGGAGATGTAGATGATGATGGAGCAGATGATTGGCGGCTCAACGGGCCGGATGGGCCCACATTATTAGGATTGGTGGTGAAATAGCTGCCATAGAAATATAAGGTGATTAATACTATGTCAACAGTCAAGTGGAGCATTTTTGTTAATCTTTGGGGCCTAAAAGTTAAGTGCTTAACATTTACGAGCCATAACGGTACCCAAAACGTAAAAGTCCCAGAGATGCAAGTCAATACATGGAAACATAAAGATTTTTTTCTTTTTTGTGATACATAACTAGAATTGACTAACAATTTGCATAGGCATGCTGAATAGTTTGCTTCCATGACCTACTAGAGCAATTTGCTTCCATGTGTGTGTAGAGAGAGATGTTAAAGCAATTTTAAATATAGAACCACTATGTATAAGTTTTTGTGTGGTTAGTGTGTTTGTGTTCCTTAGTAAAGACATACCTCGGTGTTGGAACCTGAACTAAGTTCCCACTTGGATTTGCCGCTGCCATGTTCCTCATCTAGTTCAAGACAATAGAAATAATAAGTGAGGGGGTTACAAGCAAACTCTTTTTTTCTTCAGTTGCTCACAATTAAAAAACATAAAATACGAAAGCTGGGTGAATGTCACATGAGTGTATTGTAAATTCTTATAACCTCTGAAACTGCTTCATTTAAAGATTTAGATTATTATTGCAATAATATTGTTTTTGCAGTCGTATATAACTCATTGACGATTTATTATAACAAAAGGTCGAAAAGAAATGTGGTCGCGTCAACCCAACCCACACTATTTCAACCCTGCTCAAAGTGACCCCTAACTCAACCCCTCTGACTAGCCGTCCTAAATCAGCAAAGCCGAGAATTCATGAATATTAACCTGCTGTATATATTTTTCTAGTTCATCTGTTCCGCCAGCTGGCATCATCAGTCCAGGAATTTGGTAACCAGTTGACCAGTTTTGATTGGGTAAACTTGTACCACCAGACACTGGCTGTTGCCCATTTACAGAAAACTTAGGTAATCCACCTGATTTAGCTGCAGCTGCCATAATTAGGGATTGCTGTTGTGCCAGCATGGCAAGTTGCTGCTGATGTAGAGAATATGGTGTGGTTGTGTTACCCTGTTAACCGATAAAATCATGAGATCTAGTGACTGGACACGTAAGAACAAGTTAAAGTAGTATTTGCACTCTGAATTCCGTACATATTTGGAATCAATTTGATTAGTAAGTAGTATAAACATTAACTGTACCTTCTCAAAAAGGCTCATAATATCACTTTTAATATCTTTCTGAGGCTTTTCTGATGCATTATTTTGTGTGACTGGAGGCGAATCTTTGAACAAGTCCTCAATATTAGAAGTGGACTTGGACTTACTATCTACAAGTTTCAAAGGGCTTGTAGTCTTTGTTGCTGATGTTTCACCAACAGCTGTGATATGATAAAATGGAATGTGAATGATATAGTGTAGATGTGAATCTTTGAACAAGTCCACAATAGGCAGGATTGGTAAGGGGTCAAGACAAGTTAGGGTCAAAAACGTGTAATTTTATATTGGTCAGCTTGACCTGAAAGACTGTCCAAAAACACTAATAAGTAACTATTGTGCCAGATATTATTACAAACGTAATATTATTTGAATAGGCTGGTAAACGAATCAGAACAGGTTTGAGTCAAAATGTAAATCCCGTATGGGTTGAGTAGATCTAAAACACCTTCAGTCCAAAAAGAGCCTGTTTAAACTAATTAATGTGTAGTATCTGATTACAAAAACTATATTATTTCATAATCAGATTTTTTGAATGAAACAATCAGGGACTTTATGTATTAAAGAGACACTTTCAGCAACTTTTGCCTTGGTCCCTTCAGCTGTTTATTTTCTAACTTTACCCATTTGATCCGTTTTACCCATCATAAAAGAGAGCCCAGACCAACAACATTTCAGAATAGATAATAACCCTTCCATTCTGTATCAGCTTTCTTCATTTCCATTAATTCAGGTCTTCTGACATTAATTCTTTATGACAATTGAAAGTTTCCACAAATAAAAATGACAAAAAGCACAAGGCCCTGACGCCATAAAAGATGAAGAATGAACAAAAAACGTTAAGTGGTAAGAGTTGGATAGAAGTACAAAATACCTATGTTGTATTTTCCAGGACAAAATGAATCGTTTTCCTAGAAGTCTAAAACAAATGCCTAAAAATACGATAACAAGTAGATCGAGACAAATGACAAAATCAAAGGAGAAGATGTAGGAAGAGAGAAAAGTTTATGATATTCGTCAAGCACTGAATGGATCGTGCATGCCTTTAGGCATATGTATCATTACTCTTTTCCATGTCTTTCATAAGGAAAATGATATGAGACATATGAAGAAGTAATGATGACAAAAGAAAGATTCAGTTATTATAGTTTTAGGCTAACTGAGGACATACATTGAAATCCAGCCCATAAATCTTCTGCAGTAGGTGCTTCTGAACCATTCTCCGCAGGGGCATCGTCCATAGAAAGCATGTCAAAAAGATCAGTAGCAGCCTCAATTTAGGAAGAGAGACAGCTTCAGCAGCCTCCTTTGCCATGTCAGCAGACTGGACTGCTGACTCAACTTTCTGTATCACCTGTTAAAGTTTTTGAGTGTCTGTTTGTAAGTAGTTTATAAGATTGCATTGTAATGTTTATGCTTAAACTTGCATCCTTGAACCCTTGAAGCTGATGAGGGCTGTGTGAGTTTTTTTGTTAAAACTTAAAACCTTAAATTTTACTCCAACTAGTATTAATGTTCCAAAGATTTAAACAAACAGATGACATGTAAAGCATATTCTGTCAACCCATAGACAACCACACAACTTTAATTGATTTTGAAACTTTCCTACATTGTACACCCAAATTTTGGTAGAGGTAGGAACATTAGCAGTTTGATAATCGGAACAGGTTTGACGAAAATTATTAAACTAGGTGCTAAACCATGCTGGGATGTGATAACTAGAAAACACTTTTTGTCTATTTTTTGCAAATGAAACATGTGTTATATGATCATAAAAACTATATTATTACCATAATAATTTAAAATCTTGGAATAAAATGATTTTAGAAGCTATATGCGCTAAGAAAGGGCTTTTGAATGACCTTCAACCCAATTGACCCATTTGACTTGGTCCTCCTTCAGCGAATTTATTTGTTTACACAATCCCGATCGACATACGCAAGTAAAAGGATCGAAATATGCAAACGTAACATACTGGTTCAGATGCTTTTGGAGGCACAGGGAGACTGATTTTTGTAGTAGTAGTGTTAGACATGTTGCTCTTTGTACTACGGGTCTGAAAGCTCTTCTTTTCATCAGATGTAGATATTTCATGCTTTCGCCACTGTGTAGAGGCTTTATTTTCTTGCAATCTCGAAGGTGAATTCGGTATTGCATCTTTAGCCGCCCATCTTTTTTCTTCATACCTAAGAAAATAGGCAGTTAAGAGAATAAATATTACATTATATAAATGTGGCAATTTAGAACCCAGTTACTTATGAATGTGTCGATTCTGGTTATGTTCAATCTCTAATGGGTAAAAAAGAAAAAGGGTCAACTGGTAAAGTGGATCGACTGCATTGTACAGGTTGAAAGTCACTCAAGGTATATTTATATTAGGGTGTTCACAGCTTGATCCGGTTCGACAGGTTTTGATGAAAATTTTGGCCGAACCACTAACTAATGTTTCGGGAAACAACAAACCAAACCAGCCTGGTTGAGTGGATCAACCGGACC
This sequence comes from Flaveria trinervia, assembly GCA_025506515.1. Classification (NCBI taxonomy): domain Eukaryota; kingdom Viridiplantae; phylum Streptophyta; class Magnoliopsida; order Asterales; family Asteraceae; genus Flaveria; species Flaveria trinervia. The sequence goes on along the minus strand of CM046457.1, from coordinate 5,286,354 downwards.
ACTTTTGTTTTTTGGCGGTTTCACGGGTTGTTTTGGCAGTTTGAATGGAACTTTTCTTCATTAGTTCCAAAATCACTTGTTTGTGTTAGAAAAATTAAAATAACAAAGATGACTCATGATTTTAGTACATATATAACTACACATTCTAAAAATATATATATATATACACACATACAAGTTATAAGTTGAACCTGATTTTTATTGACCAATCATAAAGGTTAAAAGGCCGGTGCCATGTTTCAAACCAGACATAACTGTTAAGCCACCAAACCGTGAAAATCAAACCATCAACCAAACCATTTGGATCTCGAACGGCCAACTTACTTCGGTTTGGGCTGTTCGGTCAGTCTCAACTGTTTTGAACACTCCTAACTTTTATTCATAATATCTCCTATATAATTTCATCCAGAAAATATACCTTATTACTGAAATAATATAAATTTTCAATCATATTAGACAAGCTAATTATTAACATGAGAACTCAGAAGTTATGCATTGATCCAGCGAGCACCAAAAAGCACCATTAAGTTGTTACCCAAATCCCCAACCTTACAACTATTGCACCTCTACATTATATTAAAGGGGAAAGCTAAAAAGATACATACTTTGCCCGAATAAAATTCTCAATGCCAACCCTGTCATAGTTTGGAGGTAGTTCAGCTTCCCAATAACTATTTGCTTTTGCATTTCCCATTGCTGAATACAAAAGGAAGTAATCCAAAAAAATAAAAAAAAACCAAGATAATTTAGTCGATTAAATCTTTCATCAGAACATATTTAGAAACTAAAGGAACTGAACTGTCTTACACTGGATAAATGCAACCTGTTCAGGAAGCCATGTGTCCAGTGTAGCAGATCTCACCTGCATTGGCATTTATCAGTAATAATGCAATGAAAACAACATCTGTTATGTGTTTTCCGGTACATTACATGTTAGAAATATACTAATAGTAATCATAGAAGATGTGTGCATCAAAGCTAAGAGATCAGTCAAACCCACAATAAACATACTGCAAAACTAACTTTTTAGTTAAAAACCTGATACTTTAGTGGTGCGCATAATCGATGGAAGTAGTTAGCTATAGCTAGATGTACAAAATACCCTTGCAGAATTTTGTTTGCCCTTAAACTAAACTATCAAATTAGATCTTTTCACCAACAATAAACCACGAGTAGCTTTGGCAAGAATCAAACAGGGACATCATCAGATGTTTATCGAAAAGAATGTTTTAATTTTTGTGAGTCATCCCAACAAGAAAATTGGTGAATTTATTGTGGGAACAAGTAAACCAGCCTTAAGAACAATTCATAAGAGCTGTTATTAATAAACAGCGAAATGATACCAACTGAAGCTTTGTTATTTGAAGTGTCGTGAGGAGTAACATGTAACAGCTCTAGTCATATGTTTAAAGTAACTATGTGTATTCACATTTAAATCCTATATATGCAGCTAAGGGGCCAAAGACACTGCAATTTGTTATGGAAAGTGACCATTGGTATCTAGACGAAAAAAGAAGTTATCACTGAGCTGCCGAAAGTCTTTATTTATTTATTTAGAAATTTAAAACAATCCAAATGAGTATCCAGATAAGCATTAATCAAACGAAAATCACCTAAGGAATCAAGTGTGAATCACTGAATAGCCTACATTAACTCCTAATTAATAACCCTGCAAAACACTGAAGAACAGAAAGCCACAAAACAACATAATAAGCATACACGAAATGCCATGTAATGACTTGTACTACTATCTAGTTTATGCTTGCTGCTTCAAATAGAACTTATAAACAACTATACTATCTTGTCGAATTAAAATGACTTAGATAAATAGAATACATACAGTATTATTGAGTAAAGAAAACTACATGCAACCACATCTATGGAGGTATTGATCAGAGTTATCACCTTTGATATGTGGACCCCTAGGCTTCTATGGATTCCAGAACATTGCATGCATATAAAGATGCCAAGATTCACACTAGCCCATCGAGGACCTCTGCCAAGTGAAAAGGCCAGCATTAGCAATTCACATAAGTATGTAACTAAATAAAGAGAGAACTTTACAGTAACTAATTTTTTCACTCTAACATATCAAGAATAAAACACGTACTTCGCTTTGCAATCAGCACATTCTCTGTTCTCTGGCAATTTAAGAAGCCCTTCTAGTATCTGTAGACAAGTTTTGCATAAATATCAAATTATATGAGGCATAAAAGAATACCAGAAAGCAACAAGATGACACAGGAAGCATCAAACAAAGATCATGGGACAAATAAAGAGAAATAATGTATAAAGAAACGAAAAGGAAAACTACAGAAACGAACTAAAACAAAAAGGATACAGCAACTGATATGAGAGTGGTTATTTTCATACGGAAAATACAAAAGGTACACTCTGCATTTTATATTGCTGTATTGCAAATTTATACATGAAGACAGAAGACTTCACTTTAAAACTTTAACTCTGCAATGCAAAACTTCAAATCACCAAACTTAATTGATAAAAATGATATCTTCTACACTCTATCTAATATCTTCATCAACCAAGTTTTCCCTCCATTAACAGACTCAAATTTCCTAACGACCCACCACAACTTCTATCCTATTTCAAGATTGCAGATCAAAATACGAAAAAAACAAAATCAATACAAACAGATGCTTAACCTAGGGTTGGAGAATTAATACTATCAAATTCAACCATGCAAGATGAAAACAAACAAGTTACAATTTACAAACCACCATTAATCAGGTATCCATTTAACCACAAAACAAGTATCAACTCACAGCATTCATCCACATAGCTTATCTAATAACCATCCGTTATTTACATACATAATCCAAACTTGGTGATCAAACAACATGCAAATCTTCTAAGTAACGACACATCAATGTAGATTTAGCTAATCACCTACGAATTACCATAATAACAATATATCATCACCGTTCAGGCAAATCATGACTCATGAAATCGATCAACAACACATATGCAAAAGTTAGAGGTACTATGAAATGAAGAACGTACTTTTCTGTGTCTGGCATTAAGCTCCTTTGATACGTTAGCTTTTTGATTCATAATTGCCGATGAAATTGCCGGAGATATGGATTATATGCCGGAGAAGATGATGATATTGATCGGCGGTGAAGAAATCGATCGGAAACAGGGGTTTGGTGGTTCCGTTGTGGTTTGATTACCGTTTTGATTTGGTGTCTTACGGAAACCGAACGTGTGAAGGGATGTGCGGGTCGGGTCGGGTCGGGTCGGATAAGTGTGGGTTGTGATGGGTCCACGCGGGTTCTCGTTTTTCTCTCAAACTTACGAGAATACAACCAACACGAAAATGGAATTTCTGTTTTGTCATTTAATGAAAGTCTAACCGTGTGTTCTCATTGTTTCTTTTAAATGTAGAAATAATATCCGATCTCATCTCTAACTTTTAATATTTTGTAAAGTTAGTTTATAAAAGAAACATTTTGTCTATAAAGGTAAGTTTAAAAGGTAGACTAAATTTTATGAAATGTGAAAAATAAAATAAAAAATGAATGAAATTTATGTTAGGGTTTAAACATACAATGATTACATAATACTTTGGATTATTTTGTAACTATAATGTTTGGGGACCAAACATGTAACCGGATTAAACCACATTGACTATTAATATAGTTTTTTTTTAATCTTGATTTTTGTATTTTTAAAAAATCTATAAATTGTAGTTTTTTCTAGTTATAGTATCTATGATAGCTTGTCCCCTTCTCATATTAGGGATGTCATTTGAATTGTTTAATCGATTTTCGAGTTAAGTTACTCGTGTTTTTAGACATAAGAAATCAACCCAAATACCGAACAAAATTGTCACACCCCAACCGACGGTGGAATTATCGGGCCGGACAAATGTGAAATGATTGTTCATAGCACATGGAACTAATAAGTTGAAATAATATTAAATATCATTATTTATTGAACAATACAAGTCAATTAATTCATTACAATACATAAAAATATAAACAACAACATAAGATATTTAATTTATCTAAGTCCAAGTCATATATGAGCAAGAAGAGTTCCTCAAGTAACAAACCTGAAACATGTTAAAAATAAAGGATCAACTTTGAAAATTGGTGAGTTTCCATGGGTTAAACGTACATATATATAAAAAGATTTACAAGTAGCAATTTATGTCAATGGTTATGAATTATGCAAGTTTATAGAACACATATAATTACAACCAAACCTCGACTTGATTACAAGTTTATAAGATTGGCTAAGTGTACTTGGTTCCCATGATGAACAAGTCAAACGTCATCAGGAGCCGACAATACATCGGCTTTAGCACCAAATAGGCTTGTCGGGCCCAATGATTTAAGACGTCGCTAGACTAGCAATAGTTAATGATTGTAAACAAAATATGTATCTCATATAAGACTTATGTTGGATCAAGAAGAAGGCTAATGCAACCAAAACTAGATCACTTAAGTTATTTTGGTGCTGCATGCAAAGGCTTCCGAAGCTTATCATGGAACTTCCAAAGGTTGTAGAGTTCTTCCGAAGACAAAGGAAAACTCCAACTTCCGAAGACAGAACTCTACTTCCGAAGACAAATGCATACTTCCGAAGTTCAAGACTTAGAAGAATAAAGTGAAGACCACTTCCGAAGTATGATGAAATGAAGAAGTCTTCAAGCCTTGGAAGAAGCAGCCTCTTCCGAAGTATAAAGTGGCTTCGGAAGTACTTACTCTTCCGAAGCCATTTAACCTTCGGAAGACACTGCTATAACCAGTGGACACAAGTATGGTTTTTGACACTCTGCTGCAGACTTCTGATACAGCATGGCTTCTTCCTAAAGAACCATGTTGTTGACCATACTTTATTTCACTGTTTACCTTTTCATGATAGTACAGTTGCCATCTTTAGTTGGTGACAAAAGGTAAGTCAGGGACATGTCTTGACTACCAAATCTCAGATAAGACTTTATCTGAGATAACTTAACTATAGTCTTGTAGTATAGGCTTTAGCTAAAGGATCCCAGCTGGTATCAAAGTATATCCGGCTATAGATAGTATTATATATAGGTTCTCCTTGTAACTCATAGAGGTAAGATTATCATCTGCTTGTAAGAGTCTTTGTATCTTGAGTTGAAAATCAATATATAAAAGTATCTTAAAAATTATCTTTCTGTGTTCTTAGTTACTTTTCATATTGTGATAAACTCTTATTGATTCTAGGTGAGTTTGAGAGAAAACATTTGTGTTTAAGTGACAAACACCGATCCTGCAATTGGTATCAGAGCTTCTCAGGCTCTTGATTGTGTGATCTAACCATCCAAATCAACCTGTTTTCACTCCTCCCTACCACCCACTCACTCAAATGGCCCTCAACAAATCTGAAGTAGAGATGGGGACGATGACCAAAGCACCAATCATCACCCCTAAAAACTTTAGGTCTTGAAGTAGAAGAATGGAAGGCTTCATTAGATACCAAGATAACAAAATGTGGAACTCTATTGTCAATGGACCGTACAAGCCAAAGGTGGCTTCACCTGGTGGAAACGATGCCATGATAGAAAAAGCTGTCGAGGACTATTCTGATGAAGACAGAAAGAAGATGGACATCGATAGCAATGTTATGACTATTCTCATGACTGCAATACCGAACTCTATTATGGTAGGGTTTGAGCATTGCAAGACTGCCAAAGAATTGTTTGATGCACTTGCTTAGATGTATTCTTGCTCCAACGACTCAAAGAAGGACTCACTGAAGTAGCAGTTCGAGAACTTCACTCATATTGCTGGAGAGACCCTCAGCCAGTAGTACTTCAGGTACATGGATACTCTTCCCTTCAATCTGTGAAGATCACTCCTGAACTTAGAGATTTCACCAGAAAGTTCATGAGTGCTCTTCCAAATGAGTGGACATTCTACTGTGTCTCTATCAAGAGAACAAAAAACTTAAACACTCTTTCCATGACTGAGCTCTATGGCATCCTTGATGAATACCGTCTAGAGATGGAGAGTAAGAAGGGCCACCAAACAAGCAGATCTATGAGTCTTCCTGCTAGCAACGCTTTAATGGTTGCTGAAGGCTCATTAACCCCTCAACCTCAGCACTTCCTGACTTATCAGCAACCATCCTGTTCTTCTGGTCCCTACATCACTTATCCTGAGACTCCAAGGTCTCAACAGGCTCAACACAATCCCTTCCAGGAAAGTTGTGCTTTTGTTTTAGGAGGTGGACACTCAGGAGATTTTCAATACTGTTTTGATGATCTTGAGTGTTTTAGCCCAGATGGCGTAGAGTACGTGGACATTGTCCAGCAAATGGCTCTATTAACTTACAGAGCAAAGAAGTTCTTTAAGAGAACTGGAAGGCATTTCCCTCAAAACCCAACTACCAGCAAGTTCGGGTTCGACAAGACTAGGGCAAAGTGTTACAACTGTAACCAACTGGGTCATTTTGCAAGGGAATGCAAGGCTCCCAAGACCAATCCGGGAACCCCACAGGCCTCCACACATCCCTCAACCTCAAAGCCCACTGAGAAGTCGACTGAAACAGCCGTAATGGCTCAAGAAGTTGACTAGAGATTCATGGTACAGGATGTGACTCCTGCTCAAGCTCTCATGGCCGGAACAGATGATGCCCATGTATATGAACATCTCTGCACTCCAGCCTGTATAGCTAAAGTTAAACTCTATCAGGATTACAATATGGAAATCAGATCTGACATTGAGTCTTTAAATATTCTAAAATCTAATTTTAAAAGAGCTGAATCTAACTATCAAAAGAAAATTAATGAGTTAGAGAAAACTGTATCTCTTTTGAAACATGAACACACCAACTACAAGACTCAAATCAAGGATATGATATCCAAATTGTCTGAGGCTCAAGCCCAGCTTGTCACTGCTGAGGCTCAGGCCAGGAAGCATGCTATCTTTGAGCAAAACTTCCAAGCTATTCTTGCATCATCCTCCCATTCCAAACTCTGTTATCAGAACAAAGAAGGGTTGGGAACCAATGAAATTGCTCCACCACATTCCTATGAGTTTATTAGACAGCCTAGATATGGTATTGAAGAGCAAGAGGTTCCAATTGCTGACCCTTTCTTTCCAGAGTTAAAGGATGAGGCACTAATAGTGGCCACCATAGGGAAGGAACAGGTAGATATACCCATCGCCTCTTGTGATGATCAAATCCTAACCACCAAAGCCAGAAGAAGCAGAGCTAAAGCTTCTAGGAGAACTGCTAAGAAAGTGGCTGAATCCAAACTGAATATTGACCCCAAACAGAAGGGTGTCTTTGTCTTAGTTGGATTCCAAGTGTTAGGTACTTCTGATTCAGGAAAGGAATGTAATACCAGCATTCCTGTCCTACCAAAGGATCAGAAGTTAAAGGGAAGAGTTGTTGACGAAGAAAAGAAAACCAAAAACAGGACCCTCACTTCCCAAAAGACTAACATCGCATGCATCATGTGTGGCCTGCAAAATCACATGGCAAAAGATTGTTACTACAATCCTACAAGCACACATTATGCAAATAATGTTAGAAAAGAAGGAGTCAGGGAAGGTTTTACATTTGGACCCTTTCATACGATTCAAGAGTTAAAGAAGGGAAAGCTAGTTTCCAAAGCCAAGTTGCTTTCGGAAGAAACTCCTTCTTCGACGAGGGAAATGGATTCGGAAGCAAAAGCTACTAAGGTTCGGAAGAACAAGAAGCTCCCTTGAAACCATCCTAGAAGAAGACTGCTTCGGAAGAAAAGGTGGTGAGGACTTCTTCCGAAAAGAAAGAAGCTTCGGAAGAAGACCATGCTGCAAAAGCTTCAACAAGCTCATCATCCAAGATCAGCCAAAGGGTGGACTGGAAGATCAAGGAAGATGCTGCAGCCCAAACCTCTTCTTCAAAGACCTCTATTGAACCCCCGTGCATATCATTTGGTTCACTCATGTCATTATCTTTGGAAGAACCCAAGACCAATAAAGCTTGGGTTTCCAAACAAAACTAAAATTCATCTTATGTGCAGGAACATCCATTTGACAAGAACAACAATGTATGGATTGTAGATAGTGGATGCTCCAGGTACATGACAGGGAACAGATCTCTCCTTCAACAATTTCAACATTTTGATGGAGGTCCTGTCCAGTTTGGAGGTGAGGCGGAGGATATATTTCTGGCAGAGGGAGTATATCCAATGGTAAGTTAACTTTGTCAAACAGCTTGAACACAACCTGTTAAGTGTTTCTTAATTCTGTGATCAAAAGCACCAAATGCTTTTCATAGAACATGAGTGCATTATCCTCAAACCAGGGATGACAATTTCTCCGGAATTGGTGCTTCTTAGATCTCCCAGGAAAGGGGATATGTACAAGCTTGATATGAACAATGCTTCCCCAATGGGTGAAGTATCATGCTTTCTTTCCAAAGCTGATAGTGATGAGTCAACACTGTGGCATAAAGTATGTGTCATGTAAATTTTAAGACAATGAATAAATTGGCTAAAAATAACTTGGTACATGGTTTGCCTAAAAAGGAGTTTTTCTACAAAGACAACTGTGTTGCATGCCTGAAAGGAAAACAACACAGGACGTCTCATAAATCCAAATGTGCTAACTCTATCACTACTCCATTGCACTTATTGCACATGGATCTTTTTGGTCCCACAAGTATAATGAGCATTGGAAGGAAATCATATTGCCTTGTGATAGTTGATGATTTTACAAGATTCACATGGGTATTCTTTTTAAGAACTAAAGATGAAACTGCTGAAACATTAAAATCTTTTATTCTTATAATAGAAAATCAAATTGATCACAAGGTTAAAATAATTAGATGTGATCAAGGGACTGAGTTTAAGAACTTCATTCTTGACTCATTCTGTAACTCAAAAGGGATTGCCAGAAAATATAGTGCTCCCATAACTCCTGAACAAAATGGTGTTGCTGAGAGGAGGAATGGACACTTATTGAGGCTGCTCAAACTATGTTAGCTGATTCAAAGCTACCTCTAACATTCTGGGCAAAGGCAGTCAGCACTGCATGCTATGTGCAGAACAGAGTTCTTGTAGTTAAGCCCCATGGAAAAAACCCTTATGAGCTATGGAACAAGAGGCCACCGTTCATTGGCTTTCTAAGGTCCTTTGGCAGCAGGTGTACCATACTTAACACAAAGGACAATTTGGCAAATTTTGCTGAAAAGTTGGATGATGCTATCTTTGTTGGATACTCTTCTAGTTCCAAAGCTTACAGAGTATACAACATTAAGAATCAACAATTTGAGGAGTCATCCAATATAGTTGTTAATGAGCACACTCCTTGTGTTAGGGGGAATGGACCTGATCACATCTTTGATTTAGAATTGTTTCTAAACTATTCTAAACCCTCTTGTGAGAATGTTTCAGTTGGAATAGGTGCTCAAAATGATGCTGATACTGCTGCTAATGATCAACTGTTTGAGCTTCCCAGGCCTAGACCTAATTCTCCAAGTGATGCAATACATCAAGCTTCCACTATTCACAGATCCGACAGTTTAACAATATCAAGGAATAGTGAAGCTTCGACAAGTGAGTCACCTACTGAGCCTCAAAACTCATCAGGTGATCCACTATAACACCAGGCAGAAGGAGGTAGTATTTTGAAGGAACATGCAACTGTTAATACTACTTCACATCCAACTATTGATGATGTTTCTCATTCATTCAATCAGTCCTCATTGAATGACTTTGAAACAACAGCTGGACAGAGTGTTCTAGTTCCTGAGCAGAATATGTCTAACCTGGATCTATCTATGCAACTGAAAGTGATTCCTCGTCTTAGGATTCACAACACTTATCCAACTGAGAATATCATAGGGAATGTCTCTGAGGGCGTGAGAACAAGAGGACAGACTCATCAAGGGAATGTCTGCTTGTACTCATGCTTTCTATCTCAGATGGAACCCAAGAAGGTAGAAGATGCCTTGAAAGATAGTAGCTGGATTGAATCGATGCAAGAGGAGCTGCTTCAATTCAAGAGACAGAAGGTATGGAACCTATGTCCGCTACCATCTGGTTAAGTACCTATAGGCACCAAATGGGTCTTTAGAAACAAGATAGATGATAGAGGCTTGATCATCAAGAATAAGGCAAGACTTTTGGTTCAAGGATACACTCAAGAGGAAGGAATCGATTATACTAATGTCTTTGCACCAGTTGCAAGACTTGAGGCAGTTAGGATCTTCCTTGCTTATGCTGCATCCAAGGACTTCACAGTATACCAACTTGATGTTAAGTGTGCTTTTTTATATGGGGATATAGATAGGGAAGTCTATGTATGCCAACCTCCAGGATTTGAAGATCCACAGCACCCAACTATGTGTGCAAATTGGATAAAGCTCTATATGGGCTGCACCAAGCACCTAGGCTGTGGTATGAGACTCTGTCTCAGTTTCTTCTGAAGAATGGCTATACTATAGGTACCATTGACAAGACTCTCTTCACTAGAAAGTCTGGAAGGACATTTTGCTCGTACAAGTCTATGTTGATGACATCATATTTGGTTCCTTAAATGACCAAATGTGCAAGGACTTTGAGAGCATTATGAAGAAGAAGTTTGAGATTAGCTCCATGGGAAAAATGGACTTTTTCCTTGGAATTCAGGTAAAGCAACTGAAGGAAGGGTTCTTCATTAATCAATCTAAATATATCTCTGACATCTTAAAAAGATTTGAGATGAAGGATTGTAAGCCTGCCAAGACACCCATACCCAGAAACCATAATCTTTGTCCTGACCTTGAGGGAGAGGATACTGATCAACATCAGTATAGGGCAATTATTGGTTCTCTGATGTATCTAACAACAAGTAGACCTGATATCATGTTTGCTACTTGCATTTGTGCAAGATATCAGGCTGCTCCTAAGGTGTCTCACCTAGCTGCTGTTAAGAGAATCCTTAGATACCTCAAAGGAGCACCTAAATTAGGTCTCTGGTATCCCAGAAACAAGGATTTCCATCTTTATGGATACTCTGACAGTGACTATGGAGGCTGCAATATTGACAAGAAATCAACATCAGGAGGATGTCAATTTCTTGGTGGAAGGATCATCTCATGGCAATACAAGAAGCAATCCTGTTTCTCTACATCAACTGCTGAAGCTGAATACATTACTGCTGCTAGCTGCTGTGCTCAATTGCTATGGATTCAAAATCAGATGTTGGACTATGGATTCAACTTTATGAGTACTCCTATCCATATTGACAACAACAGTGCTATCTCCATTACTGAAAATCCGGTGAAGCACTCTAAGACTAAGCACATTGACATCAGGTATCATTTCATTAGAGACATTCATGAGAAAAATCTAATCAAATTAATCAAAGTTGACTCAAATGAACAATATGCTGATCTGTTTACCAAAGCTTTTGATGAACAAAGGTTTAAGTATCTCATAACCACTATTGGGATGATAAACATTGATTAATCTGATATCTTTTGAAAACCTTTTTAATATGTAAGTCTTGTGTCAATACAATTTAAGCCCTGTTACAAGAGATTCTCTCTGAAAATTTTCTAAGTGTAAATTCCTTCCGAAGAGAAATTAACCTTCAGAAGACTTTCTTATATCTTCCGAAGCATAATTTCTCAAAGGATAACTTTCTTTTTGAAATAATCTTTGGTCTCGGAAGAAGCGATTGATTGCATAACAGATCTACTTCTGAAACTTACAAATTCTCTATCGGAAGCAACTCTAACCTTCGGAAGCAAAGATTTGGCTTCGGAAGTAAGAATTGCCTTCGGAAGACAAGTTACCTTCGGAAATGTTTTATACTCGGAAGAGAGATTTCACTGTGTAACGTAAATTTTTTGGGCCCCACACTGTAAAAAGCAAAGATTTTGTTAATGATGTCAGATTATTTAACTGATTTTTAACCTTACCGCCACTGTCATTTCATCCACTAAACCATCACATCACCTTATCCTAACCCCATTACCGCCATTTGACAATCTTTTAAATAATCTCGACATTCACTTCACTCTCTTACTTGCAAATTTTACAGCCCTAGAAATTTCTCCTACTAAAATTTACCTAGCTCAAATCATCCCCATTCACCTTTCCAAATGGCCTTCAACCCTCAGCAAAACCAAGTCGCACTTCTTGATTATCAAGAGATGCTGACTTCTCAGATATTGTCTCCTTTCTAACCCAATCTTCCAACTACACCGCTTTGACTGTTAACCCCACAATTTACTCAAACCATATGTCTGAATTCTAGGCAAATGGTCAGATTGAAACCCTAAATGGGGTCGTGTCATTCGATCGAGCATCTGTGGCCAGGAGTTGGTCATTTCTGAACAGATCATCAGGGAGCATCTAGAGCTTTGTGATGAGGGCGCTCCGACGGAATTCCCCAAAGCAGATTTGGACAATTCTTATCTCCGAATGGGATATGGTGGAGATGTTAGCAGGTCAACTGTCTACAAATTTAACTTCTCGTACAAATGGAAGTTCCTGCTACACGTGGTACTTCACTACTTGTCGAATAAATCTGGGGGGTGGGATCAAATCTCATATGAACTTGGGTGCCTTGTTCATGGGTTGGTAAAACACCTCCGCTTCAACTATTCAAGATTTGTGCTGACTAACCTCATGGGAAATCTTCAGAAGGACACATTGTTCATGTATCCTAGGTTTCTCCAGCACATAATCAACTGCAAACTAGAGCAGAGCAATCTTGTCTGTGCAGCTGCTCTGTCTGCACCTCAAATAAGGCCGACCATCTTCAAGACTTTGAAGAGAGTGTCCACCAACTTCACAGGAAGAGATATACTGCATTCTTCTAGGTATGACTGACAACGGCTACTGGTGACATCCTGTTTACCCCACAGGTGATGAACCCACACCAGAAACTACCCCCATAATGCCAACACTACCTTCTCCACCCATCACCATCACTTATCAGAGACGCCCCAAACGAACCCTTGTTCAATATACTCTGATTGAACAAGCCCCTCCTGTTCAATCCAAAAAGACTCGAGTAGAAACATGGGCTCCCACTCAGTCAGAGGTCTCTTATCCTTCTCTTTTGACCTCAATTTGGGTCCTGAGTCTCCTCAGTCTCAGACCCATGAGCCCACAACCGAAGCTGAAAGCCCTCAGGGTGAGTCTCTATACTCCCCTGAGTAGCCAACAAGGGACAACCCCACCAGAGGCTCAATGCCTGTAGACATTGACCAAAGTCCGGGTCAGTAGGTTTACCCATCCTATCTTTCACTGACCTTTTGTTTAAAACTGATGAAGAGATAATATCTCTCCATGGCAATGAAGTTGATCTACAACACCATCTCCAAGATCAACAGAGCTCGGAGAAATCCCTTATCTCTAGCCCCCATCAGCAACCAACTACTAAGGTGAGTCCCACTGATGTGGAGGGGACTCATGTAGATTCAGCTACCATTACAGAAGGTGCCTCAATGGACCTTGTGGACAGTGGTAACATTTCTCATACTGAATCTACGGCAACCAAGCCCTTTGATGACTCTGAAAGAGACATCATTGAGCATGGGAAACCAGGGTGCCAAGAAACCACATCTGGTGGTGAGGCTGGACATACTAGGTATGTTACCTCATTCCTCGTGATTCTTCGAAAGAAGATGAGGGAAGCATGCAACTCCTCATTCAAGATCTTCTTTCTAAAGTTTCAAACCTGGAATCTCAGGTTAAGACTTTAAAGGCAAGATCTGCCACTAGCAACTTGAGATTGACAATCTCAAGGCTCAACTAGCTGAGAAACAAATAGAGAGGTCTGTTAGGCATGTACCTAGTCAGGTCTCCCTGACTTCCTCCTCCAGCTCATCTAGCTCTCAAGATGATGCTACCAAAATGGGGGAGAATGTTCAAGACAAACACACAAGGAACCACAGAGCCGACCTTCTACTTCAACATCTTCCTCTCCCATCATCTCTGCGCCTGAAACATCTCAAGTCACTCTTCAGATTGATCCAAGGATGCTCAATGATCTCTACAGACTCTTCACCAAGTTTCTGTTAAGATCTTCCTTTGAGAAGCCAAGTCATGATGCTGCAATGATCTACTTTGGAGAGAAGAGCTTCAAAGGCTGACTGCACCTTCTACCACTGTGGAAGAAGTTGGTCAACCTAAGGTCCTCATGGAACCTAAGATTCAATTCGAAGGGGAAATGGGAACTGATGGCCTAGCAACTGAAACAGTTGGGACAAAATCTGCATCTCCTTTAACTTCTGAAGCTGAAGTTAAAGCCTCGAAAGAACAAGCTGAATCTTCCGAAGCTGAAATGGAAGCTACGAAAGGACTGTTCAAAATGTCCGAGGAATTGATCATCACAGATGCTATCCTGAAAATGGCATCTAAAATGAGCAGTGAGGAATTTCCTATTGCACCTCCATCTTAGACACCATCTCTGACTCTCTCACAATCAGAAACCTCTCTCCAAGAACCACCACAGTCAGGATCTTCAAAGGATAAAGGAAAAAGGAAGATGACTGCGGAAGAGATTCAGGAAGAGGAGAAGATTGAGAAACTTAAGAAGAAAGGAAGACTTCAGACTGAGAAGGTGCTAGTTGCCAGCACAAAAGCAGTTGCTTCCAATCAGGAGGTTGCCATCAATAAAAGAAGAGAGTAGATCATTGACCAACTCATTGAAATGAGAGCTGCCAATGAAGAAACACTCCTACTACCATTAGAGGAGTTGGTGGATTTGGAGAAGGCAACCAGGCTGAGACTTGAAGAAGAAGCCAGGTTGGCCTTAGAGGAAAAGGAAAAGAAACAGAAGGAGAATGAATTGCAGCTGAGGAGAGACAGGATAAACTTCCTACTCTCCAGAGGCTTTGATCTTCAAGAACTCTCTCCACACAACGATGATACGATCCTCTGGCTCTACAACAAAGAGCAGGATCAAATGGAGAAAGAAAGGAAGAAGGCTGCAAAAGAAAAGGCCAGAGAGAAGAAGAAGAAAAAAGAAGAGGCTAGGGTCACTGCCTCCAAGAAGCTTACTGAGAAAGCGTGGATGAAGGACTATCTTCAGGCTCATGGCTTCTGGTAGGTAGGTGGGTCCTATGTCTGAAAGGACACTCCAACAGATTGTCAGTGAAATTAAGGCTGACATCCGGATGGGGAAAAGGAAAGAGATGTATAGAAGGGTAAAGGGATGACCTTCACTGCTTCTACCCAACCACAACTCAACCTTCACCTCACCATTCACCATTAAACCTGAACCCTTCACCCTGAACCCACATCACTACCCACTACTACTCCCTCACCCCAACCACCTAAACTTCCATTATCCAACCCAAAACACTAGCCAGAACCTCTGAACCTAAACCTACCCAATTACCATCCAAACCATCCCTTCATCCTTCTCAACATCTCTCCTCGAGGAGTTTAAGGCAATCAAGATGAAGCTCACTAATTGCACCACTTTGAGCGAAGTCTCCTATGTAGAAGACTTCGTTAACATTACTTATGTAGACGGATCTTCAAGTTCCCTCACAAGAGACAGTTCCTTGATTTGCCTAGAGGAACTTTGGACCAAGCTACAAGACTTTTGGGCCTCAATTCAGACTCTTTAAATGAGGAAGAAAAGAAGCTCAGAAGGAAACTGGTGACTCTGCTGGATATAAGAAAAGAGGACAAGATTCCTAGTCAGTCTCTTGTGCCTAGAAGGAAGATAATCCAGTGGAGGTTCGATGAACCTTCTCACAACTTTGTTGTGGAAAGAGAGAATGGTGAAGTCAACAGACTCAATGCAACCTCTCTGTTACACTCTAGTAGATTTGACATTGCTGAGTTAGTAGAGAAGCCATTCTCCAACCCTTCCAACTCTGAAATTGCTGCACTCGTCAGAAATCATCTCAGCAGTCTTCATTTAGCTGAGCTAACTGCAAAAGAAAAGATTGAAGAAGAGTTGAAGTTGAGAAGACAGGAAGACAAGGAAGATCTCCCACCAAAGGTGCTGCCTTTCTACAGATGGTGGAGGGTCCTGAATTGGAACCTATAGTTCGATGGGAATATGATGACAGTTCCCATCAACTAAATCTTTTAGAGGGCAACAACAAATGGTACATATTATCCAAGGTGACAGACTGGATTTCCTGTCTACCAAGGATCTGTACAAGCTTCTCAGCACCACATCAGGGAAGAACAAGGAGACAGACAAATATTTGCTCTCCTTGGTGCTGAAAGTTTTGAGAAGTCGAGATAAGTGAAGTTTTGGTAGCATCAGCCTAGGGGGAGTTTGTTGGATCAAGAAGAAGGCTAATGCAACCAAAAATAGATCACTTAAGTTATTTTGGTGCTACATGCAAAGGCTTCCGAAGCTTATCATGGAACTTGTTGATGCATGTATGTCCCTAGATCATGATTTGAAATGTAATGAATCTTATCTGTCTGAGTATGATATAATTTGTATTGATTAATGAAATGACATAAATTGTTTGTTACTTGTGATGTTAATATTTCATTAATGAGTCGTGATTGAATTGATTGGGTTTATGATTGTTTGAATGGTTGCACATTATGTTATATTAATTAAAACATTCAAACTTAACTTAATGAAGTTCTCATGCGAATGGCTCATGCGAATGAACCATACGCATGAATAACTTCACACGATTGACTCAGTCGCACGACTGAACCAGGAGACTGGATCAGTCGTACGATTGTAACATAAGATTGGCTCAGTCGCACGACTGAACACTCAGTCGTACGAATGAATCAATCGCATGGTTCAATCGCACGACTGAACCAGACTAATGGTTCAGTCGCACGATTGAATAATACCAACCTATAAATACAACTCAATTCGTGAAAAATAAGGACTCTCGATTAATCACGATTCCAGACGTACCCTAGCCGTCCAGAAACCTCTCAATTGGTTCTCCAAGTTCATAGAACATATTAGATCGATTCCCAATCGATTTCTAACGTTAGTTTCAATTCTTGATTGATTCTTCGTGTGTTCTCACTGATTGGATCGCCAATCAAATAGGATTCCGCACTATTTGATCTGGTTTACACATTAATCTCTAGGTATTTCGGTCAAATACCAGGTCCTAACAAGTGGTATCCGAGCTATTGGCTCTTGATTACGTGTGATTCAATCAAGATTGATAAAAAGTTTGTGTTTTTGCACTAAAAACGCAATCTTTTGTGTCAAAAGTGATCTTGGACGTTCCCTGCTCATCAAAGTTTGGTTTCTACGGACTTAGGCAATTCAACCTTGCGAAAGTTCGAATTTTTACGGCTAAAACACGTTTAACCTAGAAATTTTCGCATAACAGCAGCTTCAGTCGCACGAGTGAGCCATTCGCACGACTGGACTCATTCGCATTGCTCAGTCGCACGATTGGACATAGTCGTATCTCCATTCGTACGATTGAACCGTTCGGTCGCACGGTTCATACGCGTCAGATTCATTCGCACGACTGAGCTAATCACTTAGTTCAGCCGCACGATTGAACCAGTCGTAGAGTTCATACGCACGACTGAGTGTTCATACGCACGCCTAGTCCATTCGCATCCTTCAGTCGGCCGACTCAAAATTTCTTATTAGACTTAAAATTATTTACAATGGAAGATCAAATGTCAGCCTTTACTGCTGGTAAGGACTCTAGGATCCAGAACCTGCTGTTACTTGAGAGTGAGGTGGGTAATCATAATAAACCACCAAAGCTTTTAACGTTAGATGAGTTTCCCCACTGGAAACAACGTTTTGAGATCTACCTAAATGGAGTGGATCCGAATCTATGGGAGGCCACCGAGATTGGGTATAGTACACGGTGGGAGCCGATGGAGTAAAGTTAACCTTAGGAGGGATGATCGACGCGCAGAAAGTCAAATATAATGCAGAGAAGAGGGTCTATGCATTGATTACACAGTCTATCCCTAAAGAGATATTCCACCAGTACTCAGAAAATAAGCAGTCCAAGAAACTATGGGATGAGCTAGAGAAGAGGTACGACGGGAATGCCTCGTTGAAGGCAATCAAGGCTAAGGAGTTAAAGAAGGAATTCGACAACTTCTCATCGATGGGAAACGAGATTTGGACGATGTTATAGATAGATTCTACCATCTGATGAGTGAACTGCATACACATGGAGTGGCTACTACCATGGAGAGAAAGTTAATAATTTTGCAGACGGATTGCCTGAAAAATGGGTTTCATTCGTGTCTAATCTTAGACAGAATGGAATGTTGTCAAAATTGGATATTAATGACTTCATTCTGAAGTTGCGAGAAGAATCACTTAGAATGAAGTACAGAGCTCAGAAGTCTACGTACAATCAAAATCCAGCTTTATACAATGCCACTCCTCAAGCTAAGACATCTGGAGCACCCCTCCAGACTGCATTCGTGTCTAGTTCATCGAGTCCTACACATGCACCTGCTCCAGGTTCAGAAATGTCAGGGTCTTCTTGTACTCAATACATTGGATCTGAAACGAATGCTACTAGACTTAAGACCGAGAACCTCGGTAATGTGACTGTGGAAGTAGCTCGAGAGCACATGGATCTATTGGCAGCAATGGTCCATTCCTATGATGAACTTGTTGCTAGAAAGATTGGAAACTGCCATCTGGCAGACGAGGACTACGAGCAGTGGACGAAATGGAGCTTGAGAGAATGGATATAATGTGGGCCTTAGCAAGTGCTGTCCGGCGGGCGAAGAAGTTTGTGAAAAAGACTGGACAGAACTTGGTTGCTACTAAGGATACCACCTTTGGCTTCGACAAGAGTAAAGTGACCTGCTTAACTGTGGTGAGAAGGGGCACTTCAAGAGAGAATGTGTAAAGCCAAAGAAGACTGGGAACGGAACCCGTTCTCATCCTTCACTCGTCTAGACAAACAAACTACCAGTTCTACTTCCTCAAACAAGGACTCAAAGCCTTGACTGCTCATGATGAAAGGACAGGATTGGAGTTTAGGTTTGTCTCACCAGGGGAATCAAACATTGCAAATGTAGAAGATATTGACGGTGATTCCGCTAGTGAAGGAGATCTAGCAGTTGAGATAGCAATGTCACATAGTGAAGAAGCAACTGCGACCGAGATCAGTGACAAGCCAAGAGTGGAGACTACCATGTCAGAGACAGAAAAGACAGAAGCAAAAGAATCAGAATCATCTAATACTGCATTGATGGCAAACGCTTCTGAATCTGCTCAGGTAAGTACTACTGACACAATGTTTAATAATCATGCTTGTTCTGATTGTGATGCCTTTAGGAATAGCATAGATGCTAAATTTGCTAGGTTATTAGATCATAATGATAAATTGATAAAAGATTTGCATCTATGCACTGAGGCTAATAGGGTACTAAAACAAAATGAGCTCAGTTATAAAGAAAAGATAGACCTTTTGACTAAACAGCTTAGGGAAACCGAAGTAGTTGCCTTTAATCAAGCTAATGACATTAGGTATTATCTAAACTCCCTAGAAGACGCTAAGAAACAAAAGGCAGTTCTAGAAGTAGAAGTAAATTCACTAAAATAGAAACTGCATAGTTGGACGAGTTCGTCGCACATAGTCCAACACTTAGTGAAAGAAAGGAACAACGGGGAGGGACTGGGTTATAAAGTGGTTCCGCCACCACCTGAGACTTTGATGAACACTAAAACTAGACCTTTAAGTAGTAATCCCATCAAGGATCATGTAGTGTCTACTCCTCTTGTGAGTGATCCAGATTCCCTATGTTCATCTATTGACACTGGAAACAAACAAAAGGAGACCACTTCAAAGGCAAAGGGTAAATTGCCTTGTGTTAATCTAGAAAAGAAATTTGAAAAGGTTAACTTAAAGTCAAATTCTAACAAAGTCAAATCAGAACCAAAAAGGACTTCTAAGGATAATCTTTCACATACCTCAAGTCAAAGACCAATTAACCAAAAAGAAAAGGATGTCAAACAGGTTAAATCAGTTAATTTTCTTAAACCAGTAAACACATCAAAAGAACCAGAGTCAAACCCAAAGTGAGTGATATTACTAGAGTGTCACACACGTCTCCACAAAGAAAATTTAATCATAAAGTTGATAGCAGAGCGTGCTACAACTATGGAGAATGTGGACACATTGCTTCTTACTGTACTTATTATCAGTCACCTAGGAAGAAGATTGAACTTCAGGACTCAAAACCTAAGTCTTCTAAGAGGAGCTCTTTAACTCCACCTAGAAGAACTAGTGAACATAAAGTTCAATCCGTGAGCCAGTCGACTGTGTATCACAAACATGCATTGCACAAATCTGGCCTATGGAAAGAAAAGTCAACCTCTGTGGCTGATAATGATGACAAGAAGGAACCTGAGGTACCCTCACCTTCTAAGGGTCAATGGGTTGAATTTCTGATGTGTGATGTCTCTGGGAAACCCAAGCCAGTAAAGGCTTGGGTTCCTAACCTAAACTAATCCTTTACCTTGTATGTGCAGGTTGTTCAATACAGTGCTGAAACTAACACGTGGATAGTAGACAGCGGAGCATCCAGCCACATGACAGGAAACAGAGCCCTTTTATCAAATGTCAAACAAATAAAAGGAGGGTATGTTTCGTTTGCTGGTAACAAGGGAGGATATATCACAGCTCAGGGAGAAGCTGGAAATCAGAAAGTTAAGTTTGATAGGGTGAACTACGTCCAGCAACTTCAAAACAACTTACTCTCTGTTTCACAAATATGTGATAAGGAATTTAAAGTCATCTTCGACAACAAGAAGTGTTATGTACTGAAGAAAGACTACGTGATCCCAGAGGACCAAGTTTTGATGACTGCTTCAAGATATAAAGATCTTTATGTCTTGGATCTATCAACAGCTTCTACAATGGATCATGAGGTTCAGTGTTTTCTATCCAAAGCTACTGAAAAAGATTCCATCTCCTGGCATAGGAGAATGGGACACATCAGTCAAAGGAAGATGAATCACTTGATTCAGAAGGATCTGTGAGAGGTGTAAATGTCAAGAACTTTCAGCTTCCTGATTTCTGTATAGCTTGCAAGAAAGGTAAACAGAGGAAGAAGTCTCATAAGGAAAAGAAAGTAAATTCAATAGAACTTCCTCTTGAACTTCTACACATGGATCTGTTTGGTCCAGTCAGTACAAAGAGCATTGCAAGCGACTTGTACTGTTTTGTGGTCACCGATGACTACTCAAGGTTCACTTGGGTAATGTTTCTGAAATCCAAATCAGAAACATTTGAATCATTCAAGGATTTGGTAACCACACTGGAATCTCTCTACAAGCTGAAAGTTAGACAAGTACGCTCAGACAACGGAACAGAATTCAAGAACCATCGGATGGAGGAATACTGCAAGGAAAGGGGATTGTGCATCAATTCACTTCTGCTTACACACCTCAGATGAATGGCGTTGCTGAGAGAAAGAACAGGAGCTTGATAGAGACAGCACGGACTATGCTGGCAGACTCGAAACTGTCTATCCAATTTTGGAATGAGGCAGTGGCAAATGCATGTTATACACTGAATCGAGTCCTAATAGTCAAGCGCCACGGAAAAACATGTTACGAGCTACTACAAAGACACAAACCGAACTTGGAGTATCTCGAACCATTTGGGGCGCCGTGCACACTTCTGAAGAAGACACAAGAGGGTAAATTCAGCGAGAAGGCAGATGTAGGCATCTTTCTAGGATACAACATACCTAACAAGCGAGTTTACAATAACTCAACAGGTCTAGTAGAAGTTTGGTGTAATGTTGATGTTCAGCGATTCACCACACCGCCTACTGGCAAAGGACCTGCCTACTTCTTTGACTATGATAAATTCTTCAAGTCCTTCAACATTCCTCTCTCTCCCTCGGATGACGAATTAGCTACACGAATGATGTATGATAGCTTGAATCCACCAACATCTAGCTCACAGGGAGATTCATCTACTCATTCAGGGGGAGTAATCGACGACAGTGACACCACCTCTGAAAATGAAGCCGAAGAAGATACCCAAAACAGTCAGGAGGAACAGGTTCCAGTTCCTAAAAGTCCACAAGCATCTACCAATGGTGCATCTTCGACGTCAGAGCCTCAAACTCCAACTACCTCAGATGAAGAACCTAATGTTCATCATCTTGGCTCTGAGGTAGCTGTCCCTACTACTCCAGGATCACGTCTAAATGTTTATCATCCCATAGACAATGTCATTGGGGATGTCCGATCAGGAGTGCAAACCCGAAATCAGCTGTACTCAGCTGACTATGCCTCTGTTATGGAAAAGGGATATATTCATGATGGTGCCTATCGGTGTTTTGTCTCACAGGTTGAGCCAAAATATGTCAGTGAAGCACTAAATGATGAGGCATGGGTGAGTGCAATGCAAGAAGAACTTCTTCAGTTCAAGAAGTTAGGTGTATGGTCTCTGGTTGATAGACCTAAAGGTGCTAAGGTCATTGGCACCAAATGGGTTTTAAAATGCAAGAAAGATGACCAAGGGATCATTATCAGGAACAAGGCTCGACTGGTTGTTCAGGGATTTCGCCAAGTCGAGGGAATTGATTACAATGAGGTATTTGCACCGTGGCAAGGATGGAAGCCATTCGATCTTCCTTGCCTATGCATCGTACATGAAGATTAAAGTCTATCAATTAGATGTGAAGAGTGTATTTCTTCATGGGGAAATTAGAGAAACAGTTTATGTCAGTCAACCCGAGGGATTTCAAGATCCTTATCATCGGGATAGAGTCTACAAGCTCGACAAGGCTTTATACGGGCTTCATCAAGCTCCAAGAGCTTGGTATGAGAAACTCTCGACTCATCTTGTGAAACACGGCTTTCGCAGGGGAGTCATTGACTGCACGCTGTTCATTAAAGAAAAAGATGGCGACCGACTGCTCGTACAAATCTACGTTGATGACATAATTTTTGGTTCAAAGAACGAAGAGTTATGCAAAGAATTTGAAGTAGTTATGCAGAAAGAGTTTGAGATGAGTGCTATGGGGGAGATGAAGTTCTTTCTCGGGCTACAGGTGGATCAAACACCAAATGGGATCTTTCTACATCAGACCAAGTACGTAAGCGACATTCTCAATCGTTTTGACATGGAGAATGCATCTGCTGCAGGTACTCCATTGGCTACGAATCACGACATAGCCCCTGATGAAAATGGAGATCTGGTGGATGCCACGATGTACCGAGGAATGATTGGATCCCTCATGTATCTCACTGCCTCTAGACCTGATATCATGTATGCGACATGTTTATGTTCTAGATATCAGGCTAAACCTAAGGTCAATCATCTGATCGGGGTCAAAAGGATTTTTCGTTATCTAAAGGGTACACCCACACTGGGGTTGTGGTATCCTCATGATGATGATTTTGAGCTCACGGCATATAGTGACTCGGACTACGGAGGCTGCAAGATGAACTACAAGTCTACATCAGCAGGGTGTCAATTCTTTGGGAGAAGATTAATTACCTGGCAGTGTAAGAAGCAGACATCGGTTGCATTGTCAACCTGTGAAGCCAAATATGTTGCTGCTGCAAGTTGCTATTCACAAATCATTTGGATTCAACAGCAAATGCGGGATTACGGTTTAAAATTCTCATCTACTCCTATTTTTGTTGATAACTCTGCTGCAATTGCAGTAACTAAAAATCCGTTGAACATCCTAAGACCAAACACATCGGTATTAAATACTACTTCATAAGAGACTGTTTTGAAAAGAACTTAATTGATGTGGTTAAAATTAATACTGATTTTCAACGCGCTGACCTCTATACTAAAGCCTTTGATAAACCACGTTTTCAATATTTGCTAGAGGTCAACGGCGTTAAAAAGAAAAGTGAGGTAATTCCTGATGATAATAATGTGTAGTCCGATGTAGTTTAGTTAAAGTTTATTTTATTTTATGTTATCTGTTTTATTTTCGTCTGTTATATTAAACTCATGTTATTTTGCTGTTTATTAAAATCCAAAAATAATTAAACCAGAAATGATTTTAGTATTTTAGGGGGAGAATATGTCAGCAAGTTAACATTAAAAAAATAAAAATAAAAAAAATAAAAATAAAATAATAAAATGAGGGAGAAGGGGTAACTAGCTGAAATAAGGTAGATTGTGTCTGTGATACCGATTCAATACCTTGGAACATAATAGTACACAGGAACAAATCAAGAGGGACTTTAAAAATTTAAGTTTTGAAAAGATGCAAAAGTTCAAAGTATAAGTCTGTATAGTCTAAGCAATATAAAAAGGGAAGATGATAGAAAACTGGCAACTCCTAAGGTGACACAAGAAAGTAGACTTAGAGGCTGCTAGACCACAAATGATATTTGGTAGATTCAACACAATAGACAATTAGACCTGATTGGTGATCTCAAGATCAAACTAAATTGTTCAACTGACTGTGGGCTTCCATCTTATCACTGGTTAACACAATCAAATATATTCCAATAAGGGGTAATGAGCATTTAAATGCCACAAATGTGTGCGGATGACCATAATTAGAGCAAAGCAAGAAAAAATGAAAGACAAATGCAATAAAGCTAATGACTTATGTTGTTGGTGCATATTGTGTAAAATAAAATAAGCTGCTCTAACAAGGAGATAGGTTGTGTGCCTCTCTGCTGTGCGATGACACTGACCTGAGGATAAGCATAACCTAGATATTCTAGAATTCATTTTGTTTGCCACCTCTCTGCTGTGCGATGGCACTGACCTGAGGACAGGCTTCTCTTTGAAAGCTCTAAGAATAGTCTCTTCTTGTAATAATACCCGTAGACCGCTCAAAAACTTCTGAGGAATGTTGATTACCATATAAGTGTGGGATCCACAAATGTTAGCTGAAATAATTAAACCTAAATCAGTCACCAGTCTGCGTCAAAAGTCTGTGTATGGATTTAAGTGGACAAACATACTGACAATCTTAGTGGCTACATTCTCAAGAGTTCAAATCAATGTGAAAATCTAAGAGTTTCAGTATGATTTCCTTAAGTTGCTAACGACTCTGGATGAACACCAAGAATTTAAGCATCAAAAGGTTTTAATAACAAGTCCCAAATGATTTGACTTACCTGTATGATTCCAGAATTGAATTGGTCCAGATATGATCAATCTAAGTTGAAGCTGTCTACTCCCGAACCAAATCCCGTAGATATCAATCTCTGGATTTATCTCTCACAAAAAGCAAAAAATAAGTTTGTTTATGAAATTAGTTTAAGGTTTTAAATTAGTTAGTTGTTTTTAATTTTAATTGTAGGCGTGTGTCGGGCTACATCAGGAAAATCAGAAGGAATCAAATCACTAAAAGGGTCATGTCTGAGATGACCATATGTGCTTTGAAAGTTTAAAATAGTCACGTTTGAGGTGACAAAGTGTTTTTAAAAGGGTCACGTCTGAGGTGACTAAAGTGTTTAAAAGGATCACGTCTGAGGTGATCAAAATGTTTTCAAGATAAAGTGATCATGTCTGAGATGATCAAAGGCTCATAACGTTAATTTCAATTAATTTAAAAGGGCTTAAATGTAAATTGGTATAAATGGCAGAAAATTAACTAAGTGTGACCCATTCGCACGATTGGACCATGAGAATGGACCAACCATGCGAATGGCTTCCACTCACACGAATGGCTCATCAGAATAGCCCATTCAACCGATTGAAAGAGGGCGAATGAGTCAGTCGACCGATTGAAACTCATTCGGTCAACTGAACATGCGAATGAAAGGCACGACTGAGCCAGTCAACCGACTGAATCTCAGTCGGTCAAGTGCATGCGACTGGTTGGGCTAATCGTACGATTGAGCCTGAGTCGCCCGAATGAACTGGGAGACTGAGGCCAGTCGGCCGACTGAGCCCAGCTTCAGTATTTAAAGGGCTCTGTCGATCGCATTTCACTCATCACTCCCAAATCGCCCTTAAATCGCACTCTCTACCGTTACACTGCCAAAATTTTATTAGCCCTAGTTTATCATTGCTTTTGATTCACTAACGTTCGCCATTCATTATACAGGTAGATTGAAGTCTTGTTTCATTGAAATCAGAAGGATTGAACCATAATGTGGTGAATATTCGAACGAAAACAAGAAACAGACAGAACGCGACCTAATAACCTACTTAAACTATGCAAAATGTTAAAATTAAGGTTAATAGGTTATTAGTAACAAGAATGCGAGTATATTGAACCGGTAATCCATGTTAAATCACTTGTATTGATCAAGACTCGAACCACAGGCGACTGAACAACTGAGACAGGCGACTGGTCGTCCGGATGAACTTCAATCGCACGATTGAATCTGGCGATTGGGTCATTCGGCCGAATGAACCATACGATTGATCTCAGTCGGCCGACTGAACCATTCGCAGACTCAGTCAGCAGACTGAATCCAATCGCATGTCACATTGACCAGAATGAATCCAGTCGCATGAAAGAACAGACGACTGATTCAGTCGCATGATTCATTCGCACGAATGAATCAGAATGACTTTCAACTTTACACTTAGAACAGAATTTTTCATGTCTTATGTACTAATGGTTCTATGTCTTGTGTGTTTCAGGTAAATGGCAGAAAGGTGGTCCATAAATCCAAAGCACAACATCTTTGCTCATTTGGATCACACCACCAGGAACGGAGCCGAGTTTACTGACATTATAGCCTTTCTGAGACGGTCCCGGATTCATAAGGCTATCTCCACGCCTTGCACGCCATATAGATCACTCCATCAGGCATTCTGGGAGAATGCCTCGGTGGATCACTCTCGTGAGCCGTACTGTATTAGGAGCTCTATATTGGGCCATGATATTGAGATCTCTGCTGCCGACATTCAGAGGGTCCTAGAGTTTGGGGACGACACTGATCATCCTACTAGACTACATCCGTTGACAGTGAGAGGATGCTTCCTGAGGATAAAGTACGCTGGGGATATCAACTCAGGTGTGCTCAACAAGAGCAACCTGAGCCCCCAGTACAAGTACTTAGCACACGTGATCCTCAAGTGTGTTGCATCGAGGAGGGGTGGGTTTGACGACCTCTCAGACCAGATTCAAAATGCCTACGTTGCACTGGTTCTGAACCACCCCTTCAGTTTTTCCAGCATGATATTCTCCTAATTAGTGGAGAACTTGGAGGCCAAGGGTAAAGAGGGGTTTTGTATGTACCCCAGATTCTTACAGCTCGTCTTCAACGAGAAGCTGCCACAGTTGCCCAAAGAGAATCATGACGCAGTGGCCTTAGAGATTATGGATGATACTACTCTGGGCAGGATGAGAGTTTACAGGGGAAAGCAGGTAAAGCCCCAAGTGAAGAGACTGATTGGCCACCTGGCCAACGAGAGGTATGTGGCGCCTGGTAGACGCAAATGGCGTCATGATGACAACGACTCCGATGATGAGAGGTTGCTCCTACCAGATATGGATTCTGATGATGATGATAGCGGCAACACCGGGGATGACATGCCTACTACACAAAGAGGCACTGAGTCAGATGTTATTCCCCCGGGGTCTGACACTGCCGGAGAGGTTGCTGAGACGGCCGGTTTCCATCAGGAGTTCATTGTTGGTGATCAGGAGGAGGAGGAGTCGGATGAGGAGCCCCTCACTAGGACTGTGGGAAGCAAAGTAGTTCCCACAGAACACGGGCTTAGGGTGGTGGTGAACACCCTCGGAACTCCACTGAGAGAGAGACTGACCCGAGCTATGCTCCGGGTTCAGTGGGCAGAGTTGCAGGGGGAGCATCCACTTCCACCGGGACGAGGAGGAAGAGGATGGCTCAACCCCACGGACTGAAGAAGAAGAAGCGTCGCCTGACCTTCGTTACCACTGCTGCTATTACTTCCACCACCACAGCCACCACTACCACCTCCACTGACATACCACCCATCACCACAGCCACCACATCCACTACTGCTACCACAGCCACCACCTTACCTACCACCACTGTATCCTTCCCATCCACCACCATACCATTCACACCTACATCACCAGCACCTGCTTACCGACCCATATTCACCACTGCTACTACCACCACCACCTCACATCATGTCGGACCTTCAGCCCAGCCATCACATGTATATGGATCTACTCTACCTCACATCGGGGTAGAGGAGTAGCTGTCGGCGCTTAACCGTATGGTGATGCACCTGCTAGCTGCAGATGAAGAGAAAGCGGCGCAGATTCGCCAGTTGACCGATCTGACTGCTACCCAGTCTCAGCAGATGGCAGAGCAGGCTCGGGTGATAGATCAGCAGACCCAGCTAATCGATGCTAGGAGAGTCGAGATGTCCCAACTCCAGGACCAGCAGGCCCAATCAGCCAAACGTATAGAGGAGTTGGAGACGACCAACAAGACGATTATGCTGAGGTTAAAGGGGTCAAAGGATGAGCCTTTGAAGATAAAGGAGGGTGATGGGGATGATGGAGATGGTCATGATGAAGATGATGATGACGTTGAGGAAGATGATGAGGATGAAGAAGAGACAGAGGAAGAAAGGACAGAAGGTAGAGATGATGATGACGAAGCAGAAGGAGGGGATGCGGCTGCATCGGCCTCTGCTTCTGGTCAAGAGCGAAGATCGAAGAATCGACAGGATCAGCCATCTACCACTTCTGCTCCTCCGAGCGACGAGCCCAGGATTCAAGACAAAAGTACAGATTAGATGTCTTATGTATTTATTTATTTTGTGTTTGAATCATGGAATGAAAAACAAGTGTGTTGAATGTTTATATATTAAGTTGATATAAATCTGTTTGATTACTTACTAATGGTTTATGTGTTGAATGTTTAAATCAATCAGATCCAAACTTTCAAAGGAATGAGTTTGACATTGCTCCCCTTCAACAGGTCAAGACTCAACTAACCATGACTCTTGATCTGCAAGGGATTGTAAGAAGGTCTGTGAGTTATACCCCTGAAGAAGGGAAATAATTCATGACCTATCTAACGAGCAACTGGCAGAGATGTTCAGACTCAATCCTGATGAAATTGTCAAGGATGCTCCAATAGTTGATTCAACCAGTGATGAAGAACTAAATGACGTTGATGAAGTTGAGGTTGAAGATATTACTGTAGAAGAGTACCCTCAGTACGCTGATAACGAGGGTAATGTGGTCCCCAATCTGGGTGAGTCCCTAGTCAGTGATATGTTTGAGGTACTAGACAAGATGGAGCAGGAAACAAGAAAGACCGAAGGAACAGCCCAAGCCTCAAATGATGACATAGACATTCGAAAGGCTGAGTGGGCTGCCTGTTTTGAAGAAGTTAGAGCCCAGCGTGCTGCACCAAAGAAAGATGCCTACACCAAGCTCTACAGAGTCAAGAAACACTATAAGGTGTTAGGCAGGATTATTGCATGGGCTTATTTTGATGACCTTAACGCGTATGCAGTTAAGAGGGAACAGGGCATAGAGTACTTCAGATTTCCACATGATCTGAAGACTCTACCTGGTTTTGAGCTCAACCAGCTGGCTAAGCTAAAGCTGTTGTATGCTGACCCACGAAAAATGTCAGGCTGGTTCGAGGCTGCCCTGAAGAAGGAGTACCACACCAGATGGGTTAACTTCAGACCACAACAGCCTACGAGGTATATAAGAAGGTCTGAGGTTGATGCCAGTACTGGCAAGCCCAAGATTGTGTTGAAGTGGAGTCCTCCGCGCACTATGTCGAGAATCCCTCTCAGGGAAATGCCACAGGACTTCACTCCACACTTCAAATGGTGGTACTATGATTGGAGAACTGCTGAAGCTGTCATAGTTCTGAATAAAGAGGGCCTAATGGATACTATCAGGGTATTCGACCCGATGTGGCTAACAAACTTGTCTGCTAATGATGTCTATACATTATACAAGTGGCCACTATTCTATGACACACAAGACATTGTACAAGCCCTCCAGTTCCAAAACGTTATACGACTTTGTTTTGCGTTTGAGATTCACGCAGGAGTCACTAAGGAGGAGAAGTACAAGAAGTATAAGGAGGTTATGCAGAAGACAAGAGATTAGATAGATCTAGGTCCAAAGGGGAGTTTGTTGATGCATGTATGTCCCTATATCATGATTTGAAATGTAATGAATCTTATCTGTCTGAGTATGATATAATTTGTATTGATTAATGAAATGACATAAATTGTTTGTTACTTGTGATGTTTAATATTTCATTAATGAGTCGTGATTGAATTGATTGGGTTTATGATTGTTTGAATGGTTGCACATTATGTTATATTAATTAAAACATTCAAACTTAACTTAATGAAGTTCTCATGTGAATGGCTCATGCGAATGAACCATACGCATGAATAACTTCACACGATTGACTCAGTCACACGATTGAACCAGGAGACTGGATCAGTCGTACGATTGTAACATAAGATTGGCTCAGTCGCACGACTGAACACTCAGTCGTACGAATGAATCAACCGCATGGTTCAATCGCACGACTGAACCAGACTAATGGTTCAGTCGCACGATTGAATAATACCAACCTATAAATACAACTCAATTCGTGAAAAATAAGGACTCTCGATTAATCACGATTCTAGACGTACCCTAGCCGTCCAGAAACCTCTCAATTCGTTCTCCAAGTTCATAGAACACATTAGATCGATTCCCAATCGATTTCTAACGTTAGTTTCAATTCTTGATTGATTCTTCGTGTGTTCTCACTGATTGGATCGCCAATCAAATAGGATTCCGCACTATTTGATCTGGTTTACACGTTAATCTCTAGGTATTTCGGTCAAATACCATAGAACTTCCGAAGGTTGTAGAGTTCTTCCAAAGACAAAGGAAAAGTCCAACTTCTGAAGACAGAACTCTACTTCCGAAGACAATGCATACTTCCGAAGTTCAAGACTTAGAAGAATAAAGTGAAGACCACTTCCGAAGTATGATGAAATGAAGAAGTCTCCAAGCCTTGGAAGAAGCAGCCTCTTCCGAAGTATAACGTGGCTTCGGAAGTACTTACTCTTCCGAAGCCATTTAACCTTCGGAAGACACTGCTATAACCAGTGGACACAAGTATGGTCTCTGACACTCCGCTGCATACTTCTGATACAGCATGGCTTCTTCCTAAAGAACCATGTTGTTGACCATACTTTATTCTACTGTTTACCTTTTCATGATAGTACAGTTGCCATCTTTAGTTGATGACAAAAGGTAAGTCAGGGACATGTCCTGACTACCAAGTCTTAGATAAGACTTTATCTAAGATACCTTAATTATAGTCTTGTAGTATAGGCTTTATGTAACATCTTGTAATTTTGGGTTAATTTAAAGTTAACTTTGTTAAATTCTTGTATGGGTTAGTTGTGTCATTCATGAGACTTATGGGTTACTTATGCCTTAATTGGTCTTTTAATTATTTAACTTGAAAGATTATAATTATTAAGTAACAATAACTAAAATAATGATTTTAATAAATGAAATAATAACAATAAAAATTATAGTAATAATAAACAAAAATAATAATAACAATAATAATTTATTAAGTTTAGTAAACTTAAAATGGTTGAAACTTAAAAGGAAATAAAGTTTAAGGGGTTTTATTGTTAATTTATAAACTTTAATATAAAGGTTTGGGCATAAAATAATAACAAATTAAACTACAAGGGCCAAATTGTAACTTTAAAAGTTACAACCCAACCCCCCGCCCACTTTTAAACCCGTGAATCCGGCGAGAGCTCCGACCATTTTCCGGCCGAGCTCCGGCGGCTTCAAATCACCCGTTTTACTTCAAATCTTAACCCAAAACCGACCCAAATCATTCCTTTTGCATGTTTCGAACTTAAATGCCTGATTTAATTGAGTTAAATCGTCGGTTATTACTCAAATCATCGAGTAACCGAAACCATCAAACGCAAAGAACCGTTCGAACGTTTAAGGATAATAATAATCGAATTAACTAAACCTAAACGAACGTTTATCTGATACTAATCGAATACAACTCTCATTTTCACCTGAAACAAACCCAAACTCGAATTCGAATCATCATCTTCTTCGCAACCTGCAACTTCGTCGAAACCCCTTTCGGGCATTTTAAACCAAAATTGACAAAGGGTTTTCGTTTCTCATCCATTGTTAAAGCTAAACCTGCAATTAATTGGAATTTCATCAACCAAATCATCTAGGATCAACTTCCCACCGCCGCGGCTTTTACCTTGTTCTTTCTCATCGATTTAAACTTCAATCTAGGTAACTAAACAATGTGGCATACTCGATTTCATGTATGGATCAAAAGCCCTATGGTTAATTTCATTATCAATCGCGATTTTGGATTCAATTTGATTCATCTTGTTCTAGGGTTCTTCGCAATTTGGGGAAACTTCTTAATTGGGTTTAAAAGATCTGGAAACCAATATGAATCAAGGCCGCGACCCTGGTTCACTGGTTAAGACACAATGCCCCTAACATGAGGTCTCGAGTTCGAACCCGGGCACCCTCATGTTTTGTTTTTAAGGTTTTTTTTAGCCTAAAACTAATTTCATAAAACTTTTAACATGTATAAAAATTATTTTTATAAATTCCAAATATTTTAAAAACTTCCAAAGATTCTCTATAAATTTTTCTAAATCTAAACAAAAATATTGTTATTGATAAAACATTTTAGCAAAAATTTGTTTGAATAATTTTTAAGTAACATGGATTGAAAATAATAATTAGTAAATTATTATTGGTTCAAAAATCCATTTTTAATTAATTTGGTTAGTTTATATGTAACCTTGTTAATCATTATAATTAGTTCTTTTCACAACTTGAATAAATATATATATATATATTATATATATATATATATATATAATATATATATATATATATATATATATATATATATATATATATAAATATTTCAAGAAGATATAAATTATTCCATTTGTTAGATATGATTATTTGACAAGCCCCAAATTCGACTTAGAACCCTAGTCTACGTTAATTTGCTGAACTCTGTTCAATTAAACTTTAATCTTTAAATATACATTTATTTTAGGTGCATTGTGAGAGTTTACGTTGGAGCATCGATTATTATAATTCTTATTAATCATCACTTATATACATTTGATCAAGTAAGTATTTCCATACCTCTTTTTGTTCATTTTCACACTTTGGGGTGAAACATGTTAACTTATTATCATTGCACTTGTAAATATCTTTGAGACTTGTAAACGTTATGGCAATTCATCATGCAAAGTTGTGGTTAGTTGAACTTTTTGTGGTTACCATGTTATGGCGTTATATGTACAATCATTAACTATTGCTAGTCCAGCGAAGTCATAGATCTATGGGCAAGACAAGCCTGCTTTGGTTGATCCAAGTACACTTAGCTGATCGTATAATCTTGTAAACGTTTGAGACTTGTAAAACTTTGTCGAGGTTTGATTGTTGCATTGTTCATAACATCCCTAATCACTTTATTCACTAACTTATGACTTGAATTGCCGTCTTTTATATAATCTATGTATTTAAAACTATGGAATGCTCACAAACATTATTGTTGACCCTTTATTTTTAACATGTTTCAGGAAACGCCCAAGTTTGATATCTACTCTTTGAAGTTGCACATCTAGGAATGGACCTAGATAAATGAATGAAAAATGAATGTCTTGTTATCTTTCATAATATGGTTTTATTTCGTTGGGTTTTATGTTTGTATTGATACAATTGAATTTCATGATTAATTTATATTTGGGTTATTAATAGCGTTATGTGGCTATGAACGATCTTAACTCTCACTCCTCGACGTTTCCGCCGTCAAGGTTGGGGTGTGACACTTTAGCTAAAGGATCCTAGCTGGTATCAAAGTATATCCGGCTGTAGATAGTATTATATATAGGTTCTCCTTGTAACTCATAGAGGTAAGATTATTATCTGCTTGTAAGAGTCTTTGTATCTCGAGTTGAGAATCAATATATAAAAGTATCTTGAAAATTATCTTTCTGTGTTCTTAGTTACTTTTCATATTGTGATTAACTCTTATTGATTCTTACCCGAGTGTGATTCTAGGTGAGTTTGAGAGAAAATATTTGTGTTTAAGTGACAAACACCGATCCTGCAATATAACACAAATAACCATGACAAAAAGGTAAAGATGAATTTCATGTGCATTTACAAATATCAAGATGTTTACAAGTGTAAATTGATAAAGTTAACATGTTCCACCCCAAAAGGTGTGAAATAAAGTAAAAAGGGGTATGGAGAACTCATCCGGAAAACTCACATGCTATAAGTTGCACTTAAGATAACAATAAGAAGATAAATTATTCCAACGAATTTCTTTACAAAGTACCTAAACATATAAATATATTACATGATTAAGTTTAGTGATAAGATTAATGATTAAACATGAACTAGGGTTTTGCTAAGAATTTGGGGGTTTTTATAAGGCTAGTTAATGAAATCATATATATATGTATATATATATATATGTATATATACATACATACATACACATACACACACACACACACACACACACACACACACACACATATATATATATATATATATATATATATATATATATATATATATATATATAT
Source organism: Flaveria trinervia (assembly GCA_025506515.1). Lineage (NCBI taxonomy): Eukaryota > Viridiplantae > Streptophyta > Magnoliopsida > Asterales > Asteraceae > Flaveria > Flaveria trinervia. The sequence continues at coordinate 5,251,908 of CM046457.1, read as the reverse complement.
TAGTCCGATAAAAGAAAAATACCATTTAGACAATTTTAAAGGAATTAAATCCTTTATATAAATTTATAAATTTTAATTTTAAATTATTTATCAAATTTTATAATTATCATTATTAACCAATAATTAAAGATAATATAGTAACCAATAATAATCTAATGATTTAAACTATTATATAATGTCTATTTTATAAAAGATAAACTAAGCATAATATATGTTTGATAATATTTTTAAAAATAAAGAAAAAAATATTAAAGTACTTAAAATGATAAATTTACAGAAAGTAATTTGGTGTCTTTAAAAATAATTAAAATTTACAATTTTTTATAATTATTAAGATTTTTCTATATTTAAATTATTAATAAAAGGCTTAAAAAATAATGTGGGTGCCCAGGATCAAACCCGGGTCCCCTATGTAAGTGTTCTAAGTGTTAACCAGTCGGGCCAGCGCCCATTTATTGTTACAAACCCGCTGTAAAACTTTAAATGTATTTATTCAATAAACCCTCAAATTGCATGAACCCTATATTCATCTTTTATCAATTTGAGCCCCAAATGATTATTATTAATGAACAAGAGGTTAGGGCTTTTGATTCCCTCTCGAAACCGAGTGTGTACATGTACTCAATTACCTGGATTGAGATGGAATTGATAGCGAAAGAAAGAGGGCAAAGTCGCGGCACAGACGAAGTTGGTTCTAAATGCAATTGTCGATATTATCCAAATTCGTTGTATAGGAAGCTTCTAAGGATGATTAGAAACAATAACCCTCTATCAATTTGAGTTTAGGATGCGTGAAAGACGATGACACCTCAACTGCAGGTTGCGTTTAAACGTGAGAATTGTTTTGATTGTTTAGTAGTGATTCCGATGAAATTATGATTGTTAAGAGTTTAGGAATAGTTAAACGTTCGATTTAGTTACAATTAATTTGATTATTATAGTGTTTTAATAGTCGAACGGCTTGAAGTTTAACGACGATCGGTTACCGAGCTCAAGCATCTCAATAACCGACCAAAACCGAATTAACACACACTATTGAGTTCGAGACAGTTCCACGAAATGGTTAACATCAATTAAGTGATAAATTTCGAGGGTTTCAGGCATTTGGGGAGTCGCCGGCGTTCGGCCGGAGGTAGCTGGAACCGCTCGGCCGGAAATACGGGGAGAGAGAAAAGGGTGGGAGAAAGTTTACACAATTGGTCCCTGAGTTTTAATTGTTGTTATTTTATGTATGAAACTCTTATTCAAATTTTATAAATTGATAATCAAACCCCCTTAACTTAATTACCTTAGGTTTTAAACATTTGTAGGTTTAATATCATTTACAAATTATTATCATGAATAATAACACTGTTATTATTATTATTACTATTATTTTTATTATTGTTATCGTTACTATTATTGTTAAAATTATTATTATTTTTGACATTATTATTAGAGTTATTATTATTATAATTATAATTTCTCAATTTAATAATTAGTTTATTAACTTTTATATTAAAAGTTAATGGCAAACTTATGAAATAAACATAATTAACCCATAAGTTTCATAATGACATTAATGGTCTTTACAAGAATATAACGAGGCTACTTTTAATTAACGAAAAACACAAGATGTTACAAAAATATAATGCTAAATCAATATTCTAGTTTCAAGTTTTGATTACATTTGAGTTGGATTTAATTGTAATCAGGTCTGTGCTTGTAAATTGAGTGTCTTTGGGTTTGTATGTGGAGACGTCTCTCTTTTTATCAACAATTAGAACGTATTCTTACTACCGCAAAGTTAGCGGGTTATGCACTTATGCCTACTCGCTAGGGGTGAGCATTACTTATGCCCTACTCGCTAGGGGTGAGCATGGGTCGGTTTGGTTTGGTTTTAGCTTAAAACCGAAACCAAAACCGATATGTAGGTTTTTAAAATTGTTTGGTTTTAGTTTTTGGTTGTCGGTTTTAACTTCAGTTTCGGTTCGGTTTCGGTTTTTTTTTTCGGTTTTATCATTTGCGTTTCAAGTTTTTAAAGAGAAAAAATGATCCAAAGCAATGACTTTAAACTAAAAACTTTAGCCTTACATTATTTTGTAAATATTTAAATATAATGTACATATTTTTAAAATTTACTTCACATTTGATTAAAAACTATTAAACGATTCTTCTAGTCATGATATTAAGATGATGAAAATTGAAAAGGGCGTCGTAATAGAATTAGAAGCACACCTATAAATAAATAGGGATTTTCTTTTTATTTTGCGTTGGAATTTGGATGTGTTGTGCGGCTAATATTTTCCCATTACATTTTTTTGTTATCAAAATAAGAACCAAACAAAAATATCAACAATTTTCACATAAATGTTTTCAAAATAATAAATTCGAAGGAAAACAAAATAAAAAATTGTTTAGAAATGTTTGCCCATGAGACTACAAAAGAAATAAATATGAGTATTAAATTACTTTTTATCTAAGGGTTTGTTAGATAAAATTAATTTAATAGTTTATTAAGTTTTATTGGTGTGATAGGTTACTAATTACTTCTTCTTCAATGCATGTTTAGCAATAAATTATGATCATTAGAGTTTTTTATATCTATAGGTTTTCGTTGATAATATGAAATAGTAACACAAAACAGTATGTTCTTGATCAAGTTCATCATAATAGCGGGTCGGGTGCGTATATTTAACAAGATTCGAGCCAACACATAAATACATGAAAAGTTTTCATTTTTTTAAAAAGCATAAAAATGTACGAAATAATTAGTTATTTCAAATTACTCAAAAAATCAGTACAAATACATCAAAACAAAAAATGTGTAGGATGTTGTCGAAAGTTACAATGCAATCCAAACTTCAATCCGTCAAAATACATCATACAAAATAGGATTCAAGTTATGTAAACAAAACAAGAAGTTACTAGATTACAAGGTTGGCTTAAAGAGAAGTAAAATAAAATAAAAGATTGGTTTTTATAAGAATATACACAAGTAAATTGGGATTTGGGTTTGATCATGAGCCCACAGTGGCGATCGGTCTGCGACGAGGGTGACATAAGGCTGTTCCGAGAACGTGGAGTATGTGATGAAGTTTTTTGATAGGAAACGATGGTAGTAGCGATGGTTTATCCACTTCCTGGCAACATTAACAAACTCCACGAGTGGCGTAGAGATGCTGCTCGAAATGGTTTAGTAGATCTACGATTTAAATACTATTTTTTAAGGGCATTTACGTGTCTATCCCTATTCTTGTATTTGCATTAAAAATACTATTTTTTAACTTTATTTTAATCAAATAATTTTTTTATATCAATGATCCTTAGCTTGAGGTATTTATGATATGTAAATAAGGGGATGTTATGGGTTCAAATATCAGAGCAAAAATACTTAGAGTTGAGTTAGAGGGTTTTCTCAACAATACGTTTCCTCCTGAGGAGATTGGGGTGCGGTCTCGGCTGGAAAATAAATAGGTGAGCCTGATTAAGATAACACATATCCTTCGAAGCAGAGTTATACATTTGCCGTTCAAAAAAATATTTTTTATATCCTTATCATTATTTTCCTTTTTCTCAACTCACAACTACTTCTAAACATACTATAAAATTTATTGGGGAGTGAGAGAGGAAGGGAGTATCATGTTTTCTAAATATGAAGAATCATTATACAATACTTATAAATTTTATTTTTCATTAACTCAAGACCCGTCACAAACATCCCTGTAACATCATCGGGCACACAATTACATAAAAATACAAAAACCTCCGTTAATGCTCTAAGAATGCCCCCCGTCGCTTTGCCTGTGAGCCACCCGTCGCCGATGTGAACGGTGCCCGCTAGAAGGGCCGGCAATAGGAGAGAAAAGAGGAAGACACCCGAACCGTGGGCAAGGGCGACGGAAAGGGACGGGTTGTGGGCCCCACCACCATTAAAAATTTTGAATGATTTTAAAGCAGATGTTTTTAATTAAAATATTTTAAAAACTTTTAATTAAAATAATAATTTAAGTGTAATATTTTATTAAAATGAGCTAATTAAATAAAATATTTTTTACATTTATGGTATTAAACTAATTAATTAGGGTTATTTTTAATTTTAATTTTTTTTGTTTTATTTATTACGATTATTTTTTTGTTTTATATATAACGGGTACTTTTTTTGTTCTATTCATAACGACTATATTTTCTGTATTTTCGTTTTTGATTTTTTTGTATCATCGTTTCTATCTATTAGTTTTGTATCGTCGTTTTATTTTATTGTTTTACGTTGTCGTTTTTATATTATTTTAATTAAATATATTTATAATAGTTTAAATATTTTTATTTATAGTAAATTAATAAAGAAAATATGAGATGAAAAGATAAATGTGTTATTGAGAATGATAGCGTTATGATAAAAAATACTTGTGATGAAAAGAATGAGTGAATGCTAATGAAAAGCTAATGTGATATATCAATTATGACGGTTTTCGGGAAGGATCGATTATGGTAAAAAGAAGTTGTATAAACATCATGGTTTAATTCACCCAAGAACAGCAAAACCCAAGCTTTACCAAACCGAAATCAAGACTACAGGTGGGAAAAATTCAAATCAAATCAATCATAACTTCTATCATCTCATCTTCCACTTCCATAAACTCCAACACCCACTTTTGATTCACATTCAAAACCCTAATTTCAACCCTTCGCTCTGATTCCCGCTTAAAACCCTAATTTCATCCCCAATATCATCATCCATCAAATTACCAATCGTTTTCAAAGACCCACAATCAAGTTCCAATTTTTACAGATCAACAACATCGAACCAATTGAATAGATTCTTATTTACGTACTATATCTTCTTACTTTCACATCTGCAGGTTAGCTTTTGATTCAAGCATGGAGCGATTTAACCTTCTGGAGGGCAGTGGTTCGTTTAATGATCCTACGATGCGAAGTGATCGTGTGATTCAGGCGAAAAGTGGAGGAAAACATATGGGGAACGAAGAGAAGAAGGCTGCAGTTCATGACGAGATCAAGAAAGTGAATCAGCTTCCTGCACATAGCAGTTATGCGACTCATCGGATGAAGGTGCTTAATAAGATTCTGCAGCTTTTGTCTGTTCAGGTATGGAGATGAAAGTTGTTTTATGGGGGTAGTATGTTGATTCAATTGCAAGTTTTTTGGTGAATTAGTGAAACGAATTTGCAGTGAGGTACATATCAAGTTTACAAATTTGAAACTAGGTTTCTTGGGTTTCTAAGGCATTTTAGGCATTTGTATTCATATATGTGGGATTAGGTAGTTGAAGACGCTAGGCGCGCTTAAGGTGCAAAAGGTAAGTCTGTCACCCAGGCACAAGGCGAACCTTTTAAGCAATGGGCATAGTTGTAAACATTTCATGTTTAGGGGCTTTAGACATGTTTTATAGGCTAGTTTCGATTGATTCCAGGCATGTTTAGACCATTTTTAGTTGTTTCAGACCGGCTTTTTCAAAATTGGCTGGAGTTTTATTATGTGTGCTTTGATGGACACAAGGCATTACGGTGTGGTGTGCTGCAACTAGGCGAGCACCATGTAGGGCTTTGACTATGTAGATGTGGGAAGTGAACAATGCACATAACTTCCTGTATATGTTAGCATAGATTTCATGAAATTTCGTTTTATAGATTTTAATAGGGTTTATTTTTTATACGACATGAAGCAATCAAGTATTTGGTTGTCATTCTTAAAAAGATGGTGTTCGTGTTTACCTATCTAAAATTAGAATACAAATTATAGTCTATAAGGTCATACTACCAAACTATTTACAACTCATTTTCATCCCGCAAACCTGTTTGACACGTTTAGATGAATGGATTACATGCAGTGTTGCAAAAATTAGGATTAATCGGCGATTAAGCGGAAATTGGCCCCTCACATTGTACTTTTTTGCTAATTGGCCAATTAATCGCCAGACGGTCAACGGTGGTCAAAATCGGACCTAGGCGGTCTTAATCAGACAAAATGTGATTTCGGCGAAATTCCGGTAGGGTTCCGGCGAGATTCCGGCGAACTTATAAAATGCTACCAAAAATTGGAAATTCTGGCTTAAACTTGGAAATGCTTATATATAAAATTGATCTTTTTTATAAAATTTACATATGAAAATGTATGTCTTTATATATAAAACTGAAAATTATATATAAAAATTCCAATCCGATTAATCGCTAGTCGGTGCCCCATTGCTCGACTAGCGCCTAGCAATTTTTACAATTACATGGTTGTATTGGGGTCACACTATTTTAAGTGTGTCTGACTTAGGGTTGTTGCATTTGATCTTGGATGCGAATACATATATGGCTCTTGTTAATGTTCATCGATTTAACAGTCTGACACAGTGACACTATTGTCACTTCCTTCTAATTTATTTATCGAAATTGAGTCCCCCTTTATAAGTATTTGATTGGTAAATGGCAATGCTCTTTGGTTAGGAGTAACTCTAAGCTTTAGCATAGCATTTAGGTGATTCTATAAATCGATCCTCCAACCGATGTCATTGTTAGTTTTGTAAGACTTTCTGGCTTAATCATTCAAATGCATTTCGAAGAGTTAATATGCGGGTCTTTGTTGTCAAAACTCAAAATCGCAAGGCGCGCCCCTAGGCCCTTAGGTGCAGCTTGACATAGCCTTGTTTCATCGCTTCAAAAGCCTCGGTTCTAGGGGCTTAGGTGTATACTCCGGATAAAATTTGGCCTAAACTCATCTGAAACAATCACACTAGCCTTAAACAAGCTTGGAATCAACCTAAAAAGCATAAGACATGCCCAAAACCTATAAAATGGTATTTTCTATTATTTATCGCTTATAAAAAGCCCTTGCTTTTTAGGTGCCCGAGTCTAAGGCTCACACTTTGCCCCTTGAGTACACCTCACGCCTTTGACAACCATGATGTGGGTAAAAGATGCAAGAATTATAGATTTGTGATAGGCATATTGACATGTTAGTTTGAAGTTGCCTAAAAATCTATTTTGTATGATATAGATGCATAATTAAGCACTCAAACATCATAATGTCAACATTAGAAGCATAAAAAATCATTATTGGTGAATGAATAGGCCATGAAAAATTTACACCAAGGCCAGTCGTATTTCAAAACGACATTTTAGCCCACGCAAGTATCATTTTGGATCATTTGTTTATTTTTTCTTTTGTGCCCAAATTTTGGCTAGAAACCTGCAAAAAGTTTGTAAAAAGACAAAAAGTGTCTCCATTAATGTTAATATGTATTATACATTTCGTTTATAATTAGAACAAACTTATGCATATAAGCCTAATGCGGTAAGTCCTTGTCTCAATTTGAATTTTTAAGGAAATTTTTGTCTCATGGCAAGTCTTTTGCCAGAACGACATAAACGAAACCAAATTGATATGCGGATGGCTTTTAATGATGTTTGATATTTACGTGGCCTTAGTGTAATGTGTAACTTATATATCGTTCCATAATTTAATACTTCAAATAATAAAAGAAGGTGTTCAGCACATAACCAATTATATGCAAGAAACTAGAACCTCATTAACGCATGTAATTATTGTTTTGACTATGATACATAAGATAATTTTATAGGCACGTACCAGTCTTTCTTCTCTCTCCCACCACGTCTTTAAAGTAACACGTACAAGTGCTTATGTGGTTTTTGCAGTTATTTACTGAGAATTGGTATTGTAATAAACACACCCCTATGAAACAAAAATATCAAAAATGGGTAGTTGTTCAAATAACAAGATCATCAAAGACTGGGAAAATAATTCTAAAAACAGGAGTTGAATTTTTATTTATGTATATAACCTGACGACATTTTTCAAGTATTTAATACTTTTTGTCTGCTTCAGATTTCTTTTTTATTTTCTAATAAGTTAGGGTAGCTTGTATGATGCAACTGATGATGTTTTTTCTCATACATTCAGAGGACTGTATCACAAGATGAGGAGCTGGAGCTGCTTTTTGCAGGGCTTTCAATCTGAACACATCCGTCGATTGGCCTGGCCGAGCATCAGTCAGTTACCTGAAAACGTCTCCCAATCATAGTTGTAAACAAATAATAAACATGGGATTTTCACAGTAAACAATCTGCTGACAGAAACTGTTGTTAGTATTGTTAATACATCTCAGTAGTTCTTGTATATTCAATCCTGCTCGTATACTTGTGCTTGGGTTTTGTTTTATGGTAACAAATGTTGTGGCTCAGCTTGTGAAGGACTAAACATTGGCAACAGTTGCTGGTGAATGTAGGATATTGTGGAACCACCATTTGATTTGTGGCAACTCATTTGGGGTTTGCATTGGATAAAATACAATATGTTTTCAAGTTTATATTTGGAATATAAAAAGGTAATTCGAAGTGAGTTTGGTTGAAATACAGTACATCGTTTGTGTTTGTCTATGTTTGTGAATTATTAGTGTAGATTTTTAACAAACAAACAATAAAATGTTCAGTTTCCAAACAAACAAAACATAAACAGAAAAATTCATTGGATTAATTGTTTGTGTTCATTTTTGTGTTCAAAAGTTAAATGTACAAGCATGAACATGTCCTCTCATTAGTGTTTGTTCAGTATATTTACAAATTTAAAAGGTAATTTGTGGCTTTACTTATCTTATTTAAGCATTGAAATTGTTAGTGTGTTCTACATTTGTGTTTCATTTGTCTTCTTTATAATAGAAAGCTCATAGTCATCATTTTGAAAAATTGGTTTCCTGATTATGTTTTGCAATTCTTTGAAGTGATTATATCTTATGTTGTAAAAATCGCTAGGCGCTAGTCGGGGCGGCGAGGTATGGATTAGTCGGAATTAATCGGATTGAAATTTTCATATATAATTTTTAGTTTTATATATAAATACACACATATGTAATTTTAATAAAAAAGTTCAGTTTTATATATAAATATACATATTTGGCCGGATTTTCTAAGTTTTTGCCGGAATTTTCAAGTTTTTGGCCGGAATTTTTGAAAAACACCGGAAAAGTCACCGGAATCCGATTTTTGGCCGGTTAAGACCGCCTAGGTCAGATTTTGACTATTACCGATTAATACCTCCGATTAAGTGAAATCACCAAGGTGGACCCCTGATTTGCGATTAATCGGCGCCTAGAGCCAATTTTTACAACATTGATTAGATCTCATATTTGTAGACATAAGCTATAAACACACCACTCACTCTATTTACTACTAATCTTCTACTACTTTAGATTCCGTATATTTTTTTTATTTCAACCTTGGTAATATGTTAATATCGCTTATCCACATAGTTCTACATGCACGCGCTACACGCGCGCACACACACACACTCACACTCACACTCACACGCACGAGCCTTCGCCCGCACCCGATCCAGCGTCCACGCGCATGCACACATATGTGAAAACCAATTTATAAATAAAAACCATTGAAAACCAATTGAACCCATTTATAAATGAAAACCATGAAAACTAGACGTTACATATATGTAAGTACGTTTTACAAAGTATACAACTAATGATTGTGTATATGTAGAGATTATGTATATGTAAATACGTGTTACCAGGTGTACAACTAAGAGCTACGTACATGTACGTCATACAAGTTATGTATACGTAATTCGTTTTGTTGTCATCGACATTTCTTGGAGTTTAAATCAAAAATATATAATGAACTCAAAAAATGATTGAAATTGACTCAAATATACTTTAAACAATAAAAAGTTAAATCAATTATAATTATCTGATTAGATAGTGGTGGTTTTCACGGTTTTCAATTATAAATATGGTTTTTATTTGATCTCTATCCTATACATATATATATATATATATATATATATATATATATATATATATATATATACACACGTATACGTATATATACACGTATATATATACATATACGTATATATATACATGTAGATATATCTATATATATACGTATATGTATATATACGTATATATATATCTATACGTATATATACACGTATATATATACGTGTATATACTTATATATATACGTATATATATATATTTGTATATATATATATATTGTCACACCCCCTCTTATAGCGGAAACACGAGGATGTAACGGACGGGATCATCATAACACATTGTTAATTAATAGAGATGCATTAAATGATGAAAAGTCAACGTGTCATTACGTCACCGAACACAAATGGGAACTTGTGTCATGGTTAATCAATTTCCACGACAAACATAGTCATACAAACCAAATAAGTATAAGGGGCTGTTTGATTGCTCTTACTCGGTCAGAAGGTGATGACCGAGTAAGAGCTTGTTTCAAAACCGACCCGGTAAGAGGGAAAATAGGCATGGGTCAGTGGCTTCGGACCGGGTCAGATGCAAAAATTGATAATCAAACACGCTGACCGGCCAAAATGTCTGACCGGGTCAGTGGGTCAGACATTTTGACCGGGTCAGAAACAAATCAAACAGCCCCTAAGTCCCACACCCGGGACAAAGTGATCAAAATGTGAATAACAAATAAAAGTCAGAGTAACTGTCATAAACATCCAAGCTTAAATAATGAAAGTCTAAGGTAATCACTAAGGCAACATCCTTAGCAATCCTCAATGATTATTACTTGAAAAGATATGCTCAAAATAATCAACATAATATTGGTGAGTTCGCAGGTTTAAATAATAAACAAACTTGATGTTGTGTAATAGTTTGGTAGAACATGAGTGCATACAGTTAGAAGCAAGTAATATCACATGAGCATCACAACTAAACCTACGACGTACACAAAGAATTTGTCAGAACATATTCACCCTAGGGCTCGTTCCTGGCCACTGTCAGTCCCAACTAGTATACTAACAAGCAAGGGTGGGGATGTCAACCCAATAGTACTATCAATATCTGTCCGTCGACTCCAACACCGGAGTTAAATAGTTGTGAATACAGAACCACAAAGACAACTCATGCATGTACTAGATAAATACTTACAAACAGTAAACACAACAGTCCCAAAAGAATTGAATAAGTTCACAGCATAAAAAGGATGAGCATACTTTTCCCCTAGTTATAAATGTTTAGAATGAAAACGGGGCCGCGAAACTCACCTTTTAATGAGGTGAAAATAAGTGAATAAAAGACTTCAACAAGTGAGAGCAATGAACGATCAAACACCTATAATCAGTTATAATTAGGTTTTAAGACATGATCAAGAGGATGGATGCCTTAAGTCGGTTTTGGGTCGATTCGGGTTTGAGGCGCGACTCACACGTAAAAGTATATGTATTTAAGAATACACCCATATATACTATAAAAGAGTAATACTAATGCTGACACTTATAATAATAATAATATTAGACATACTATTAATATTAGTAACAATTTTAGTAAAAATCTTAACATGCTAAGAATATTTATATATGACACCAAAACAAAACAAAAGAAAATTAAACGTACATCACACAACAAGTTACACACACTCACACAAATATATATATATATATATATATATATACACACACATATATACAATAAGATCATGAATAATCGTAGCAACCTTCAAACGTGCGTACACTTTCAAACACCCACACCCACCCACCACACACACACACACACATATATATATATATATATAATATATATATATATATATATATATATTATATATATATATATATATTAATAGTGAAAGGGAAATAAAAGAAAAATAATAATAAATAAAATAAACAATTTAATATATATATGAGCCACACAGCAGCCTTCGGCTGCTGTGTTTGGTTCTTCCTCACACACCAAAGTCAACATGTATACACATGCATACAATACTCACACATGCATACAATACTCACACATGCATACAATACTCACACATGCATACAATACTCACACATGCACCCAACATATACACAACACTGTATATATACACATAAGCACACACATAACATATATATGTATATATGCATAAGCTGCAGAAACAAAAAATATATATATATATACACCTCATAATCATATACACACATAAGTCATATGACACACACACGGCATATACATACATACATACATACGAATGGTGCGTATATGTACACACACGGTACCTTACAGTAGCCGATCGAGGGTTGCGTGTGCTTGGTTCTTTCGATTCGTTGCACGCGGTACATCATACAAATGGTTACCTGCGAAACAAATGATCGGTGTAACGACGATGATCACCAGCGGCAAGACGCGTAGTAACGGCAAAGGGCGGGGGGGAATGAATTTGATAATTTACTCTTTAGTCCCTCAACTTTAAATTAATTATTCCCTTAAGTTTGGTTAATTTACAATTTAAAAACCTGGACTTAATTTTAATAATAATAACAATAATAATAATAATAATAATAATAATAATAATATAATGGTAATAATAATAATAAAATAGATTTTATATTATTAGCATTATTTAATATTAAGGTTGGGCACGAAAGGGAGATACGACGAGATTAGGTTCGAAAAAAATTAATTATGCAACGATAATAAATGCACGAAAAAAGAGTTAACGAATTCCGAATCAATTGACGGACCTGATAGTGAAGGATGTCACAGTATCCCCTGCTGAGAGAATTTCGTCTCGAAATTCAGCTGGAGTTAGGTCCCGAAGTTGTATCCACGAACAAATGCGGATATTTGGATTTCATCTGGTCTTCCCGTTCTCATGTAAACTCGGGCCCTCGCTTGGAGTTCCATCTCATTCTGACAATTGGAATCTTGCTGCGCTTCAGTTGTTTCACCTTTCGGTCCATAATTTCTATTGGTTCTTCCACAAAATGTAGTTTCTCGTCTATCTTGATTTCCTCAATCGGCACATGAAGGGATCCATCGGCTAAACACTTCTTAAGGTTTGATACATGAAATGTATCGTGCACACCACTAAGTTCTTGAGGTAACTTCAATCGATACACTACGGGACCAATTCTTTCAGTGATCTCGAATGGTCCAACATATCTCGGAGGCAATTTCCCTTTCTTTCCAAAGCGTACGATTCCCTTCCACGGAGAAACTTTCAATAAGACATGATCACCAACGTTGAACTCTAAGGGTTTGCGACGGTTATCGGCGTAGCTTTTCTGACGATCTCGAGCTGCCTTAAGCCTATCCTTGATTTGAAATATCTTGTTAGTTGTTCTTGGATAATCTCTGGGCCTATCAATTGGCTTTCACCTACTTCCGCCTAACACACTAGAGATCTACATTTCCTTCCATACAACGCCTCAAACGGAGCACATCCAATGCTCGTGTGGTAACTGTTGTTGTAAGAGAATTCGATCAATGGTAAGTGGGTATCCCAACTCCCACCAAAATCAATCACACATGCCCTAAGAATGTCCTCTAGAGTTTGTATCGTTCGTTCACTTTGACCTTCGGTTTATGGATGATAGGCGGTACTTAAGTCTAAGCGAGTACCCATTGCCTTCTGTAGAGTCTGCCAAAACCAAGATGTAAATCTACTGTCTCGATCAGATATAATAGACACATGCACTCCATGCCTAGCCACTATCTCATTCACATTAACCTTGCTAACTTCTCTATTTTATAGTCCTCGCGAATAGACAAGAAATGGGCAGATTTTGTCATTCGATCCACGATAACCCAAATTGAATCATGGCCATTACTTGTTCTAGGCAATTTAGTGATGAAATCCATCGTGATATTCTCCCACTTCCATTCGGGAATTTTCGGTTGTTGCAACAGACCTAACGGTTTTTGATGTTCGGCTTTGACTTTGGAACAAGTCAAGCATTCACTCACATACCTTGCAATATCCTTTTTCATGCCTGGACACCAATACAACTCCTTAAGATCTTGATACATCTTGTCTGCACCAAGATGAACAGAATACTTGGACTTGTGTGCTTCGTTCAAAACTAGGGTTTGAATATCACCCTACTTAGTTACCCATATACGATCCACAAGATACCGTACACCATCCTCTTTATAGTTCATCTGTTTGTCTAACCCTCGGAACTCTTCACTTACAACATTCTCTTCCTTCAGTGCTCCACCTTGCGCCAACAGTATTTGCTCTTTCAAATTCGATTGAATAGTCATCCCTAATGCTCTTCATCCCTAATGCTCGCGCACGTAGGGGTCTAACATGCTCCTTCCTACTCAAGGCATTAGCTACTACGTTCGCCTTTCCAGGATGATATTGAATCTCACAGTCATAATCACTTAGGAGTTCCACCCATCTTCTTTGGCGCATATTCAGTTCCTTTTGATCAAAGATGTGTTGAAGGCTTTTATGACTAGTGTAGACAACACACTTAGTCCCATATAGATAATGCCTCCATATCTTTAGGGCGAACACCACTGCGCCTAATTCCAGATCATGTGTCTTATAGTTCTTTTTGTGAACCTTAAGTTGACGTGAGGCATAAGCAATCACCTTATCCTTTTGCATAAGCACACAACCTAGGCCTTGATGTGATGCATCCCAAAACACCACAAAATCATTTAACCCATCAGGAAGGGTTAATATCGATGCGTTGCATAGCCTTTCCTTCAACGTCTGAAATGCCTCCTCTTGTTTGTGTCCCAATGAAACTTCTTATCTTTTTTGTGTTAACATCGTCAACGACTGGGTGATCTTAGAGAAGTTTTCAATGAATCGCCGATAATAACCAGCCAATCCTAAAAACTGTCGTATCTCTGAGGGCGTCTTAGGAGCGTCCCACTTTTTAACTGCTTCGATCTTTCCAGGATCAATGTGGATTCCCTTTTCATTAACCACGTGTCCCAAAAAATTCACTTCCCGCAACCAAAATTCACATTTCGAGAACTGGCGTAAAGTTTCTCTTCCATCAACAATTTGAGTATCACTCGAAGGTGCTGCTCGTGGTCTTTCTTTGATCTAGAATAGATGAGTATAATATCTATAAACACGATCAAAAACTTGTCCAGATAGGGTTTACACACCCGGTTCATAAGATCCATGAACACTGCTGGAGCATTGGTCAGCCCAAACGACATGACTAAGAACTTGTAATGCCCATATCGGGTCCTGAATGCTGTCTTTGGTATGTCCTACTCATGAACCCGTAACTGGTGATAACCTGATCGGAGGTCGATCTTAGAGAAATACGACACTCCCTGTAATTGATCAAATAGATCATTGATCACGGGAAGTGGATATCAATTTTTCACGGTCAGCTTATTCAACTCTTAATAGTCTATGCACATTCGAAACATTCCATCCTTCTTCTTTACAAATAGTATCGGTGCTCCCCATGGCGAGTGACTTGGTCGTATGAAACCCTTATCTAGCAACTCTTGTAGTTGACTCGATAACTCTTGCATTTCCGACGGACCTAATCGATATGGCGTCTTTGCTACTGGAGTCGCTCCAGGTACCAAGTCTATGCGGAATTCCACTTGTCGAGGAGGGGGTAAACCGGAAAAATCATTAGGGAATACTTCCGGAAAGTCTCGCACTACCGGAATGTCTTCCAGTTTCCCTTCTGCGGGTTTCTTCTCCACCACATGTGGCAGAAATGCATAACATTGCTTCAGCAGCCAACGACGAGCTTTCATACATGAGATGATCTTTAGACTCCTTCCTGCTCATTCTCCTTGAATCTTGAGCACATCACCATTAGGCATAGGGATCCGCACCACCTTCTCTCGGCAAATAATTTCAGCTCCACACTTCAATAACCAATCCATTCCCACTACCACATCGAAACTTCCCAATTCAAAAGGTATTAAGTCTATGTCAAAGGCATGATCTTCTAATGTAATCGCGCACCCTCTAATTATTTCACTAGCTCTCACAAATTTACCATTCTCCATTTCTACTGAGAAACTAGTCTCTAAACAACTAGGGTTCAAACCAAGTAAGGGTACAAATTCAGTGGACCAAAGCTATTGTCTGCTCCGGTATCAAATAATACAGATGCAAAGTGATTACTAAGAAGGTATGTACCCGTAACGACATTCGGGTCCTGACGTGCGTCGTTTGCACCAATCATAAACGCACGTCCTCGGGCAACATTTCCTTGATTACTTTGCCCTTGATTACCAGCTATCGCCATCACTGATTTTGGTTATTCCCTTGTTGACCCGGTGCCGGTTCAGCCTGGGGCACACATTTCGATAGTGGTCGGGGCTCCCACACTCATTAATGTTTCCAGTTGGATTGATTGCATTTATTGGGGCAACTAAATTGGGTGCCACTCTACAGTCCTTTGTAAGATGCCCCGGGCGCCTACAATTCGCACAAACTCAACACGGCACCGTAGTAGGGTGATGATAGTTACATTTCCCCACACTTAGAATGTGGCCCAACATAGTCCTTTCTCCCTTGGTTCACTGCCACAAAACCTCTAGTCACCTTTGCCTTTTATCAAATCTTCCCCTGGTTGTCTGTTCGATTTCCCCACATCTCTTCTTTTCTCACTACCTTTACCTAGCACCCTAGTTCTTACCATCTCATCAGTTAGAGTGCCAGCCTTCAAAATTGCACTCTGTATTGTTGGAGGTGACGTAGCAGTGACCAAACCACGTATTTGAGGTACTAAACCCCAAATGTAACGCTCAATCCGTTTTGATTCAGGTGTCACCAGGTGTGGCACCAGTCTTGCCAACTCATGAAACTGGTCGGTGTAAGTAGCATGACCCGACCCTACCATCGCATGATTCCAGAATTCATGCTTCAACTTCTGCATTTCATTCATTGGACAATATTCCTCAGTTGCCAATGCTTTGAATTCCGCCCAAGTCATGGCCATTGCTGCCTCCCTTCCTCGAGCCTGCACTTGGGTATTCCACCATGTTAACGCTTTTCCCACCAGTGAACATGTAGCATACTTTACCTTCTGATTTTCAGCACAGTTGCTGATGTCCATCACAGATTCCATCTTCTCGATCCAACGAGTCAAGGCAATGGCTCCACCTTTTCCATCAAACTCCTTTGGTTTACAAGTCATGAACTCCTTATAAGTACAACCAACCCTTCCTCCATTGCCATTCCCATTCATGTTTCCATTACCGTTCGCATTTCCCATTCCACCTCCTTCTCCATGTTCGTTTTCATTATTCTCTTCATAACCGCCATTTTCATCGTTGTGTTCGTTATCTTCATTACCACCCCCATTATTGTGATTCATGATGTTGTCACTCACCTGTGCCACTATGGTCGGGATGAGTGCTGGCAGTTGTTGAGCAATCATGGCGGCTATATCAGGGTTTCCAGCTCCTTGATTATTACCACCCTGCCCACCTTCATTTCCACCTACAGGTGCTTCACCCCTATCTCTTGCACCTCTTCCTCTACCTCTACCTCTACCTCTACCTCTTAGGGTAGCACCGCCACGACTAGCACTGGGAGTAGTTCTTCTTGGCGGCATCTTTCAAATCAACATAGACAATACGTAAGCCCCAAACCTTAAAGTCAATCAATAAAGTAATACATGTGCAGTGAGTATCAGTGCCGAGCTATGACCCTTTAAAGACCAGATGTTTTTCAAGGAAACAGTTGGTTGCAAAACCATTGAAAGAGAGGGTGTTATCTCATAGGGACTGCGACCAATGTCACAATATGATCCCATGATTCTTTAGGTGAGTCAGAACTCATGTAAGTAATAAGGTGCTGGATGATTTATCAAGATTGATAAGGTCTCATAAGAAACAAGACACTAATGTACTAAGGTATGGAGTTGAGGATTCGTACTAACAATGACTGTTATCTCGCCGCAAGATTGACTAGGCTTCGCATGCACAACAAATTGCATTTACGTGTGCACCCGTAATTGAAATTTGCTTTGCATGGTCAACCCCAGCTCATCCTAACCGAATCAAACTGCCTTGTCAAGTACACAGTGTTATTTATAATATATATATATATTATAATATATATTATATATATACGTATATATATATATATATAGAGATATATATATATATATATATAATATATATATATACGTATATATATACGTATAGATATATATAGATATATATATACGTATATATATATACGTATATAGATGTATATTATACGTATATATACATGTATATATATATATATATATATGTATATACATATATATCTATATATCTATATATATAATATATATATCATATATATATGTATATATATATGTATATATATAGATATATGTATATATATACATATATTATATATATATACATATATATATACACATATATAATATATATACATATATATATATACATATATAATAATATATATACATATATATGTATATATTATGTATATATATTATATATATATGTATATATACATATATATGTAATATATGTATATATATTATATATATATATATGTATATATATACATATATAGTATATATATATATATGTATATGTATATGTATATATATACATATATATATGTGTGTGTGTGTGTGTTGTATATACATATTATATATATATATACAATATATACATATATATACATATATATATATATATATGTATATATATATATATACACACACATGTACATGTACATATACATATATATATATATATACACATATAAAATGATTTAAATTATTTATATGATATCATACATAATTGAAACTGATCTAACCACCGATTCAGGACGAACCAGCCAGTCGAACCTCTCCAAAACAAACTGATGCCATCCGGTTCTGTCATCTATTCGATTTTTGGTTGGACTGGTTCGGCCGGCCGGTCCAATCAAGCCTTCAACACACTGCTACCTTGTAAGCAGTTATTTTTTGTTTCGGTGCTAAGCTACTCATGATTACCAACACCTTTTGTGAACTTGAAGAAGATGAAAACATATCCCAAGCATTACCAATACTAAACTATGTACACCTCTCGAATAGGAAATTTATAACATATATTCCCGTAACATACATCAACACCAGCCCATACATACAATATAATCAAACAAGACAATGCGGATCCAAGCGTCTTCGTTCTGTCTTTTATTATTTATATATATTATTACCTAACATATATAGCTTAATATGTATATATAAGAGGCGTATTATACATACACTCATTGGTATTGGGACACTTTTTTCTTTTCTGTTTTTTTATGTACACACATAAAAAAAAGATAAAGAGAAAAAGATGTCTTAATAACTCAAATGAATGTATCAATAATCAAAGCCTTAGCTAATTAGTGGGGTGGGCTTTTTCTTTGTTGAGTCTCTGGATGAGGAGGTCGTAAAATTGTGAGGATCAGGAAGAGATTTGAAGACACTATCTCTTTCCATGCAACGTTTTACCCAAAGAGCAAGCTTTGGACACTCTTCCTCTATCTTCATATTCCCAATCTTGTTCAACGTGTAAAACCAAACGCTAAAGGGGATCAGTGCGATGTCTGCAAACCCGAAGCTTTCCCCGATCAGATACGACTTTTCACCGAGCTGCCCTTCTAACACCTTCAACAGATCAATGAACTCTTTTTCGCCGCTTCTTGATCTTCTCCTTTTGTCATCCATATCTTCTTCCCACCCTCGTATATCTAATGATATTCATTCCACAACACGAACAAAGCTTATTACTACTATATATCATTACTAGTTTTAGTGAACCCGTGTATTACACGGGTTGAATAAACAAAATATTAAATAGAATAAAAATTATTAATTATAAAATAATATACTAAGATATGATATGATTGAATTATGTATTATTAACTATAAGTAATAAAATAATAATATGAACTTTTTAAAATTTTTTTTAAAGATAAATTAATCATTTTGTTTTAAAATAAAGTTTTAGAATATTTTCATTTTAATAATTTCCTTACTATTAATTTCTATTTTAATTATTTTTTATAAAAAAAATACTTAAAAAACCAATTTTAAAATATTACGTAAAAAAGTGTTGATTTTATAGAAAAAAATTGTTTTTATAAAAAATGTTTCTATAGAAATAACATAAAAAAAAGATCTATTTCCTAATATATTTAAAAACTAATTATAATTTAAAAATAAATAAATAATATTATTAGTAATTATTGTAGTTATTTAATAGGAGAGAGAAAAAAAATTGATAAAAATAAATGTAGTGCTGACACGTAACATCCTCATTATTCTTTTATTAAAATAGAAAGATTAGGTTAGAAACTCATCTATTACATGAGTTGTAAAATCAAACATATTAAAATCATTAATTTTTATTTAAATTTTGTATGTTACATGTCATTAGTTATTATAAAATAAAAAATTATGAAATATTAAGAAATTATGAATAATAATAATAAAAACCAAGAGTATAAAATTTATTTGAGATAAGATATAATTCAAATCTTATAATTTATTATGTTTGAATAATTTGTTATAATAAGAAGAATTATATATTTGATATTTAATTATTTAGTTTACTTATTTCAAATCATTTTTATTTAATAATAGAAAGAAACGAGAAACAAAAGTCTAAAATTCAACGAAAGGTGACACGTGTCCCTCAAAAACCTTCTTTTATTATTCATATATAGCATGGATATAGATATAGATATGAATTACTATTTTTATTAATAATACATGCATGTGATGTGATTAATGAGAGATGTAAGAAATTAACGGACCTTCTTGTCGACGAAGTCTGCCCAAAACCTAGCTTGAGCTCGTTGATATGGATCAGAAGGCAACAATGGTGGAGAGGTGTGGTGCCACGCCTCGTCGATGTATTGGACAATGATGTTGGATTCACATATCGGTTTGCCATGGTGGATGAGAACGGGATTTTCTTGTGAACTGGATTCATCTCGAGGAGAAGTGGGCTTTTATTGTCTAGGTCCTCTTCTTGTACTCGTAGCGAACACCCTTTTCGGCTAGAGCAATTCTCACCCTTGCACCGAATACACTTATCCATAGGTCTAGTAGTACTACATCCATTGATTCAAGATTCAAATTGATTAATTATAACAACTATATATGTATGTAGTTGATATGATTAATTTTGCAATGAATGTGAAGTGGTGGTGATTGGTACTTATATATGCATTAGTGGTACTCTAGTATTTGAAAGAAGTTTGAAGAATGTCCTCAAGGATTCAATCGTGAATATAACTTGATGTCACAGCTTACGCCATTTTAACTTTAGACAAAAGTCACTTTCGTCATCGGTTTGCTTTCTTCTTTCTTCTTGGGTGTTGCTGTATATTCACTTCATATATATATTAATTAGATACATTGTATTACACAAGTTAAAATAAGAAAAACTATACCACAAGATATATTCACTTCATATATATATTAGTTGGATTAGATATCTTATATCACACAGGTTAAAATAAGAAAAACTATACCATAAGATATTATATATATAATCTAATATATATTAAAGATAAGATATTAATGATAATATAATATATAAGAAACGAATAAAGTTATAAACAATAATATACGAAAAAATATAATTATAAGACAATTATGCTATTAAAATAATTGAAGTTTTTATTATGAGTGATTAATAATAAAATATTAAAATATAATTACAAACATAACATATTATGATAATGATCATCGAATCGAATCATATACATAGTAGGAAGAAAAAAAATTTAATCCGTAAAATCATGCACGTCAATTTTAAAATGAAATGTATTTTTATTATTTTTTAAAATTGTTTTAAAGAGATGTAATACTAAAAATATAGAAACTATTAAAAAGTAAATATCAAATATTTATTACTAATAATAAAAATTATTGAAATATGTTAAAAAGGTAAGAATTATAAAGGGAGAATTACGAATATCTCATTACAAACTTAATTAATTATTACATATATATCAAACTCAAAATTGTAATTACATATATCTAATTTCTTAATAAACATTTACATAATGACACATATATCCTTTTAAGATAATCACTTGCAACTCTCTAAAATCATCCTACAACTCTCCACAATATGTTCTCTTTTGTTGCTCCTAAACAACCAAGATTTCTCCTAGGTGGATAGCCTAGTAAGAAATCATGTGAACAAAAAGTTATTTGTTTATTATAAGTTACAGATTTTTTATTGTTATACACTTATACTTTCCCCTTTAATTTTTATATGGATATACAACAAGCGTAAATACGTTAACTACCCACACACACCGTGGCATGTTAACTCGTAAAATTTAAACCAGAATGTAAAATGAGAAATTTTTAAATATGAAAAGTATAGGAGAACAAGGTTGAAAGTAATAAAATGTTAAGTCTAATTTGTAAAAAATGTAAAAGTATTTTATTAAAATAAAAAAGTTAAAGATTTACATAATAAAAACCAAAAATAATTACAACCCCTTAAACATTAACAAGTTGGTATTTAACATATTAGCATATAATTTACTGCTTAACTTTTGCAGTAAAGCATTTGAATGCAGTTTCTCTTGTATACATTTTTGTAATCGGTAGAAAAATGAACATTACTTTTTATATTAAACTTTTTAACGTTTAAAGACTTGAAAGTACCTATAATAACATGTGTTTGAAAGATAAAGATTTCAAATAATTAACAAAGGATAAAAACTTCAGATAAAGAAGTATAAATATTTTATTTTAGTTATTTATTTATTCGGAACTTAACGTTGGATTCTTTTTTTTCTGTAAACTTGACATTGTCTTAGAATTAGACGTACTTACCTCGAAAACAATTTTGTTATCTCAATAGGATGTCCCTTTTCCTGAATCTACTTATAAACTTAATAACATTATTTAATAGGATGTTCCTTTTCATGAATCTATTTAACATTATAAACTTTGTTAAGCAGAAATTAAACACTACTAATCATTAATTTATAACATCTTTAGAATCATCTAGCAAATCCTATATATTATCATCATCAATCCCTCCTCTAGAGAAAGAAAAGGACCATTTCCAATACCTCAAGCTTGAATATTGTGTATAATCATGAACACTAAGATGAGAAATGAATATTACCTATTTTGTTTCGTATGTCGTAGATTGAAAGGCGTTATGGATCCGTGGTGTGTTGTTTGGTTTGGAGATGGTTGCTGGTTATCTTCGATCAACAGACGATGATATATTGGTTTGTTTCGATCATTGTCAGGAATCCTGTTGTTGACCTTTGGGAGTTCGTGACCTCATAAAACACATAAGATAAGTTGAACCATTACCCGCTATTTATAAGGTTGACACATGAATAGAAACAGTTGAAGTGGTGGGGAGTGAGATCCAGTTAAGAGTCAACTTTAACCATTATATGAAACAACTAAACAATACCATAAAAATTATTTTGAGCCATTATTATTTTTATATTAGTTAAAACAATTATTTGAGATTGATATTTTATAAAGTACTAGCCTAACCATCCGTGTGTAACACGGATTGAAAAGTTAAAATAAAAATAAATATAAATATAAATTATCAATTACTATTAATTAGTCTGTAATATATATACATATGAAGAAACGTTAAATAAATGTGTATTCATATAAATTACATAAAAGAATCAAATACATAAAAAACAATGCTATTGTTTACAATATTTCTAGAATGTTTTCATGTATTATAGTGCCTTGTAATTAAAAATATAAAAACTAATGATATACAAAATATATGTTTATAAGATAAATATTTTAAAAAAATAAGATAACAATTCAATTAGTTAAACAATACATCTACTCAATCATAATAACTTAGTAGAGTAAGTTTTTACCGGATTGTTATACATTAGTTGCCATCATAAACGAATCATACGAACTTGATTGTATAATCACATTGTGATTCTTTTAGAAAGTTACTTATGATACTGATAGTTTATCAATAACGTATAAACCAATATATATAAATAAAAATGAATGAAATGTCAGTATTAAGGTTTATCACTATAAACTTATTTTTTAAAATCCAAGTGTACGTAATATTGTAATTGAATGGATAAGGAAATGAATCGAGAATAATGATTGTGTATATAAGAGAGAAATAAGAGAAATCTATAATTTATAATCTATAACTTATAATAAAAGACTATAGATACACATGATGTCTTTCTAGCACGTCCACCTAAGCGTCACATGTGCATTGTGTTGGAGCATATATGTCATATATAGTGTGCCCGTCGCTTGACGAATAGTTTAGGGTTAATGTAATACACCTGAAATGTTGTAAACACATGAAACTGAGTTATTTGCAGAAGCATATGCGAATGAGACTCAGTTGTACGACAGAGCCATGCTAATGGATCAGTCGTACGACTGAGCCATGCTAATGGACCAGTCGTGCGACTAAGAGATGCTATTAGGCCATTTGTAAGACGGAACCATAAGTATGGTCCAGTCGTACGATTGAACCATAAGCATTGTCCAATCGTACGAATGGATCATACGCATGGTCCAATCGTACGAATGGGCCCAGTCGCATCTGATATGGGCTAAGGCCTATAAATATCAGTTTCATTGTGTAAAGAGGTAAGGGTTTTTGAGAGTGTTACCGGGGCCTAGGTGCTGCCGGATGAGAGGGGAGATCATGCTCGATCTCCCCTTTCCAAGAGTCATGATTACTCTGTTTAACGAGCTTGTAATCATTAGATTTTATCAATGAAACCATTCTATTATAGTTCGTTCTATTGTTTGTCTCTTGTTTGTTTTTCCCTTCCGTCAAGAACACGCTCAGATGTCTACCAATCCAGTGACTTCACAATTGGTATCAGAGCCGGTTACTGCTAGAATGATTTAACAATTATTCTAGCAACCCGAGCTCTTGATTTCTGGATCTATTTCATGTTCTTTGATGTTAAACCCACTTTGTGTTCTTCATGTTTTGCTCAGATCTTGTTACGTGTGTTGTTTCTTGGTTAAAATCGAACTCAGAACCACGTTCTTATCACCCTTGCGAATCTTATGATGTCTATTTTGTTTCGGTTCATGTAAAATTCATCAGATTAGGGTTTTTGGCAGCCATGGCGGCTACAGATCTGAAAATCTATGTGTAGACCCGCTCATGCGACTGGGTACGACTAGACCATGCTAATGGACCATTCGTATGACTGGACCATTGTGACATCCGTCACCTCAAGGTTCGTCAATTAACGTGGTTTCTGTTAACTTTTTCTTGAACATTCATTCCTCACCCTTATAACTATTCATGTGGATATCATACTTACCTTATCATCTTTATGCTTGTGCTATCGTTGAAACGTATGTTATGCTTAAAACTTTTACAAATTCATCATCGTTATCATTAAATACATCGTTTTTATATAATATTATTATCATTAATAACCATTTTAAGATACCAATTATCATAAATACGTTTTTATCATCAATATAACTAACCTATTAAAGTCGTTTTCAACCGAAACAAATTTGGGAATTTGGGGATTCAAGTGCAGGACTAAATATGCCATTTTTTCAAACTTGGGCTGGGTATATAAACTCCATTTACCAGCCCTAGCCCCCATTCTTCATCATCTTTTTCTTCATCCTATTCTTCACTTTCATCTCCTTCCTTGCACCAAAACCGCCCCGTTTCCTCACGTTTTCATCGTCTAGACTTCGACTACAACCGAGTCTACTCCATTCTTGCAGGTAGACGACCTTGGTTGTTCCTTTTCTTGCTCCTTTTTCTGCTGCCCATTTAGGGTTTCGGGTGTTCGGGTCCAACCCGAACACATGAGGTCGAGAGGTTGTGTGTGATGTCTTCCTGCATGTTCTTCTTGTTTGAGTGTGTTTGTAGTGCGTTTTTGGAAGTCCTTGTTGTGTAAAACCCATGCACGGAGCAGCCGAAGGCTACTCTGCACTTCTTCAGTCGCGAATCTGTCATTCTGGCGACTGGGGCTGTCATGCGACTGAGCCGTGCGACTGGATGAGTCGTGCGACTGTGTCATCCGGGCGACTGAGTTGTACGACTGGGTATGTCGTGCGATCAAATGAATGCATGCGATTGAGTCAATGTGGATGAATGTTGTGTGCGATTGAGTCATGTGAACAAATGGATGTGTGCGATTGTGCGTGTATCGCACGACTGAAGGCCAATCGTACGAATGGAGGTTCAGTCGTACGAATGAAGCTGATTCGTAAAAATGAAGGTTGATTCGTGCGTATGGAGGTTGGGTCGTGCGATTAAGTGTTGTGTGATACGACTGAATGCCAGTCGCACGAACGAAGGTTCAATCGTACGAATGAAGTTGATCGTACGAATGAGGGTTGATTTGTGCGAATGGGGTGTTGAGTTGTGCGTCTGGTCCTGTCGTGTGACTGAAGCTGCTGTGTGTGTGAATTCCTTCTCGCATGTCGTGTGATGTTAAGGTAACATCAACACGGTTGCCATTGCTCAACCACAAAGATTAAAGTCAACGCTATCAAGCCTACAAATGCTATTCCAAATCAATCACCTAACATTTATAATTATCACAACCCAATTGTGACTACTAATATTTAACAAATACTTCTCTTATAACGATGGAACTTTTACATATCACGGCAATGGCGACGGTTTCTAGTACTTGGATCTACATAAGATCTAATACGTGTGTCAGCTTGTGTGTGTTACACGCGACCAAACCGATACAACCCGAACCGACCGAATGTTACTATTTGCTTTATACGTATCATTAATGCTTATTAATAACTATCATTAGGTGTTTGACCGTTTACTGCATTCAACATTTGGGAAACTTTGATAATTCATACTTACCACTTAACAAATGAGTTTCGTGGCCCCTTTTTATGCTTATACAATATTTCAATCACTTACAACTTGGAGGAAAAGTATGCTCACCCATTTTCTATGCTGTACAACTTACATACAATTTACATACTTGGAATCAACGTGTTACTGTTTTGTGAGTACTTATCTAATTCATGCTTGAGTTTGTTGTGTGGTACTTTCTTTACAACTATTAATTCCAGTGTGGGAACCGACGGATAGGTATTGGTAGTACTACTGGGTTGACACCCCACCCTTGTTCGTTGGTATACTAGTTAGTACCAACCGTAGCCAGGAACGGGCCTTGGGTGAATATATTCCGACAAGATTCTGTGTGTACGTCGTTAGGTTTGGTTGTAAATCTCATGTCATGTGATTTTGCTTACTTATAACTGTATTCATGGTATTCCGCAACAATTATAATACAGCATCAATTACTTATTTACAATTTAAACATGCGAGCTCACCAACAATTTTGTTGACCATTTTGAGCATATCTTTTCAGGTGACAATGCTAATTGAAGATCTAGGTGTGCTTCCTTAGTGGAGACCCTAGGATGCATTTTGAGACTAAACATGCTTGGCAAACATACATTTTGAAACAATGTTGTAGTCTGATTAAACAACTTTATTCTTTTGATACTTGTTTCCGGGTTATGGGAATTACATTACAATGTTATCATCTTTTGTCTATGTGAATCATTCATCTTGTTTATGCTTATGGCTATGTTGTCGTGAATATTGACTAAACATGACACAAGTCTCCTTGATGTCGGGTGTCATCATGACACGCTTGTCATCATTTACTATATTACATCTCTATTTCTTACCATGTGTTATGACGATCCCGTCTCGTTACATTCCCGTGTTTTCGCTTTTTGCGGGGGTGTGACAGACTGGTATCAGAGCCATTGGTTATAGAGAATTAGGCAATACACTTGACCTAGACTATAACCTAGGAACCTTCATGTAGATTTGCATGCCAGGGTTGTGTGCGTTTTATATCTCATACGTGTTCCTCATTACTTGTTTGTTTATCTATCTGCCCTGTGATCTTTTCATCCTGTGAGGGAGCCCTTATGCTCACTCTTTATGGGATGCTCTACCAGATCTTCCGTTCCCTCTGCGCGCCAAGTTGTTTTATCGAATCCGGGTATTAAACCTGAAGTGATCTTCATAGATCATGCTATTTCACTTGACCTCGAACATTGGGATCTACCCCGAGGAGGTTATGTCTGAAACCTCAAAAGATGAGAAAATATACAATCTCCGCTAGACTAAACATGATTATATGCATGGATTTGCAATTATTATGATGGACTACTGTTGGAACATTACCTAATCATGGTGTGAAACTTATGCGTTTACTACTTTTGTGATTAGAATATGCCGCCTCGAAGAGTTACCCGCAATAACAGTAGCGGAAGTGAAGCCCCGAGAGGCAGAGGCAAAGGCAGAGGTAGCACCAAGAGCAAGTGATGATCCTGCCAGTAACAATCAGGGAACAGGAAACTCTGATATGGCAGCTCTAATCGCTCAACAACTGGCCGCACTGATTCCTACTATCGTGGCCCAAGTGAGTGATGCTCTTCAGAATCACCACCCCCATGGGGATGGTGGCAATAACAATGAGGATAACGTAGAAAGAGGTCATGGTGGAGTAGAGACCGAAATAGGAAATGGAAACCCGACTGGGAATGAGAGTAATCAGGAAACCGGGAATGGTGGAACAGCCGGTAATGAGACTGGGTTGTTAATACTAGAAGGGGATGTTCCTACAAGGAGTTTGTGGCCTGCAAACCAAAAGAGTTTGATGAGAAAGGTGGAGCGATAGCCCTGACCAGATAGCTTGAGAAGATGGAGGTAGTGATTGATATCAGTGAGTGCCTCGACAGCCAGAAAATTAAGTATGCCACGTGTTCACTACAGGGCAAAGCACTAACTTGGTGGAACACTCAGGTTCAGGCTAGGGGAAGAGAATCAGCGATTCAGATGTCGTGGGATGAGTTTAAGGCCTTAATCATCGAGGAATACTGCCCCCTCAACAAGATGTAGAAACTGGAGCATAAATTCTGGAATCATGCTATGGTGGGGGCTGGGCACGTAGCTTACACTGACCATTTTCATGAGCTGACAAGATCGGTTCCACATCTGGTCACTCCGGAATCAAAGAGGATTGAGAGGTATATTTGGGGACTTGCGCCTCAAATCCGAGCAATGGTACAGCAGCTGCTCCTCCTACGATCCAGAGCGCAATTCTGAAGGTTGGCGCTCTAACTAATGAGATGGTAAGAACAGGGTCTTGGGAAGAGGAGCAGAGAAAAGAAAAGATATTGGGGAACGAGCCGGTCGAGTGCCGAGAAATTTGATAAAAGGGCCAAGACAACCAGAAATTTTGTGGCCGTGACGCAGGGCAGAAGAGAGTATGTTAGGCTGCACCCCAAATATAATAGGTGTAACTTCCATCATCCCCCAATAATGTTGTGCCAGGTGTGCGTGAACTGTAGACGCCCGGGACATCTAGCAAGAGACTGCCGTGTGGCGCCGAATCTGGTGGCACCGGTCAACGCGGTTAACTCTGCCGGGAATGCTAGGGGCTGTTATGAGTGTGGAAGCCTCGATCACTACAGAAACATGTGTCCCAGATTGAATCGGGCACCGAGTCAACAAGGGAACAATCAACAACCGGTGATGGCCATAGCTGGAAATCAAGGCCCGGTGAATCAAGGAAATACAGCTCGGGGACGTGCATTTGTCATTGGAGTCAACGATGCCCGTCAGGACCCGAATGTTGTCACGGGTACGCACTTACTCAATAATCACTTTGCATCTATATTAGACACTGGAGCAGATGTCACGCCCCAACCTTGACGGCGGAAACGTCGAGGAGTGAGAGTTAAGATCGTTCACAGCCACATAACGCTATTAATAATCCCAAATATATATATTAATCATAAATTTCAATTGTACCATTACAATCATAAGTCTCAAAGAAATAAAATAAACATAACAAGTCATTTTATTTCATTTATTTATCTAGGTCCATTCCTAGATATGTAAGCTTCAAAGAGTAGAAATCAAGCTTGAGTATTTCCTGAAACATGTTAAAAATAAAAGGTCAACAATAATGTTGGTGAGATTTCCATAGTTTATAATACATAAGTATATAAAGATGGCAATTCATGTTGTAAATAGAGAACAAAGTAAACTAGGGATGTAAGACAGAAATGCACAATCAAGCCTCGACAAAGTTTTACAAGTCTCAAACGTTTAAAAGTATATACGATTAGCTAAGTGTACTTGGATCAACCAAGCAGGCTTGTCTGACCCATAGATCTATGACTTCGCTAGGCTAGCATAGTTAATGATTGTACATATATTCAACATTACATGGTAGCTACAAAGTTCAACTAGTTACAACATACAGGTGAAATGCCATAAGTTTACAAGAATCAAACGTTTACAAGTGCAAAGTTTATAAAGTAACATGTTTCATCCCAAAGTGTGAAAATATGAAAAAGGGGTATAGAAGTACTCACTTGATCAAATAATATATAATTGGTGATTAATATAAATAATAATAAGCAACGTTTCAATGTAGTCTTTCAATGCACCTAAACAAATATTATTTACAAGGTAAATTTAATAATATAATTAATGGTTAAACGAGACTAGGGTTTCAATTTGGTATTTGGGGTTTTGACAACATAATATTTAATGAATGGAAAACAATTATATTATTTGGAATAAATGGTAGGAAATATATTTGTATTTTATATAAAGATGAGAAGAGAAAACATTTATAAGATTTATTGAGTTTAAATAAGATGTTTATAACTAAATGAGATTAGGACGATTTAAATAATTTAAAGGCGGCGTTTGAAATACTAAAAAAACTATTATTTAAAATCTAAGTTTTAAATAAAAGTAAGTTTTCTATAACATTAGCTTTAGAATTTTTAATAAAAATAAGAAGGTAATTTTTAACCAATAATTACAGAAAAATTAATTATTTGATTTTAAAATAAACTAGGTTTATTAAATAATTTTCTATAATTTTTAGAAATTTTTAATATTCATTTTAAGGCCAAAAAGCCTTAAAACAAAATATGGGGTTCCCGGATTCGAACCGGGGACCACAGGTTTATGGGGCGTGCACCTTACCAGCGATCTAAGGTCGTAGCCGCATTAAAGCTTTGTTTTAATAACTTAAAAACACATTTAATCAGGAACCCCCAAATCCAATGAACCCTAGACTGTTCTTGGATCAAATTGATCATCAATTTGATAACGATTACCAAAATTAACATGGGGCTTTGATATGTAATTTCGAGTTTATAAATATTTTAAATTACCCGATTTGAAGATGGATGAATGACGAACACTAGGTTGAACAACCGCGACTACGTCAGAACCCAACAGGTAGGAAAACGATAATGGAAATCAAATTAGACTCGTGGGTAGTTTCGTATGGTGATAAGGATTAAAAGCCCTCTAAAATTTCACGTTTTGAAGTCCCGAAAGTGGTGTTCGAGTGCGTAGCAAATCGCGATGAAAGGAGTAATCGAAGGAGATGTTTGTGTGGGTTTCAGGTGGAATTGAGAGTGTAGTTAGATCAGGGTTGTTAAACGATTCACTATGATTGATTAATTGAGTTATTATTGATTCTTTATGGCTCAACGGTTCGAGATTAAAAGCTTTCGGTTACCGAACTCGATTGGGTGGTAGCCGACGTTTAATTCTCATTATTAGCCGCATTAAGGTTCGAATCACTCACAAGAAACATTTTGAAACGGTTTTGGGGTCGATTTCGAAGGTTTTTGTGGGTTTTTAAGGCCGCCAGAGGTCGGCCGGCGGTGGCCGGCGGTGGCCGGTGATCGGCCGGTGATCGGCCGGAAAAACGGGGATTAAAAGGGGGTTTGGGTTGGTTTTTAAATAATTTACACAATTAGCCCCTCAACTTTTGAAGGCTTATTATTTTATGCTTTAAACTTTCTTTTTAAGTTTATAAATTGACAAAACTACCCCATAACTTTTAAGTTTCAAATCTTTTTAAGTTTTATAATTTTTATAAGTTGTTATTGTTATTATTATTATTATTATTACTATTATTATTATTATTGTTATTATTATTACTTATTTATTATTATCATAATTATTAGTTTGATTAGAAAATTAAAGGCAACAAAGAATAAGCATAACAAATTCACAAGTTTCATAAATGACAAAATTAGTCCATACAAGAACTTAACAATGTTAACTTTAATTTAACCCAAAATTACAAAATGTTACAGTAGACAATAGCTTTATATCTTCTGAGTTTGTGCAATTGCTTGATTTGAGTCCTAGTAGGCTAGAAACTAGCTACTCTGTAGAAATGGCCAATGGTAAGGTTGTACAGGCCGATGAAATAATTAGAAAGTGCTCAATAATATTGGAGGACCATGCCTTAGATATAGACTTGATACCCTTTGAGCTAGGAAGTTTCGAAGTGATTATGGGAATGGATTGGTTGTCGAAACGTGGAGCTGAGATTGTCTGTCGGGACAAGTAGTACGAATCCCCATGTCAAACGGGGAGGTGCTCAGAATTCAAGGAGAACGACCGGAAGGAATCTAAAGCTTATCTCCTGCATGAAAGCACGCCAAAGTTTACGAAATAGTGCTACGCTTTTCTGCCTCAGATGGTAGAAAAGAAGGAAGAGGAGAGGAAATTAGTAGACATTCCAGTGGTACGGGACTACCAAGATGTATTCCCTGATAACTTGTCCGTTTGCCTCCTCCACGACATGTGGAATTTCGTATAGAATTGGTTCCTGGAGCTACACCGGTAGCAAAGATGCCATATCGGTTAGCACCATCTTTAATGCAAGAGTTATCTAGTCAGTTACAGGAACTACTGGAGAAGGGTTTTATTCGGCCGACACTCACCGTGGGGAGCACCGGTATTGTTTGTCAAAAAGAAGGATGGGTCGTTCCGCATGTGTATCGATTACCGTGAGTTGAACAAGTTAACCGTGAAGAATCGGTATCCTCTCCCTAGGATTGACGATCTGTTTGATCAGCTGCAGGGAGCTTCGTATTTGTCCAAGATCGACCTTCGCTCTGGATATCACCAACTAAGGTTTTTGACGATGACATACAGAAAACAACGTTTAGAACTCGTTATGCGCACCATGAGTTCTTGGTCATGCCATTTGGGTTGACTAACGTACCAGTTGTGTTTATGGACCTAATGAATCGGGTGTATGGACCTAATGAATCGGGTGTATAAACCTTACCTGGATAAGTTTGTGATTGGTTCATAGACGATATACTTATCTACTCCCAATCGAGAGAGGATCATGAAGAGCACCTTCGGGCAATACTGGAACTGTTACGGGAGGAGAAACTTTTCACCAAGTTTTCAAAGTGTGAATTTTGGTTGCGGGAAGTGAAGTTTTTGGGTCATGTGGTTGATGAGGATGGGATTCATGTAGATCCCAACAAGATCGAAGCGGTGAAGAAATGGGATGCACCCCAGACACCTTCAGAGATACGGCAATTCTTAGGATTGGACGGGTACTATCGTCGCTTCATCGCAATTTTTTCAAAGATCGCTCAACCGTTAACGCTGTTGACTCAAAAAGACAAGAAGTTTGATTGGTGACATGCACAAGAACAAGCGTTCCAAACGTTGAAAGAAAGGTTGTGCAACGCACTGATATTGTCCCTCCCAGACGGAGCTGATGATTTTGTGGTATACTGCGATGCTTCACATCAA
Source organism: Flaveria trinervia (assembly GCA_025506515.1). Classification (NCBI taxonomy): domain Eukaryota; kingdom Viridiplantae; phylum Streptophyta; class Magnoliopsida; order Asterales; family Asteraceae; genus Flaveria; species Flaveria trinervia. The sequence goes on along the minus strand of CM046457.1, from coordinate 5,218,547 downwards.
GGATTGGGATGTGTACTAATGCAGAAGGATAAGGTGATTGCCTACGCTTCGCGACAACTTAAGGTGCACGAAAAGAACTATACAACCCATGATTTGGAGTTGGGCGCTGTAGTATTTGCACTCAAGATATGGAGGCGTTACCTGTATGGAACCAAATGCATCATCTACGCAGATCATAAGAGCCTCCAACATATCCTGCATCAGAAGGAGCTTAATATGCGTCAACGACGTTGGGTAGAGCTTCTTAGTGACTACGATTGTGAAATCCGGTATCATCCCAGGAAAGCGAATGTGGTGGCTGATGCTTTAAGCTACAAAGAACGTGTGAAACCATTACGTGCTAGAGCATTGGTATTGACGATTCAAACGAATTTGAAAGCTCAGATCCAAATTGCACAAAGTGACGCGTTGAAAGAAGAAAACCTTACGGGAGAAGAATTCCGAGGGTTGGATAAACAGATGATTTGCAAGGATGAGGGAATACAGTACTTCATAGATCATATATGGGTACCCAGATGGAGGAGGTGTACGTACCTTGGTCATGGATGAAGCACACAGGACGCGATATTCTATTCATCCTGGTGCAGACAAGATGTACCACGATCTCAAAGATCTGTACAGGTGGCCAGACATGAAGAAAGACATTTCTATGTATGTCAGCAGATGCTTGACATGCTTGAAAGTTAAAGTTGAACATCAGAAACCATCGGGATTATTACAGCAACCTGAGATTCCCGAGTGGAAATGGGAGAACATAGATGGATTTTATTACCAAACTCCCTAGAACGAGCAGCGGATACGACTTGATATGGGTCATAGTGGATCGGATGACGAAGTCAGCACATTTCTTGTCGATCCGAGAAGATTACAAAATGGATAAGTTGGCGAGATTGTACATAAAAGAGGTCGTGACGAGACACGGAGTGCCGGTGTCGCTCATATCCGACCGTGACAGCCGATTTACTTCACGATTTTGGCAGACATTGCAGAAAGCGATAGGCACTTGATTAGATATGAGTACCGCCTATCACCCTCAGACAGATGGCCAAAGTGTGTAATCGAACTATTCAAACGCTAGAAGCGATAGGCACTCGAACTATTCAAACGTTAGAAGACATGTTGAGGGCGTGTGTAATCGATTTTGGTGGTAGTTGGGACACTCATCTACCGCTGATTGAGTTCTCTTACAACAACAGCTACCATACGAGTATTGGATGTGCTCCATTCGAAGCATTTTATGGAAGGAAATGTAGATCACCCGTTTGTTGGGCCGAGATCGGTGAAAGTCAGTTAACAGGCCTAGACATCATTCAAGAAACAACCGATAAGATTTTCCAAATCAAAGATAGACTAAAGGCTGCTAGAGATCACCAAAAGAGCTATGCCGACAACCGTCGAAAGCCTCTAGAATTTAACATTGGGGATCGAGTTTTACTCAAGGTCTCTCCTTGGAAAGGAATTGTTCGGTTTGGAAAGAAAGGAAAGTTGGCCCCGAGATATGTAGGACCATTCGAGATTACAGAAAGAATCGGTCTAGTGGCTTACCGATTAAGGTTACCACAAGAACTCAGCGGTGTACATGATACTTTTCACGTGTCGAACTGTCACACCCCCGCTAAGAGTGGAAACATGGGGATGTAACGAGACGGGATCGTCATAAATGTGGTAAGCAATAGAGATGCAATATAGTAAATGATGACAAGCGTGTCATGACGACACCCGACAACAAGGGGACTTGTGTCGTGTTTAGTCAATATTCACGAAAACATAGCCATAAGCATAAACATCTTACATGAATCACATAGACAAGGATAATAACATTGTAATGTATTTCCCACAACCCGGGAACAAGTATCAAAAGATTAATGTTGTTTAGTAAGACTATAACAATGATTCCAATATGTATGTTTGTCAAGTATGTTTAGTCTCAAAATGCATCCTAGGGTCTCCACTAAGCAACACACCTAGATCTTCAATTAGCATTGTCACTTGAAAAGATATGCTCAAAATGGTCAACAAAATTATTGGTGAGCTCGCAGGTTTAAATTGTAAATAAGTAATTGATGTTGTATAATAGTTGTTGCGGAATACCGTGAATACAGTTATAAGTAAGCAAAATCACATGACATGAGCTTTACACCAAACCTGACGACGTACACACAGAATCTTGTTAGAATATATTCACCCAAGGCCCGTTCCTAGCGACTGTTGGTAATAACTAGTATATCAACAAACGAGAGTGGGGGTGTCAACCCAGTAGTACTACCAATACCTATCCGTCGATTCCCACACTGGAATTAAATGGTTGTAAAGAAAGAACCACACAGCAGACTCAAGCATGTATCAGATAAGTACTCACAAAATAATAATACGTTGATTCCAATATGTAAATTGTATGTAAGTTGTATAGCATAATAAAAATGGGCGAGCATACTTTTCCCCCAAGTTTATAAATGATTGAAATATTTATTGTATAAGCATAAAAGGGGCCACGAAACTCACTTGTTAAGTGGTAAGTATGAATGATCAAAGTTTCTCAAGTGTTGTATGTAATGAATGGTCAAACACCTATTGACAGTTATTGTTAAGCATTAATGACATGTATAAAGCAAATAGTAACATTCGGTCAGTTCGGGTTGTATCGGTTCGGTCACGTGCAACACACACAAGTTGACACACGTATTAGATCTAATGTAGATCCAAGTACTAGAAACCATTGCCATTGTCGGTGATATTGTGTAAAAGTTCCATTATTATAAGAGAAGTATTCGTTAAAAAATTAGTGGTCACAAATGGGTTGTTGATAATTGTAAAATGTTAGGTTGATTTGATTTGGAATAGTATTACAGGCTTGATAGTGTTGATTTTAATCTTTGTGGTCGAGCAATGACACCTGTGTTAATGTTACCTCAACATCACACAACATATAAGAAAGAATTCACACACATAGCAACTTCAGCCACACTCCATTCGCACATTCGTACGATTGAACCTTCATTCGTGCGACTGGCATTCAGTCGTACCACACAACACTCAATCGCACGACTCAATCTCCATACGCACGAATCAACCTTCATTCGTGTGACATCACTTAATTTTGTTAACTTAGAAGTTAACTTTGTTGAATCTTAAAAGGGCCTTTTATGACATCTTGAAACTCTGGGGTTTGTTATACTGCTGACTAACAAATTAAAATAATAATAATAACATTATAAGTGTTATAATGTTTGTTTATTATTATAAAGCTTAAGGTGTTATTAAGCTTAAATAAAATAATTATTATTATTATTATGACACTGATAATAATAATATTAATGATAATAATATTAGTAACAATAATAATCATAATAATAAGATTAATAATAATGATAATATTAAAAGTAATCTTGTAAAAAAAATAGAAACAATATAAGTGTCATTATTTTAAAAACTTGTATTTAACTAGCTTTGGCATAAAATAATAACATTTTAAAACTTCAGGGTTTAAAGTGTAAATTAGCTAAAACTAAAAAACAAAACTTTAAGGCCTGTTGTTAATTGTTGAAACCACAGGGACCATTTGTGTAAATTACCAAACCCAACCCCCCACCCCTTTCTCTCTCCCCGTGTTTCCGGCCGCCGGCCGGCCAAGTCCGGCGCGGCGCCGGTAACCCCTAAAACCACCCGAAAACCCTTAATTTTGGTACCAAATCATCCCAATCGGCTCGTTTACACGTTTCGAACTTTAATGGCCACCTTAAATTCGTTTAAACACTGATTATTAACGTCAAACAGACGTATAACCGAAACCTTAAAATCGTGTATCCGTTTGAGCATTTACACCTAATAACAATCTAATTAAAGCAATCTGAACGATCTTATGTCGATCACTAATCGAATGCAACTCACAATTCTACTTGAAACTAACTCAAACATCTCTTTTGATTCCTTCCATTAACCGCGACCTGCACCCAACCATGAAGCTTGTTTCGGTTTGTCTAAACTGAAATTAGTTGAGGGGAAATAATCTTTAGCACCCAAAGAAGCTTCCAACAAGTTTAATTCGATTATCATTGAAGTTTGGTCATACTTTGTGCATCTTCGACCGTGACTTGTTCTTCGATTGTTCATGTCATCAGTTCGAATCAAAACGGGTAATTAAACGTTGTTATATACTCGATTTCACTTGGGGAATCAAAGCCCCATGTTTATTTCAGTAATCGTTGTTGAATTGAGGTCCTATTTGATCGAAATTGATTCTAGGGTTCTTAGAATTTGGGGAATCCTTGGGATTGTGTTTAAATTCAACACGAACCGATGATAACCGCGGCTGTATGCCTTGGTTCACCGGTTCCATGTCCATCTTCAAACCTTGAGGTCCCGGGTTCGAACCCGGGAAGCCTCATCTTTTTTTTAAAAGGCTTTTTGGCCTTAAAATAATTATGAAAAATTCATAATAATTATAAAAATAACTCTTACAAACTTCAAATATTTTTAAAATCATCTAGCTAATTTTCTTGAAATTTATTTTAATATTCTAATATTATTATTAATTATTCCAAACAAATGATGTAACTAGTTCAATTTATGGTAAAATAGATTTTAAATATTGTTTAACTTATTAAATCATTATTTGTTCAAATAATATATTTAGATTATTTCTCATAAGTTAAATTTAAAATATTACTAATAGTTATTTGCTCAAATAATATATTTAAATTATTCTTCTTATAAAATAGACATTGAATATCGTTATAACTCACTAAATCATTATTTGTTCAAATAAAAAGTATAATTATTGTTTAAAACGTGCTTATTTTATTAAGCTATGAGACCTTATTTTTATATAAATATTACAAACTTTAGTATAAATGTTATTCTTATTTCACGTCTTTATATAAAATACAAATATATTGTTACCAAGAAAAATATAATTACCTATTGTACTCCAATTTTGTTATATTTAGATTCATTTCTAAAATATTTACATATATAATTCTTCTAAAGAATTAAAAATGTAAAATAATTACTTTATAAATTGTTACTTATCAAAAACCCTTAAAACTATTGAAACCCTAATCCTTGTTTGAACGTTAACCTTATTATTAACCTTAATCTTTATCTTGTAAATTATATATTTAGGTGCTTGTAATGGATACTTTGGATTTATCTTTTGGATCTTACGTTAATCTTTTATATCATCTTGTGATGCCTATATCCAAGTGAGTATTCTATACCCCTTTTTTCCTATTTTCACACTTTGGGGTGAAACATGTTAACTTATACTATTGCACTCATAGACTTATTTGAGACTTGTAAACCTATGGCAATTCATCTTGTAAAAGTTGTGGTTAGTTGAACTTTCGTGATTACCATGTTATGGCGTTATATGTACAATCATTAACTATTGCTAGCCCAGCGAAGTCATAGATCTATGGGTAAGACAAGCCTGCTTGGTTGATCCGAGTACACTTAGCTGATCGTATATACTTTTAACGTTTGAGACTTGTAAAACTTTTGTCGAGGTTTGATTGTTGCATTGTTCATAACATCCCTAATCACTTTATTCACTAACTTATGACTTGAATTGCCATCTTTTATATACTTATGTATTGAAAACTATGGAATGCTCACCAACATTTTTATGTTGACCTTTTATTTTTAACATGTTTCAGGAATACCTCAAGTATGTGTTTACTCTTTAAAGCTTATCACATCTAGGATTGGACCTAGAGATAAAATGGATGATCATGTTATTTGTAGCAATTGTACATGATGTATTCTTTGTTGAAACTTTTGCTTGTAATGCTGCAATTCAGTTTTATGATTAATACATTTGGATTTAATAAATAGCGTTATGTGGCTGTGAACAATCGTAACCCTCACATCTCGACGTTTCCGCCGTCAAGGTTGGGGTGTGACAGATTGGTATCAGAGCCACTCCTATGCCGTTCGGGGTGTGGGACACACCTCACCAAGGATGGTGACTTCTCGGGCTCATCGAGGATGATGAGTCCAAACAAGGGGTGCTTGTGACACCCTACACATATCCCACATCGGCCGTGGATAGGAGAGATTCCTGGTTCATAAGGAATGTCTGGTCTCTAACATCAACAACGCGTTTTGGGCGTATTGGCTGTGGATGAGAGGAGAACTCCACAGTTAAGCGTGCTCAGGTGGGAGCAATCTAGGGATGGGTGACCTCCCTGGGAAGTTTTCACCTGGGCAACCAAAAGCAAATCCGTGAGCTCTGCGTGGGCAAAGCGGACAATATTGTTGATGCGAAGGGCCGGGTGTTACAGATTGGTATCAGAGCCCATAACTATAGGGATTTAGGTTATTAGAAATGTTGACCTAGACTATAGTTGCATGAACCTCATAGAAAGATCCTTATACCTTTGTGCTTATGTTGTTTGCATGCTACATAATGCTATGCCTTTTGTGCAACTGATGCCTTAGCATAGGATTGCCTTATGAATGCTTAAACTTAGTTACTTGTCTCCCTAAACTTAACTTTAACTCTTTGATTCTCCCCGACAAATGAATTCCTAAACTTATTCTCAACGACATGTGGAATCTACATTTATCGTCGTGGGTTCAATTCCTTAGACTCTATGTCTAATCTATGTAAATCTCATCAAGGTTTTGATTTCATAAACCAAAGGAATTTGTGTGACACATAGACACCTGTATTCTGGATTCCTGGCAAAAGGCCTTCGGGCTAAGGCAAGCATATCGTATAAATCTCATTGTGAGACCAGTTATGCTTACCTGGGGATTTCTGGGATGAGTGATAAACTATGGTCACATACACAAGTCTTTATGGCAAATGGGTCATTTACCTTGACGTGTCAACGATTCCAAATGGTAATGTGTTACCAAATGGAACCATCCTCTTTGTATCTTAAAAATCCTTGATTTTCTTGAACTGGTTTATCACCAAGGTTTCAATACCTTCTCATTTTTAACATATATAATGTTCCTGTTAAGATTGAACCCATTCTACATTTCAACTTCTACATTTAAACATCGCTACACGTCGGGCGTTTCATATATCTATTTCTATATCTTGACCAACGCGAACATGGATCTTAATATAACCAAAGATATTGGGAATCTAAACCGAATGGTCATCAGAAACTTTAAACCGTTACTTATGGTTCTCAAGTCTTCTTAAGGATGTGTCCCGTAACTAAGAACATGTAACGCTATAAGTGAAATTTCTACATCTCGAGATACTTTGTCTAGGCAAAGTGTAAATGGTGATTTGACTCGATCATTGAATCTATTTACTTGACTCGAAACCCTTGAGATGAGTGATCACTTATAAGTACGCGCGTCTACAATAAGGCTATGGTTGACCACATATCTTGAGAAGTCCATTTATTCCTTTCGATTGTGAATCGAATGTTCACATCTCATTGCGGTGTTGAATAATTTCCTGCTCTTGATTTCGTCTTCCCGATTGAAACCATTCAAGATTTGAACACCATCAAAACAAATTCTGCTATCTCGAACTTTGATCTTAAGCTTGTAAGCATGATTTTTCCTTTTGTTACATTGATGTAACTTGAAAATTTCCGAATTTCTAGTTGATATTATTCTTCCTTTCGTCGTTAAGTCAAACTCCGTACCGTCTGCACCGTGAGAGATGCAAGTGTTTGCAAGGCAACCTATGACAAAGAACACCCGTATCTCCTAAATGATTCTAACTCATCAAAACAGGGGTGATTCCCTTACTTTGACGATTCTCTATTCGTTTCGATAAATGGTTTCCAATTGTGATTCATCAAAACAGGACTTCCAGAAACACACTACAAACACACGAAAACAAGAAGCACGCGCAGAAAGACATCACACGCACCCACACGACCTCATGTGTTCGGGTTGAACCCGAACACCCAATACCCTAAAATGGTTAGCAGAAAAACAATCAAGAAAGGGACAACCAAGGTCGTCTACCTGCAATGGATTAGACTCGGTTGTAGACGAAGTCTAGACGACAAAAACGAGAGCAAACGGGGCGGTTTTGGTGCAAGGAAGAAGATGTAAAGTGAAGAAGAGAATGAAGGAGAAGAAGAAGAAGATAAGCCTAGGGCTGGGAAAATGGGGTTTTTTTTTACCCATCTCAAGTTTGCAAAATGTCAATTTTAGTCCCTGCACTTAGCCCCCGAGTTCCCAAAATGTGTTTCGGTCGAAAACGACTTCAAAAGTGTTTGTTATATTGATGATAAAGGTGTGATTAATGATAATTGGTACTTAAAATGGTTTTATTAATGACAATAATATTATATAAAAACGATAAATTTAGTGATAATGATGATGAAATTTGTAAAAGTTTTAAGCATAGCACACGTTCAAGATGAAAGCACAAGCATAAAGATGACAAAGCAAGTATGATATCCACACGAAGAGTTATAAAAATGAGGAATGAACGATCAAAGAAAAGTTAACGGAGAATCACGTTAATTGACGGACATTAAGGTGACGGATGTCACACGAACCTCAAGAAGTGTTTGGCTGATGAATCACTTCACGTACTAATTGAGGACATCAAGATTGATGAAAAGCTTCATTTTGTTGAGGAACCCATTGAGATCATGGATCAAAAGGTCAAGCAATTGAAGCGCAGTAGAACACCAATTGTCCGCGTGAGGTGGAATTCAAAACGAGGGCCAGAGTTTACATAGGAAATGGAAGATCAGATGAAACTTAAATATCCACATCTATTCGAGGATGACTCCCTTGGACCTAACTCCAGCTGAATTTCGGGACGAAATTCTCTCAACTGGGGGATACTGTGACATCCGTCACCCCAAGGTCTGTCAATTAACGTGGTTTCTGTTAACTTTTCCTTGAACGTTCATTCCTCACCCTTATAACTATTCGTGTGGATATCATACTTGCCTTATCATCTTCATGCTTGTGCTATCGTTGAAACATATGCTATGCTTAAAACTTTTACAAATTTTATCATTGTTATCATTAAATACATCATTTTTATATAATATTATTGTCATTAATAAAACCATTTTAAGATACCAATTATCATTAAATAAGTTTTTATCATCAATATAACTAACCTATTAAAGTCGTTTTCAACCGAAACAAATTTGGGAATTCGGGGATTCAAGTGCAGGGACTAAATGTGCCATTTTTTCAAACTTGGGCTAGGTATATAAACCTCATTTACCAGCCTTAGCCCTCATTCTTCATCTTCTTCTTCATCCTCTTCTTCACTTTCATCTCCTTCCTTGCACCAAAACCGTCTCGTTTCCTCACGTTTTCATCGCCTAGACTTCGACTACAACCGAGTCTACTCCATTCTTGCAGGTAGACAACCTTGGTTGTCCCTTTTCTTGCTCGTTTTTCTGCTGCCCATTTAGGGTTTCGGGTGTTCAGGTCCAACACGAACACATGAGGTTGAGAGGTTGCGTGTGATGTCTTCCTGCGTGTTCTTCTTGTTTGAGTGTGTTTGTAGTGCGTTTCTGGAAGTCCTTGTTGTGTAAAACCCGTGCACGGAGCAGCCGAAGGCTGCTCTACACTTCTGCAGTCGCGAATCTGTCATTATGGCGACTGGGCTGTCATGCGATTGAGCCGTGCGACTAGATGAGTCGTGCGACTGTGTCATCCGGGCGACTGAGTTGTGCAACTGGGTATGTCGTGAGACTGAGTCGTGCGATCGAATGAATGCGTGAGATTTAGTCAATGCGGATGAATGTTATGTGCAATTGAGTCATGCGAACGAATGGATGTGTGTGATTGTGCATGTATCTCACGACTGAAGGCCAATCGTACGAGTGGAGGTTCCGTCGTACGAATGAAGCTGATTCGTACGAATGAAGGTTGATTCGTGCGTATGGAGGTTGAGTCGTGCGATTGAGTGCTGTGTGGTACGACTGAATGCAAGTCGCCAAACGAAGGTTCAATCGTACGAATGAAGCTGATTCGTATGAATGAGGGTTGATTCGTGCGAATGGGGTGTTGAGTTGTGCGTCTAGTCCTGTCGTGTGACTGAAGCTGCTGTGTGTGTGAATTCCTTCTTGTATGTCATGTGATATTAAGGTAACATCAACACGGTTGCCATTGCTCAACCACAAAGATTAAAGTCAACGCTATCAAGCCTATAAATGTTATTCCAAATCAAATCAACCTAACATTTTACAATTATCAACAACCCAATTGTGACTACTAATATTTAACAAATACTTCTCTTATAACGATGGAACTTTTACACAATATCACCGGCAATGGCGACGGTTTCTAGTACTTAGATCTACATAAGATCTAATACGTGTGTCAGCTTGTGTGTGTTAAATGCGACCGAACCGATACAACCCGAACTGACCAAACGTTACTATTTGCTTTATACGTATCATTAATGCTTATCAATAACTGGCATTAGGTGTTTGACCGTTTACTGCAGTCAACATTTGGGAAACTTTGATCATTCATACTTACCATTTAACAAGTGAGTTTCATGGCCTCTTTTTATGCTTATACAATATTTCAATCACTTACAAACTTGGAGGAAAAGTATGCTCACCCATTTTCTATGCTGTACAACTTACATATAATTTACATAATTGGAAGCAATGTGTTACTGTTTTGTGAGTACTTATCTGATTCATGCATGAGTTCGTTGTGTGGTACTTTCTTTACAACCATTTAATTTTATTGTGGGAACCGACGGATATGTATTGGTAGTACTACTGGGTTGACACCCCCACCCTTGTTCGTTGGTATACTAGTTAGTACCAACCGTAGGCAGGAACAGACCTTGGGTGAATATATTTCGACAAGATTCTGTGTGTACGTCGTTAGGCTTGGTTGTAAAGCTCATGTCATGTGATTTTGCTTACTTATAACTGTATTCATGGTATTCTGCAATAATTACAATACAGCATCAATTACTTATTTAACAATTTAAACCTGTGAGCTCACCAACAATTTTGTTGACCATTTTGAGCATATCTTTTCAGATGACAATGCTAATTGAAGATCTAGGTGTGCTGCCTGAGTGGAGACCCTAGGATGCATTTTGAGGCTAAACATGCTTAGCAAACATACATTTTGAAACAATGTTGTAATCTGATTAAACAACTTTATTCTTTTGATACTTGTTCCCGGGTTGTGGGAATTACATTACAATGTTATCATCTTTTGTCTATGTGAATCATTCATCTTGTTTATGCTTATGGCTATATTGTCGTGAATATTGACTAAACACGACACAAGTCTCTTTGTTGTCGGGTGTCGTCATGACACGCTTGTCATCATTTACTATATTGCATCTCTATTGCTTACCATGTGTTATGACTATCCCGTCTCGTTACATCCCCGTGTTTCCGCTTTTAGCGAGGTGTGACAACCATGCTAATGGACCATTCGTATGACTGGACTATGCTAATGGACCATTCATACGACTGGACCATGCTAATGGACCATTCGTACGACTGGACTATGCTAATGGATCATTCGTACGACTGGACCATGCTAATGGACCATTCGTACGACTGGACCATGCTAATGGACCATTCGTACGACTGGACCATGCTAATGGACCATTAGTACGACTGGACCATGCTAATGGATCATTCGTACGACTGGACCATGCGACTGGACCATGCGACTGGACCATGCGACTGGACCAATCTTATGTCCAGTCGTGCTACTGGACCAGTCTTATGTTTAGTTATGCTACTGGACCAATCTTATGTTCAGTCATGCTACTGGACCAGTCTTATGTCCAGTCATGCTACTGAACCAGTCTTATGACCAGTCGCATGAATATATCATTCGTATCATCCATTCACACGAATGTGATATCTGTCCTCCATGTCATACGAATGAACGGCGTTCCAGACAAAAAAGAAGGTCTGGAACTGCCTCTTGCATAGATTTGAGGATGAGCAAAGCACATTCATCCTGAGATTCTTTTGTTAAATAAGTTCGATGGATACCCCATTATTCGTTGGACTTCCAGAATAGATGAATGTTGTTAGAACACAAAAGAGAGAAGAGAAGATGTCAGCAGTCGGTGCTGATTTTGTGGGGTAGTCAGGAGCATCTGACTATTTATGGGGCCAATCAAGTTATATTTATCCGCATAGAGAGGATTCTGATTCTTAAGGAGAATCCATGTATAGAGAAATTGAAGACGCAATCAAAAAGTGATGATGTGAGCTGGTTTCTGATGATGAATCTGAGTGCATGCTAATTTGTTTGAGATTGTCAGCTGTGGATTGGAACCTTCTACTTCTTGCCCAATACACCGTATGAAGATGCTAGGAGAGCACAATGTTTATATATTGGGATATGCTGAATTAGAGAGGGAATTTCTGCAGGTGTTAATGTTGATCAGGTTAGCTTGTGTGAAGATTGGAGCAATGAAAACTATTCATGTCATTATCTGGAAAAATCAATCATATGGAGAGCACAATGTTTATATATTGGGATATGTTGAATTCGTTTGATTCTATTGGCGACGGAGCAAAGATTGACTGAAGATTGTAAAAGGTGTTATCTACTATTCGCAAGCAACGTCCAAGGGGGAATTTGTTGGAGCACATATTGTCATATATAGTGTGTCTGTCGCTTGACGAATAGTCTATGGTTAATGTAATACACCTGAAATGTTATAGACACATGAAACTGAGTCATTCGCAGGAGCATATGTTAATGAGACTCAGTCATACGACTGAGCCATGCTAATGGATCAGTCGTGCGACTGAGAGATTCTATTGGGCCATTCGTAAGACTGAACCATAAGTATGGTCCAGTCGTACGATTAAACCATACGCATGGTCCAATCGTACGAATGGACCATACGCATGGTCCAATAGTACGAATAGGCCCAGTCGTATCTGATATGGGCTGAGGTGTATAAATACCAGTTTTATTGTGTAGAGAGGTAAGGGTTTTTGAGAGTGTTACCTGGGCCTAGGTGCTGCCGGATGAGAGGGGAGATCATGCTCGATCTCCCCTTTCTCCCCTTGCCAAGAGTAGTGATTATTCTGTTTAACGAGCTTGTAATCATTAGATTTTTATCAATGAAACCATTCTATTATAGTTCGTTCTATTGTTTGTCTCTTGTTTTTTTTCCCTTCCGTCAAGAACACGCTCGGATGTCTACCGATCCAGCGACTTCACACATTGTCATATGTCGCTACATCCTTTAATCTTGAGTTACTATAAATTTGGAAACTATTAACTCATATCAATTACATATTAACTCATATCAATTATAATAAATTATATTTATGATCAATTATTACTTTTAGTTTGTTTGATATTTTTTATAAGAAATTGTTATTTATGTTAACAAATGATGGTTGAGCTATTAATTTTAGTATCATCCTTAGCAAATTTTATTTTTATTAAAATAAAAGTTTCTGTCATATTTTCTTTTGAAATAATATTTTTATTTTTATTAATTTTAAAATTCAAGATATTATTTATATTTTTGATATTGTTTGTTTTTTAACAACATTTCATTGCTATGAATTTTACTAATCTTTTATAACTTTAAATATCAGTACATAAATAAGTATTTACATCTTTATAAACAATTAGTTTTTAATTTTAAATTAGTTTTTAATATATATATATATATATATATATATATATATATATATATATATATATATAATATATATATATATATATATATATATATTAGTGTAGTTTATTTACATATGTGTCATTTTAAGTATTGATTAACTCGTGTAACACACGGATCACTAACCTAGTTCCTCATACATAATACTTGTACTTTTTATTGTACAATAAATTATTTCATAGAATTATCAAATATCTTTGATGGCGAAAAAACAAATACCAAAGTCTCTATGTGACACATGACTATTTTCTAGCATGTGCATGTCATCTCACCTAGACGCCACCTAGGATTATCCATGTATTATCACCATAATAAAATTATAATTATGGTAAAAAATCTTGACTTTAAAAAAATTTATTCAATAACTCTCATTTAATACCATACTAATCAATATAATTTCTTTATATAAATAAATAACATTTTATTAAAAATTGTTTAATGAGATTTAATATTAATAAAATATAATTTAATTTATAGTTAAGCACTGTTAAAACCTAAATACTTCAAATAGATATATAAAGATATTTATGGATATTTATTAATAATAAATATTTTTTCTTTTTATAATATTGTTTATTACTTAAATATCTTTGTTAAATTTAATAATTCATCGGTAACATATATTATATTATACATATATGTAATCTATTATATATTTTTTATTTCAATCGGTGTAACACATAGCTATCGAACCTAGTGGTATATAATGCATGTAAATATTATACATTATTGTTCAAATATAGAACATTTTCAAAATCTTATATTATAACCCAAACATCTCAGATATATTGTTATTATTGGAATTTAAAATTTGTAAGTTTTAAATTTTAAATCTTGACTAATTTAATTAGTTATTTTTAGATAAAATCTCGGATTGAATTGCAGATTAAATTAAAAATTGAAGTTATTAGATTTTCATTTCAATCATTATATTTTAGATTCTAAATTTGGAATACTGTTTAATTGATATTAAATAATTTTTAAAATCATATTATTAATAAATTGACACGTGACAATCATATGCTGTTAAGGTGACATGTGGCAATACAATGTTTAAAATCTTACCACATGGTCTAATCTCATTTCATTTATTATATATAGAGATTATCATCCTCTATATGTCTATACTTAGTAATTTTTATTACAAAATATCAAATTTATATCTTTATGATTTATTAAATAATATGGCATAAATTGTTTTATAATTTACAAAAATTTATCAATTTACCATTTAATCTAAACGAGACAACGAGCGAGTCGATGAACCAACTCACGAGCGAGCTAAACGAGCCGACTAACGAGTGAGACACAAGTCGAGCTGACCTTGGCTCGAGCTCAGTTCATTAACAAATTGAGTCGAGCTAGGTGGACGCGTTAACGAGCTATTTGTGAACAAGTTTCGAATGAAATGCAAGTCACAAACTGTTTTTAAACAACAAACACACAAACCTACACGTTTAAACTCTCACTTTTAGAATGTAAAAAAAACATGAAAACTTCAAGTGGCTTATAATAATATAATAATAATGTTATAATGTTAAGCCGTGACGGCAGCTATCACAAACCACCAACACCACTCGCACATCCATCAATCTCCATGGGCATCTGGAACGACCTCCGGTCGGTCGCCGCCCGGTTCATCCACCGCTCCTCCGCCGATCCAACCACCGGTTCACCAAAGCCGGTTCTCGAATCCCCCGATCCGGTCCGCAGAGAGACCATTACTAGAGTTCTTACAGGATTCAGCAAGTTCGCTGTTGATTCCGCTGTTTATGATCCTCTCAAAGGTTAGTTTTCGTTATGTAAAGCTGTAGGATTGTTGACGATGATGTTGTTGAATCGGAATTGGTGCTTTTTGCGTTTTTTTAGAGCTTTTGACTCTGTTTTCGCTTCATGTGTGTTGGTGTGATTGTGTTTATGAAAGTGGAATTAGGATTAGTGAACGATTTGTTTCGATTTGCAAGTTTAGGTTTACGAATTACGTAGGTTGTTATTTGTTAAGTGTGTCGATTTGTTTGACAGATTGAAGTTCAATTTTACGTTTACGAATTGCATAGATTGTTATGCGTATCGATTCGTTTTTCAGATTGAATTTCGATTGTAGGTTTACATATTCGACAGGTGGTTAAGTGTATCGACTATCGATTCGTTTCACTGATGGAATTTTAATTTTAGATTTACAAATTACACAGGCTGTTATGTGTATCTATTGAATTTCATCTTTTGGTTTACAAATTACGCAGGTTGTTATGTGTAGCTATTCGTTTCACTGTGTAATTTTGATTTTAGGCTTACAAAATAGACAGCTGTTATGTGTTTCTATCGAATTTCCATTTAGGTTCACAAATTACACAGATTGTTAACTTATTATGTGTATTGATTCGTTTCAGCTTAATATTTAACTCTTAGGTTTACAAATTACACAAGCTGTATACAGATTCGTTTCGCCTATTGAATTGAATTTCGATTTTAGGTTTACAAATTACACAGGCTGTTATGTGTATCTATTTATCTATCGAATTTCATCTTTAGGTTTACAAATTACGCATGTTGTTATGTGTATCGATTCGTTTTACAGATCAAAACTCAAATTTAGGTTTACAAGTTACACAGGTTGTTATGTGTATAGATTCAATTTCCCGATTGAATTTCTATTTTAGAAATTACAAATTACACATGTTGTAAGCTTGTTATGTGTATTAAATTGTTTCATCGATTGAATTTCAATTATAGTATTAAATTTTACACGGGTTGTTATGTGTATCGATTAGTTTTACAGATTGAATTTTAATTTTAGGTTTACAAATTACACAGGTTGTTATGTGTATGGATTCATTTAACTGATCAGATTTCAGTTTTAGGTTCACAAATTACACAGGTTGCTATGTGTATCAATTCGTTTCATTCATGGAATTTTGACCTTAGGTTTATCAGTTACACAGGTTGTTATGTGTATCGATTCATTTTACCTATCGAATTTCAATTTTAGATTTAAAAATTACACAGGTAACCATATGTGTATCTATTTGTTTCACTGATTGATTTTCAGTTTTTTGCTTACAATCTACGCAGGTTGTTATGTGTATCAATTAGTTTTTACCTATCGAATATTTGAATTTCAATTTTAGATTTACAAATTACACAGGTTGTTATGTGTATCTATATGTTATACTGATGGAATTTCAATTTTAGGTTTACGACTCACACATGTTATGTGTACGGATTAGTTTTACTGATTGAATTTCAATTTTAGGTTTACAAATTACACTGGTTGATATGTGTATCTCTTCATTTCACCAATGGGGTCTAAACTTTAAGGTTTACAAACTAGATAGGCTGTTATGTGTATAGAGTTGTTTTTCTGATCGAATTTCAATTTTCAGTTTAGAAATTAGACAGGTTATGTGTATGGATTCGTTACACAAATTATACAGGTTGTAAGTTTGTTATTTGTATTGAATTATCAATTTGTTTCACCGATTCATTTTTAATTTTAGGTTTACAAATTACACTGGTTGTTATGTGCATCCATTCGTGTCACTGTTTGAATTTCAGTTTTAGGTTTACAACTTACTCAGGTTATTATGTGTATGGATTAGTTTACTCATCAGATCTTAATTTTTAGGTTTACAAATTACTTGTTATATGTATTGGTTTTAGGTGTTTTTTAGGTTTCATATATGGTTTTCGAATCGTTGATCATCCTCTTAACCCTGTGAAGGTGGGATGCAAGTATATAGGGTAGTTAAAGAAGGAATGAAGGATCAATCTGGTCTAGAACCTGCAAGTCTGAACGATAAACCTCGACATACATTGATGATGGAGGAGATGCAAGCTCGAATGGAGAAAATGCGGGAGGATTTACATATTATAAGACTTGATGATGAAGATTCAATCTTATGTGCCAAGGATTTGGATCCTCGTAAGGACGAAACAGATGAGTCCAATGAAAACTCTGCGCCTGCAAAGACTGATGTCAAGAAGGTTTTCATTCGATCGCGCTTATGATCACAGATCGGTTCGAGGATTGTAAAATACATATAAACTACAGGTATTAGATTGCAGTTTTGTTGTTTTAAGTTTTTTCTGGTGTGGAATAAACACTAGTACTTTTCTCTATGTATGTTTGATGTGGTATTATAATATAAACTTGTCCAAAAACCTAATATTTAAGGGCTTCGCGTCCTTCATAATTCCCTAGGATAATATCCTGAAGCTCACCTGACCAGTTACATGTTATGATTTACCTGATCATGTTGTTAGTATTGATGGTATCGTATGTATACTAGTAACGAGTCTCGTAATCACATAAAAACCTAATTTAAGGATCAAACTGCAATAAAACCAATGATGTTGGATGCCAGTCAAAGGATGGACGGCAGACCGCCTCTGGTTCTTCCCATACCTGTGTTGAATTGACAATAACATTCGAATCAAATCAAACTTTGCACATTAGTTATGAGCTTTCGTGAATATTTGATGCTATTAGAAATGAGGAATTGGCGTTATTGGTTGTAACTTGTTAGATTTAGTAAGCAGATACAAAAGAAACAGTAAACAAAGTATTGTAGATATGTATATACAAATAAAACATATAAAAGAACAGAAGAAGAAGGATGATTGATGATTCAAGTTAGAAACGACTTACGATTTATCAAAAACTGATTTTTTTTTGTTTTAGAGGATTGTTCGTCTTCTACGGTACTACAACCAAAGCTACACTTAAAACTTGTATGTTGTATCTATTAAAGAATTATCAAGTTGGCGTGTGTTTAAATTGTAATTTTTTAAGATACCTTATTTTTATATCCATATCAAAATAATACTATCAGGTCACTTAACTCTATTGAAAAAAAATAATATTGTATTTGATGTTTTTTATGAAACTTAAATGATATAGTGAAGAGTTAAGTATTGCGTCTAATGAGATGTTTATAAGAGGTATGTTATAAATACATCCTATTTATTTTATCTTTTTTATTTCTTTTTATACATACATATAAATACATAAAGAGAAATAGAAGAAATACTAGGGTGTGTAAGTAACAAAAAAAAAATTATATAACACCACCCTGTTCATAAGGAGAAAGCTATAGTGTGAACCTAGTTTAGTCGTAGGGATGCGTTAGCTTGAAGATTTTAGGCTATTCTAACCAAAGTTTTGCTCTTTGTAACTGCATGAAAGTTGGAGTAAAACATAATTGAATATGCTTATATAAACGTTTTATATGTATTTTATAGTTATATATAAAACCAACAATCTTATGTCAAATACTCCAATTTATCCTATGATTCACCTGTTAAACCCATCAAAATCAACAAAACTAAAAATTCTAAAAATTTAAAATCCGCTCCGACCTGCTTCCAAGTACGACAACTAAACAGGCCCGGACCGTCTAGTTCCTTTGATACAAAACAAACTGGGTCGGATCGCATCAGACTGGTCGCCTCTTCGAAACCCAATCAACCAGCAGGTCCAATCTGACTCCCAAAACACTTTTAGGTGGTGTTTATTTTTTGGCAAAAGCTCTTCCCCATTTCTTCATCTGCGCGCACGCAAACACGAGAAGGGCTTTTGAGTGCGCAAACAGTTTGTTTTTAGAAAGACGTTTTATTAAAAAACGTTTTCATGACGTCTGCACGAAAAAGATGTGATGCTATCACTTCTTATGTCTTGACAACCTCTAACCTATCGCTTCCAACCCCCACCACACCACTCATCTCGGCCGTCGCCCGTCACCTCAGCCGGCCTCCGACCCCGCCTCCACGCTACCGCCCTCCGACCGCCTCTCCTGTCTCCACGCCACCGCCCTCCGACCGCCTCTCCTGTCTCCACGCCACCGCCCTCCGACCGCCTCTCCTGTCTCCACGCCACCGCCCTCCGACCGCCTCTCCTGTCTCCACGCCACCGCCCTCCGACCGCCTCTCCTGTCTCCACGCCACCGCCCTCCGACCGCCTCTCCTGTCTCCACGCCACCGCCCTCCTACCCCCTTGCTAGTCGTAGCCCTCCCCCCTCCGATCGTCCCCGCATACCATGTACAACCTTCATCCTCACTCTCGGCAGCAAATGACGAGACCGTCCGCCGGAGGTAACTGTGCCACGTCAACCGGATGCACCGACGGGTGGCTGATGTTCATCTTATGCCTCCGCCTGCAACCACCGCCTGTAACGATGACGTATATACCTGATCATCATCATCCATCATGAAAAGTGGAGTGATTTGATTCGTATATGACAAATCTAGCTTTTGTTAGGTGCTATTTGGAGATTTGATGGTTGGATTGGTGAATGAAGCGTAGAAATTTGAAACGGTTTGCAGTGATTCGATTGTTTTGAGCGGAGTTTATGGTGTATTATCCCCTGATCTTGCCTAACCTAATATTTTAGTATTTTACAGATGTTAAAAAAATAAATCACATTTTCTCTACCGTAGATCTTTACAGATGTGATCCGCAAACAACAAACATTTTCCTGTTAGAAAAAACAACAACACCTTAATGTTTTATGAAACTCTCGTAATGAAATACGCATATCCCTTTATAGAAATACTGATAATTATTTGTCTGGAAGCAGTAGAAAGAATACCATTTTTTCCAACAAAGCCAATAAACAATGTCAGCAACGTTTTCTTACTCATTTTGATCATTAGAAAAAGGGGATGTCACACAACCGGTCTAACCGAATACTCTCAAGCCGTTTTAATAGCCAACATGTTGACCCGACTATTGAACTGGATTAATGGTTTGATCATATTTCAAGTTTTACCTTTTATTGTTTCTCTTTCAAAATCTTATTAAACTGATTTGGTATTTTGTTCACAAGCTTAATACCTTTTTACACTATAAATCCAAAACAAAAGAAATAAAAGTTTTCTAATTCTGTTACGTTTATACCAAAGGAAAAAACTCAGTTTTAACTAGTTATATAACGGGAAAATGTCACAGAATAGTAACCAAGTTTCAAAAGTGTTCTAATTTAGTCATTCATGCATATTTTTCTCAAATTGGACCTTCAAACGATCAAATCAAGTCATTACCAAATTTTATTATGACAAGAAAATAATGATAGAAAAAACATTGAAGTTAGAATTTTTAATATATAAAATTATATTAAAATATAAAAAACATGTTAATTATGAAAAAAAATAAAAAAAGTACCTAAAATTTACATCAACGTTCTATATCAACTTCAAAAAACAAAAAAAATATTTTCTAACTGAATCCAAAAGTATAACATGCTAAAAAATATGTTATGACTTTTAATTTGTATAAAATATAAAAATGAGTATTGTAATTGAAACACTTTTAAAACTTGAGTTACTTAATTGAAACAATTCATCATTAAAATAATACTTATGTAATTTTTCATATAAAAACAAAATTCTAATATATGTTTAGATGTTGCTGCTGTAATTTCTTTCATGAAATTCATGATTTTGGATGAAATGACAATTTTTTCAAACCTTGAGAAGAAAATTTTTAATTTTTTTAAAAGAAAACAATAAATGAAGAAAAATAACAACACTTTTTTAAAAAATCTATACATTATCAGGTTTGTAAAGCCTCTGTAGACCAATAAATCAATAATACATACTCACTTGTGAAAACATTATAAAAGATAAAGGTGAACAGCACCCATCTTGTAATTGCCTGTATTACTATATATGTTAATATTGATCACTGAATAAATGATTACACAAATAAATGCACACATAACATATAATAACAGCAAGAAACACCATAAACCATCTTCAAACAGGAGTCTGATCTTCATACCATCATCTTCCTCGCGGATTAACGAGCTGCGAAAACACTGCACTCGTAGCATCTTCATCCGTGCCCGAATTAGCCCCGTCGATCACACTCGTGCTGTTCTCATACGGCTCAAGAGGACTCAACGGGACCTCGGGAATATGACTCGTGCTGTTGTCATCAGGCTCCAGTAAAGCCGATGACGTTTCCTCAAGTTGTAAAGAATACTCCAAGTTCCACAAAACATCTCCCATCGACGGGCGGTCAACGCCATACTCCGCCAAACACTTCTCGGCCGTCTCCCCAAACTTCTTTAACGAAGCGGGGTCCACTTTTCCTGCAAGATTTCCGTCCATGATCTGGTCCAGCATGCCCTTCTTTTGCCACGTCAGCGCCCACTCAGCGATGTTGACTTGATCTCGTGGAAGGACCGGGTTCAGAGCCGGTCTTGAACAGATAACTTCCATTAACACGACCCGAATGAGTAAACGTCTGACTTTTCTGTTAACTGCTGTCGTCTGAAATACTCGGGGTCTAGGTACCCGAAACTACCCTTCACGGCTGTGCTCACGTGGGTTTGGTCGAGAGACGGGCCCGCTTTCGAGAGCCCGAAGTCTGCCACTTTCGCTACAAAGTTTTCGTCTAACAATATGTTGGTGGTTTTAACGTCACGGTGGATGATACTCTGGGCCGCACCCGTGTGCAGATAATGTAGACCACGAGCCGCCCCGATACAAATCTCGAGCCGTTGCTTCCATGACAACGGTGGTAGATCAGTCCCGTAAAGATGGCTTCTTAACGGTCCGTTAGCCATGTACTCGTAAACAAGAATCATTTCCGACCGTTCATCACAATACCCAATAAGTGACACCAAATGCCTATGTCGAAGCTTCGACAACATCTCGATCTCGGTCCTGAACTCCGCAAGCCCTTGTTCGGACCTCGGGTTGCCTCTTTTCACCGCCACACGGGTCCCGTCTTCCATTGTTCCTTTATACACCCGCCCGAAACCGCCAACTCCAAGAAGCAGATTCTCATCAAATCTGTTTGTTGCTTCCATGATCTCTTGAAATGTAAAGTTCCTACCAAGGTTACATGATGTTAACGAGATGCAGCTCGCGGTCCCACTTTTTTGAGAAACGTTTGATGTTTTCGTCATAGTGACCGAGTTCCCGTGTAACGGGAGTGGCAACCATGACGGTTTTTGCTGACCTGTTTTCGACCTTTTCGCCACGAAGCAACGGTAACATAACAGTAAACCGAGTAACACAACCAAACCACCTACAACACATCCTATAATCAAAACCAAAGTGGTTTTCTTGGTTTTTTTCGACGGAAACAAAACAAGATTCTCCACGGGCGTAAGCCCGTCTAAGCTTCTCGCCTCGTTGCTGATCTTCATAACTTCAAGACCATTCAGAATCGCGTTTCTGTCTTCTGCAACACTATCTGGCCCGATACTTACAGTCAAAGTGCTCAAACCACCAGAAGAATTGCATACAAAGTCTTTGTAAACTGACACATCGAGGTTACCCGTTAAGCTGGATAGATCAAGATCAGGATAAGCATTCTCAGAGTTTATGAACAGATTGAACACGAGGGTGTTTAGAGACGTGCTAACGATATCACAAAAATGCGCGCGAACGAAGTAAGTGAAGTCAGGATCAACAGGAAGAACCCAAGTGATGTTGAAGTCCAAATCAGCAACATTAGCATCTCCCATTGTTTGAGCAGTTGCATACACCCAATTTGGTGCGATTTCAGGTGTGATGCTTTCGGTATACTTTATCATCGATGGGCTCTTTGAAACACTTGCAGCCGAACCGTTAACATGAAGATAGTTCTTATCATTTTCCCAAGTTCTCCCAGTGTATCGTTTTGAGGGGTGAGTTTCGGGCCGCCCATATTCAAACGGTATACAGTCTCAAAGGCTTTATTCGAAAGACCGTTGATTGTGGTGAATGGGAATACAGAAGTGGCTTCATTTGGGATCAAGTAATCGGGGCCAGAGACGACTTCAATGGCGTTGATGAATGCAAGTGAATTGTTTGAGGGGATGAAGTTTAAAAGCAATGAATCAGAAGTCACATTTAAAGAGTACTCTTTAAACAGATGGTTTGAACTGTTGTAGGTTTTGAAAGTGAAGTTGTTTAGGAGGACAAAGTTTTCAGTTACTACAGTTAATGTAGCTGATGTGAGGTTGTGGCCCGGGATGGGGTAAAAGTAGAGGCGGATCCAATGGCGACCCGGTTGGTTGATTTTGAACTTGTAAGAGGTTGTTGTGGTGAACACTCGGGCTGTTCGGTGCACAGGTAAGGGGACTGAGGAGTTGGAATCAACTACATTTGTATTCTCTTTACTGTTTAAAGAAACCATTGAAGATTGGTCTGAATCAGGAATGTAGGTTTGACCAAGAAATGTGACATTTTGGGAAGAACCACAGGCAATTAAGTAGCTATCAACAGGAATGAATGAATCAGATGATGATGATGAGGATGGATGTATATAGGCACAGGTGACAAATGTAAGAACTAAAGTTGCCCACTTCAAGAAACTCATTTCTTGAAAAGATGATAGCTTTAATCCACTAATTGATGATAATTTGGACTTCAAGATTCAATCTTGACACAATTGAATGGCTATCAAAGGGTTTTGACAGTAAGAAAATAGAAAATCCAACTTCAAGAAACCGATCAAATCGCCTAATTGATGATAATTTGAGCTTCAAGATTCAATTTTGACACAATGAAAGCCTAGTAAAAGGATTCAACAGTAAGAACCTATGATACCCAACTTCAAGAAACTGATTTGCTGCAAGGCCTGTATGCTTGAATCCCCTAATGGATGATAATTTGAACTTAAAGATTCAATCTTGACAATAAGGACATAAGAAACCCAACTTCAAGAAACTGATTTGCTGCAAGGCCTGTATGCTTGAATCCCCTAATGGATGATAATTTGAACTTAAAGATTCAATCTTGACAATAAGGACATAAGAAACCCAACTTCAAGAAACTGATATACTGATCATAATTTGAACTTGAAAAATTCCAACTTGATTAAACTATTATAAAAATGACTAAACAGCAAGTACTCAAGTAGCCCACTTCAAGAAACTCACATTTAAAAAATACGAATGCTTCAATCCCCAAATTGTTGACAAATGAAGTTAAAGTTCAAGACTTCAAGCAACCCACTTCAAGAAACTCATATTCTTGAACATCATAACCTTAAACCCCCAATTAGTGGAAAAATCAAGCTCAAAGATCAAAGATTGAGCCAAAAAAAGGTTCAAAGATTTCAAGAAGCAGCAGTTCAACTCCAATGAAAATGTCAAGAACACAGAGATCTACTCAAAGTATGAACAATGTTTGAACAACAAATATAAGATTGTGTTGAAGTTGTGAGTAGGGTTTTGAAACATAACAGATGAAATTTGGGGGAAAATAGGTTGATTTATGAGTAGTTTTTTTTACCTCATTGAGTGGAAGATGAGTAGAATGGTGTGAACACCATGAAAACACTGTTGAAAGCTGAGGGGCTTTTAGAAGTGAACAGCTCTTTACAGGCTGTGAGTATACACAAATAAAAGATGGATAAAAGTGTGGTAAATGTGGAACCCGCAACTAATTTTGATTGATGGTTGTGTTGGTTCAAACACATGGGGCCTCAGTCGCTAGTTGCCGCTGGATTTGTGGCCATTATCCATAAGCCTCTTAAGGATTTTCATTTTCGGTTTCTCCTACAAATTGGCGATAACTAGAACTAAACCAGCGTAACACGTTTTTATTGGCGAAGCTTGAATATTTTTATAGAGGGGATGATGGGTGAAACTAATTTTTTAAGTATGCGAACTCGTTATATATATAAAATTTTAAACTATCATACTAAAAGTTTCATATGCTACCAATCATTATGTTTTTTTTTCTTCTTCAAAATACCTCTCATCAATGTTTATAATAAGCACTTTGATTCAAATGTTTGAACCAGCCCCACCTTACTATATATAATATATATGTTTTTAACTTGTTAAGTTTTTGACAAGTTGGAGTTTTTTCGTTAATAACTTTCGTTCGTTAATATTTTTTTGAAACAAAATTGTATTCAAAATAGGGTATTTTTTTTATCGTAGGGGATGATTGTCGGTAACGTGTTGGTACTATGAATAATTAGACTGATATTGACCACAGAACATCTATATCGTGATGTAGTTTAATACTATGTATTTTTCGATCCCAGAATTTAGTAGCATGAAACCTCATACTTTTGTTTTATGTAGTTAACCACATTAATCGTGGCAATGTGCGTAATGAAGTTCACAAATGTGTGCATCTTCCTGGCTTTATTTCTATATTTATGGCTACAAAGTACTTTTTGAAATTTATTTTAAGTGGTGGTATTTTTCAACAAAAGTTACAACCGTTTTATTTTTATTACTAACAATAGTTCTAGTAGTATTACTTTATGAACTGTTTTTTAATTATGTAATCTAAATTAATTTATATGAACTCATAACAAATATAATCATAATTTAAATAAGGCGAATTGGATTTTAATAACCAAACTATTACTTATTAGCCGATAATAATCCATACTATTAATTTGGCCGGTAATAGTCCCAACTTTTATTTTTATTACTAACAACGGTCCTTGTAGTATAATTATCATACATTCACACTTAATTTATACTTATTTTAAGTTTGATTTAACTGTTTTTTTATTTTATTAATATTCATTATTGTGAAACATTTTATTAAAAAACAACTAGGTTCTAAAGCGCCTCTTGTTTATGTAATAAAGAATATTATTTGATTTCATTATCCTTTAAAATATGAATTCTAGCATGTGTAAAAGCCAAGCCACTTATGTGTTCGACAATACATTAGTTTGATTACATCTTGATTGTCATTAAAATTTGTATTGGAAGGTTAAAAAAAATTGTTTATTTAGAATTTTAAAATATTAACAATCAATATCATACTACCAGAGTCGAATCGTGTGTCAATTTTTCAAAGTAAAAATTCAAAACTTGATAATAGCAAACATATCTAAGCTACGGATCAACCGTACGTAAATTATCCACCCACCATAGATAATTTATATATATGACACAAGTCCAAAAACTCTAGTAAACTTCAACGATACCTACGATGTCAAGAGTTGTGCAAAAATTGACTACATAAATTTTAAAGTGATAAAATGATTTGATTTATCGAAAAATGGTCAAATATTTTGAAAACAAACAAATGCTATTTTGGTTGATCATAGATTTCCCTCACCTTGGTTGTTCAATTGACATACTTGGGCCTAAAAATTTGAACATATGATCTAATGCTAAATTAAACATCAACCATTTTATTATGAGGAGATTTATTGTTTATCAAGTGACAAGTCGTAGTCAATCACGACAGATTTTTTTTTCTTTTATTTTCTTGATTTTAAGTTGTGTCTCAATACGAGTCGGTTCAAGTAAATCACAAGACAAAAGGCGATGGAGATGTAAACTGAGCGCGATGAATAACGTAGTTCCCATTCGAAGTTGGGCACCCCCTAATAATTTATTTTTGTTTGTTTATTTTTCCCTTATTTATTCTTTTAATTTTATA
The DNA here is from genome assembly GCA_025506515.1 of Flaveria trinervia. Classification (NCBI taxonomy): domain Eukaryota; kingdom Viridiplantae; phylum Streptophyta; class Magnoliopsida; order Asterales; family Asteraceae; genus Flaveria; species Flaveria trinervia. The sequence continues at coordinate 5,191,588 of CM046457.1, read as the reverse complement.
GTTTATTTAACCAGGAGTTTATTATTTTAGTTTTAGATTTCAGCTTTGTTTTCTTATTTTTCATATTTTGTTTGTTTCCTTTAATTTTTTTATTCCTGTTTTATATAAGTTTTCTAATATTTATTTTTTGCTTTTTTACTAATATTTACCTATTTTAGTATCAAGTTATTTTAGTTTATTAATTTATTTTTATAATTGTGACGTCCTATGTTTCAGTTTAAATCTTATTCAAAGTCAATCCGTCATAACATAAGATTTTAGGTGAAAAAACCTCCATGACACGCTGGGCTAATTCACTAGTTTACTTACCGACTTAAACAAGGTTTTGTTTTGCGTTTTATATACCAACAAAAAGTTTATTGGCTAGGTACAAATTAACAAGCTTAAGTTTAGGATTTCACACACTATGATTAGGTTTGGCAATTGTTGTTCTTCCTATCGGATTTTGCACCCTAGTGTTGAGGTTGTAGGATTTATTATCTATAAAATTATATAACCATTAAAAGCAATGGTGTGTTCTTAAACAAAAGTGTATTCACGCAACGACACATTGTTTGTCCTATATATAGTTTCTATCTTTAGAAGTTAGGACCAACACGTGTTTAACCAGGTAATTCCATTTACGACAACTACATGTGTGTTTTTGCCTACTCCAAAGGCAATCGGGAGAATTTTGTTGTTGTCATACGTAGTTGCAGCTAGAAACGTAGTATCCAAGTACGTCCGCTTACCGAAAGGTCTGTAGGAAATTTGACACAAAAAGTATAATAAAATTCGAGAGTGTATGAGTTAACTGTTTTTTAATGGATGTCTGTTTGAGATGAATATTTTCTAAAATATGATTAATTGACCATAAGTAGTTAGAACATCTCAAACTATCCCATAGTTATCGGTAGGAATGTACAATGACATTTTTACTCAATTCAATTTTAAAAAATAAGATTTAAGTCGAAAGTGACACTACGTGTGGCAAAGAACATTACAACCAATCTTGTATCATTGATCAATTATGATGTCTATTATCCGTTCAGGGACATCCAATAAAATTGAAACAATACAGAGAAGATTAGTATATCCCTAACGTAATGATGCCTTCCAAGATCTGCAATAGAACAAAATACACATATCGAGAAAAGATAAAAAGAATGACAACATATGAATTCGGTTCTCTATGATTCCTAACTATGAATCTATGAAACATTCTATGATAATAATTGTATCATACATCACTCAATTATAAAACAACATATCACAATAATAACCTTAAAATTATTGATAGGTTTTAAGAGTGACATCACAAAACGAACCTAAAATTACCTTTCAAGATCTGAAATAAAATGAGATGTATCAAAATTTAATGGCGCTTAAAAAGTCAACGACTTTGTCTCAACTGTTACACCTCAAATAGGATTCGACCACTAGTTTCATTCATCGTATCGTAAAAGTTTGATTTAAAAAAAACAAAATACAAATACTAACTCTAAGATTAAGCTTTTGTTTGAATGAGGCATTTTATGCTTGACTTTGACCCATAAATTAAAGAACAATTAATGTGGTATTGAAATAAAATTTAAAGCCATGACACATTGAGTGCCTTCATTTAATTAAGCCATATCCAAATGTCAATATATTAACATAAGACTAGCTAAATACAATGAGTCTAATTTTATCATGATATGTGATACATATTTTTTTTTCTATAGGTGAATGGTTTACCAGTGGATTACGAAGTAAAATTAAGAGTAGATTATGAATTGTTGTTCTAAAAATTATATAGAATTATGTGACTCAAATTTATCTAGCAATAAAACGAGAAGATCACTATTTGTTTATTTGACCGAACCAAACCTATAAAATGAACACTGGTTTTTTTACAGATTAGAAGGTTATCCAATAACATGATGACATATGTCCCACTTACATCGTGTTAGTATAAGTATAAGCTAGTCTTGAGCCAAAAACTTGAAAAGAAAAACATCAAGAGTTTAAGCGTTGAAACTTAATCTTTATTTTTTAGTAATACTTCTAAAAACATTAAACTTTAAGCATCCTGTGTATGTTGCATTAAAGGTATTATCTAAGAGCTACTTTTGTGTTAGTCAAAACTTCTTCTATGAATTGTTCTCTTAAGTCCTCTCACTACTCTAGTAACAAGTTCCTTGTGAAATAGTTCGTGTGGAAAAAAAATGTTAACGGTTGTGAGATGATGATGATGCGTGCTAGAACTTGAGAGACGTTGTAATTCTATTGTTTTGTAATAACCGACAATGACATCAAATGTGAAAATTGCAAGTGTCACTAACCAAATTATATTATCGGTCAATGAGTAATAGTTTAAATTATCAAACCCAAATTACCTTGATTATAGATGAAATCGCAAAATAGCTTTATTCGGATCAAGCTTGTCACAACTCTCTAGTAAGCTTGTCTTAATTCTTAAATGTGCTAATGAGAAGAAACCTCACGTCTTAGATGGACCCTCATAGTTTCCTTCTTTTGGGCTAACAGCTTAATTTGTTGGCCCAATAGCATGCTTTACTCCGTTTCTTGAGCTTAGTATGACCTAGAGGTGCACAAACCGGGTTCAATTTTAAAACTGGATCGGATTCAATTTGTGTTGGCTTGTAGCCAAGGAGATCCAAACTGGGTTTGGTCAGGTTTCAGGTCGGGTCCACCCTGATTTCAAGAGGGTAAAATGGTAGAACAACCTATGTTTGTACCGGGTCGGGTTGGGGAGAACCCGGGTTGAAACCGAGTTGGCGATTCGAAGGGGTAATCGGGTTTGAACCCTGCAGGTTGTATCAGGTCTGAAGCAAGTTGAGGAACTACCAGGTTGAAACCGAATCATGTTGTCAGATCAGGTTTTAACCTCGGTTCTATCCGGTAGCGGATTCAGAATTTTTTTTTTCATGAGGGACAGAATATTTAGGGTTATTTTGGCTATCCCAATATAATATATAATTTTTTCAGTCCAGTTCGAGTCAGATCGGATCAGGTTGGTTTAATACTTATTTTATCCCATAAATACTTATAAATTTATTTCACGTTCTGGGTCTTATTAAAAATCTTTTACCAATGATTCAACTTTTTATTAATAATCTTCTAGTCTTTGTTTCCTCAAATATTAGGTTTTACTCACTCTCTACTACCACTTCGGTCTCCTACACTATAACATTCTTTGCTTGATCATCCATCAGATTTAGTTTTATCTAGTATTTCTTTTAATAATGCTTTCAACGAGCAATTGTAATAGTTGAAAATCTAGTAGATTCTTTTGATACTTCTCTGTCACATAGCACTTTACTTCTATATATTTTTCATTACGATGACCATCTTTCAATATTTCACACTTTAGTTTTCGCTATTTTATTTCATTCATTGATGACTTTAGTTGATTCAATTAGTTATATTATTTTTCTATTCACTTAGAAACAATTAATTCCTTGTCATTTTAAACCTTATGTTGTTTCTTACAAAATCAAATTGTGATGATGGCCATAATAAACTAGTGAAGAATACAGAAGAAGAAGGGGTTGGGCTAAGGGTTCATGCTTGCACTGTTGCACACATATTTCTTCGTGTTTTCATGTCATCAAATAAGTTACATTATTATGAAAACATTACACTTTTTAAAGTTCTGAATATACTTTTATAACAATCCTTATTTAACATATCTTTCTAAGCTATTGTTTTTATCATTTAGTTGTACGAACACATGACCAATGTGAGATAATTATAAATATATCACATATAAAAGTTTAATGATAAATATAAATTACGTTTAAATTATATATTTTAATTACAAATATACTATATTTTAATGTCTTTATTTTTACGTGCGTATAAATTTAAATTTTAGTTAAAATCCATCCGTAAAAGTTGTAACTCTTGACTTTGACGATCAGATATGTAATTAACCCAAGCTAGTTATATTAAAATTTTAATTTAATGTATACTAATTACCAACTCATGTTTGCGTATATTATTTTACTTTAATCATCAAAACTTGTACACGTCTTTTGTTTTCTTCTTTTAACCTTTTATTTTAATCCTAATATTTTTATATCATTTACAACTTAACTCTTATAATTTTTCACTTTCAGCTTTGGTTCCTATACATTTAGTTTTTATAAAATTTTCATTTTATATTTCGGTCTAAATTTTGATAGTTAACTCATTGTAACATGTGTGTGTGGTTCAACGTTGTTATATTTATTTTCTCCGTTTAACGGCCCCGTCGCGACGTGCGGGTCCTAGATTGACTAAGTTATTATCTTTAATGTATTACGTTTCTACGTTACTTTTCGTTTGATTTTATTATTTTTCTATTGTATTAAATTTTTTAAAACGAATTTTTTCGGTGCTAATGGTCGCTGACGACAATGTAACATTATTAATATTTGCCACGATTTTACGCTCCTCCGCAACATGAGAGCGTAATACTAGTATATATACTAATTATCAACTTTAGTATGTATTATGGGTGTATATGTGCTTCGGTGGGTTGTGCTCATCTTTTGTCTTTTTTTCTTTTAACATTGAACTTTTTTATATTAACCCTATACTTTCATATATTTTAAAATTTATATAACATTTTTTATTTTCAACATTGTCCTCCTATACTTTTCATATTTTGTAAATTTTTTGTTTTACATTTCGTTCGAAATTTTACGAATTATGACGTTTTCACATCTTTTACAATTTAGCTCCAATATTTTTTTAGTTTCAACTTTGGCCCATGATACTTTTCGAGTTTTCGGATATTTTCAGATATTCCAGATATTCTGATAAAAACTTCAGATATCCGTAAAAATTTTAATAAAAATTATTAAATATTTATAAAATTTTATTAAATAATATAATTTTATTTTTGAATTCGGAAATCCGAATCCAAAATTTCGGATTCGGATAGTGAAATCCATTATCCAAAATTTCAGATATTTTTGAACACCCTTACGTTTGTCGACCCTGTTGCAACGCGCTGGTCCTAGATTGACTTATTGTTTTATATGTTTTACGTTTTAGCTGTGTGGTTCAACTTGTTTATGTCTATTTTTTATTCGGTTTTAAAATTTTTTGTTTTATATTTCCTTTTCAATACGAGTTTTTTCGCAGTTGGTGGTTACTGTCGGTAGTGTGTCTTTAGTGTTACTTGATAAATTTTTACATACCCGTCACAACACGAATGTATTAATACTAGTTTGTTTTATTTTCAAAAGGGGTAAAGAATTACAAATATCAAGCAAGAAAACGTATGCGTAAAAGAATAAAACGCGTAAAACGTAAGAGGATGCGTCATAGTCATGTGCCACACTAGGTTCCAACTACTACTTTGACTAATGGATGTACGGAAATTCGGATTATATTATTTTAAGAAAATGTTATACCTTTTAGTTTGTACTTTATAAATTTCATAATAAGAAATAGTCAACTATATAAAAGTTAAGAGTTAATTACACGAATTCTTTCTGTGGTTTGTTGAAAATAACATGTTTAAGTATTAAGTGTTTTTATAACATGTTGAGGTATTGTATTTATATATTGTAACGAGTTAAGATATTAATATTAACAGACGTTAACTTTTCTGTTAAACCTAAGAATATTTTTGTCTTTTCTGTTTATAAGAACTACTAATGTAATTTAAGAAATGTTTATGTTATTTAACATGTACAAAAGGAGTGTTTATGTAATTTAGTAATTTACTATATATACACAGTGTATATATGTTTATCTCCTTCATAGACATAATGATTTCACCTCCACTACCGGTCACCATCATCGGGTGCCACCCTAGGCCACCACCATGCGGCCCCATCGTTGGCCACCACCCCATCACAAAAACCCCCAACCCACCAATTGTCGTCTCTCTCGCATCGTTTCATACTATCACCCACACTACTAAATCCACCGCCCCCCACCATTTCAGCCACGTGGGGACTAATGTCGCCACCACCACCTTGGTGGCTTGGTCAATACCAACGCCATCATAGACGGGATCAACTACCATTAAAAACCCTAATTTTGTCAAATGTTAAACCACCACCATCTAGCCACCATCACATCATTTTGTTCGACCACACCCATCCGACAACACTACCACAATCAATGTCAGACATATTGTCGGTCCCCCCACCCTAATTGGACATTCTTGATTTTAGGGTTTGTAGGCAACAACAGTGGTTCAATGGGGAGGAAGTGGCAGTGGATGGTGTGACAGTGGTAATAATGCGATGATGATGGTGGTGGTGATGGTTAGATGATGATGGCGTTATGTTTCTGTTGTTTCATTTAAAGAATTGAAGAAAATGATGGTGATGAGGACGATGTGATGGGGTGGGAGCAAAAAATGTGAGTTGGTGGGGCTAGTAACTCACGGTGGGGGCTGGCGGGGATGGTGGACGGCGGTGGTGGCCAGCGGTGGTGGTGTTGAAATGATTTCCAAAACCTAAGAAGTGTGTGTGTGTTTGTGCCTGTGCATATATATATATATACATATATATATATATATAATTACACAAACATACTCTTATATGTCTCAAATAACATAAACAATCCCTATAAAGTAAACAGACAAAAATATCCTTAGATTTAACAAAAAATTAACGTCTGTTAGCATTAATATCTTAACTCGTTACAAATCAAATTTGCCTTATTGGTAATAATTACCATTAAAAAAATATATTGTGTGACGTCACTGGATTCTTAAATTCGGTACTACCTGTCTTAAATGACGTCACACAGATCTTAAAATTCGATACGACAAGTCTACGAGTAAAGTGATCGATTTGTCGTCTAATTTGGTTCTAAAAGCATTTCTATTTTAAGTTTATTATTAGTTTTAGTATGTGTATATATATATATATATATATATATATTATATGTAATTTAAAAATAAAACAATAATAATATTAATGATAATAAAATGAGCAATCTTTATGCCGAGATTGGATTTTGGGTAGTTTTTACCTTTTTAAAACTTTTTGGATTCTATTAAGTTTAATGGGTCGGTTGAACAATAAATTGAAAGTGTTGGACATAAGATTAGTGTTGAGTTTTATTTATAACTATAAAATACAAAAATAAAATACTATATTGAATTATATATATAACTATATATAATATCACATATATATTATTATGACGTCATCTGGTTATTAAATCTGGTCCGATCAGTCGACCAACATGATGATTGGTTCTCCATGTGACCTGGTTCTGAAAATTTGGTATTTCATGTTTATCTTCCTAGTTTATGTATATATTATGTATGATATAAAATTAAGGTGTTGTTTGTTTTATATAGGAAAATGTCTGCAATCTACGGATCACATCTGCAGATATCTAAAAAAAGAGGTTGACCAAAAATCTACAATCCGCAACAAGAAAAGTGTCTGTTTTTTTAACGTCTGCGGATTACTAAAATCAACTGGTGGTGGTATATGGTGCTGCTGGACGATGGTGGTGATGGTAGATGGTGGGTGGTGGTGGAGGATGGGTGCTGGTGGCGGCGAACGGAGGTGGTGATGGTAGATGGTGTAAGTTTGTTTTAGGAAAGAAAGATAATAAATATGACAATATATACACACACTTATAAGTTTGTTAAAAGAAACTTAAGTTCTAGGAAAGAAAGAAAGACAAATGGTTTTTCGCTTGTGTATTTTGATACATAGACTTTAGTTAGAAAACAAAGTTACAATTTAATCTGTACACGATCAAAACAGCACACATCATCACGTACACACATAATTTTCTTTTATATTTGTATTATATGTAATATATGTAGTAAATAATCATAAGTATAATAATATTAGTAGTGAATAAACAACCTCTCATAATCAATCATTATGGATATATAACACCATTTATATTGGACTTTTCTAATAATACAATATTTCATCTTCTCTAACTAATTCCAATTTTTTTGCATTAATTAACAATCATTATAATGTATTAATTAGGATTAATTATTGTGTATTAGTCTAAACGGCATTCATTTTTATATTACTGAATAGTGTTTATGTATTTGTGTGAGATGCCTTTCTTAAGATATATCTAAAATAAAGGTTATATTTATTGAATAAATGTTCGGTTGTTATTAAAGAATAATGATATAAACATAGTCTATAATTTAAAAAATTATTAATTCTCTTGTATTCAACTATTCAAAATTAAACTAGTAATTAGAAAGTCATATTTCTCTCGTTTTAAGTATCGTTTACTCATATTCTCTCAATTCAAAATAGTTAACTACTGCCACGAAAACCTTTGAACTTCATTATCTCATCAGAACACCTGAAAAGAGTGATGGTTTCTCTGATTTCATCGAGTTTGATCTTCTATCTGTCTCTCCGGGCCTTGTTGTTATGCATCAAACCATAAGTTTTATTAGTTATAGGAAAATTTGATTTTAATAATTCAAACTATTACTTATTACTAGTTTGACAAGTAAATGTCTAACTTTGAATTTATTTCTTACAACAGTTCGAATAACATTATTATCATATATTTACGTTTGATTTGCACTCGATCTCGTTCACAATAATGATTGTAAACGAAATGAAAAAAATATACAAGCTAAACTGAGCCTAAAATAAATATAAATTGACTTTGAATATATGATAATTGTGTTACTCATATTGCAATTAATAATAAAAATAAAAGTTGAAAATATCACCGAACAAAACCTTTATATTCAACTGCTAATAAATAGTTCAATTGCCGTTAAAAAAACAAAAAGTTCAATCTTTGAAATTATTGTACACCAACCTTTCATCATTTTCTTTGCAATATACCGTGACATGTTATGATGTAACATAACGTACTATAACGACTATCATGCATTATGGACCCCTACGAATCAGTGCATGCCTTTTATTTACGATCCATAAACCTCATAAAAGTAATTTTATTTTATAAAAATTAGGACCTGTTACTGTACAAATTATCATTTTTGTGAGAAGCGCACGAATTAATCAGTGCATGACATGCGTCTTTTGAGAGAGAGGTCATTTCATCCGCGCCATAATTATGCATATAATGTAGATAATTACGTAAATTATATTTATTATTATGCAAGTTATATTCATAATTTTGCAAATTAAACTAATCATGTTATAAATAATAATTGCGTAAGTTATTAATAATAATGTGGTTAATACTCACGAAAGTTATACACACAACAAATAATATTTGAAAAATGTTGATTTATATATATATATATTATATATATATATATGTATATATATATATATATATAATACTCAAACTAAAGAGAAAAAAATAATTGATTTTATGGTGTAACTTTAAAAAAAAATAATGTTGCTTAAAAAAAAGTCATACGCATTTAAAAAATTTAAGAAAATTGAAAAAAGTTAACACTTGTAAGCTGTTTTTAAATCTACCCCTCCAATCTCTTGGATAATTATTTAAATCTCAGATATCGTTAATTACTTAAATCAAAGGTTAAGATTACTTCTTACCGTTAGTAAAACTTTATACCGTAAACTTCTCCTATAAATATTTTAATACAACAAAAATTTACAATTTATTATTTTTATATATAACTAAAGGTTATTTTATATTATCCGTGACAAGGATTCTTCATTGCCCACTAAGTAGTCGCACGTCAATTTCATTTTCAACTACAAGCAAACAAAAACTTATATATTTTAATGAAAATGAAAATCTAAACCAGTTCCAGATAACACCGTCGAGACCTTCTATTTATTTATGTGTTTATTTATTTATTTATTTTGTCATTTTATGCTGCAAATTTGAAGTTCTTTTCATTTAAACTAATTTAACAGCTTATTATTGTATTATAATTTAAACAAGGGTGTTTGGTCATGATTCGTGCATTCTAACATGGTCTATATATATAAACTAATAATTAAGTAATAGTTAAAATGAAGAAGTCCACATCTTATGATAAATTTACTTTGAATAAAGCAGGGTGTTTTCGTAAACCGCTTTAAGCACCCAACTTTTAAGGGTCCACAATATTGAAGAAAAAAAAAGACTACTTTTATGTATATTGTAAGCTCAAAATATATGTTACAGTCTTAGTATTTGTGTTTTTGGAGATAAATGAGAAAATATAAATGATTGAAGGTTTATTGAGGTCGAATTACAAACTTGGTTCATCAAGGTCGACTTATAAAATTTGGTTAATCAAGACCGACACACAAAACTTGATTAATCAAAAGTTCATCGACTATTTACTGTTGACGGTTCTTTTAGGTTAATCAATTTTAAATTTTCTTTTGCAATAAGTCACCTAATCTACTAACTATTGGAGCTAACATTGATTCGTACTCAGTTGTTATAATCATTGTACATTGCAAATCTAATCTATTGTTGTTTATTTGATTTTAATCTATATTTACAATTGATTTTTCTTTTTACTTTATTTATTGTTGCTTATTTATTATATATTATGCTCTTTTACAATTGATATTGTTTTAGTTAATTACGTGGTTTTATATCATAAGTTGTTTTCTGTTAAACTATAAACATGTTGTTTATGTAATTGGTCCGAGACCCAAGTTTTTAGGAATAATATATAGATGAGGACTTCAAAATTTGTTTCGTTTTAAGTCCCCGGAAATATTGAGCCAACCCGATAAAAGTAGGGAGGAATGAAGATAAAAACGATGTTGAGATGATGAAATTCCTATTTAGTCGATTTTGAGAAAATATCTTGTTTTCCTTTATTCTTTTAGTTATATCTTATTTAGTTTTAAGTGTATGAAGGTGTATATTTTCATAAAAATATACATGGTATAACACAACATAAGTGTATATTTCATCAACGGGTCAAGTTTGAAAATTAAACTTTAAAAAAATATGATAGTAATTATTATCGGTTTTTATGTGCCCCTTAAAATGTTTCGATCCGCCTACATGATACTTATGTCACCAACTACGTCAAACTATATAATGACATGGTATTCAATGTTCCATTCCGCATCAATAGATTTGCTTGTAAGGCAGTCAAGACATTAATGAAAATGAAATGGCGTAATACCTTCTCTAACAAAGGCTCGTGAAACCTTTAACGTTGTCTATGGTCTAATGAAGATGAGAAGAAGCGGTAATGAATCCAATCTTCCAGATTCAGAGATGGTTTCATCAATTACAACTATGCTCAAACGCGTAACAACAAACAAGAGACGCAATGATCGACCCTAAAAAACAAATGGTTTGGGCAAAATCACCAGGACAATTTCATACTCCTTTTTTTTCTTTACATCCCATATTTGTTTTGTCAACTCGATTGTTTTTGTCAATGTGATAAATCAAACTTTCAAACTCTTTGATAGACCTAAAATTTTGTACTTCGTGTGTTAGATATTTTGTATGAATAATTAATTTAATATAATTCGACCTAAATTAAATCGTAAGTAAGGCCTATTCAAAGTTCATATCCATTTGTTTATGAAAACATTGAGACAAAGTCCAAAATACAATGCACTATTGAGGAATTTGCCGATTTCACAACGACTACTTTGTCAAAGCTCTAAAATTTTGTCAAATGGCAAATGGCAACCCACGAAGTCTTTTATGCTTATAAAACTTTTTACTTTTTATTTTTTAATTCATAGAAATAGCTACCTAAAATTTGGATGCTACATCAATAAAAATGAAATTATATATATAGGCAAAGTCAATTTCGAGTTTAAAGTGCCGTCCACCCAAAAATAAATAATGTTATATATCACTCAAATCTCGATTGTCCTCACATAAAACTTTGTTGTCCCGCTTTAAAACCTGATCTCTTAAATATAGGTCAAATAATTGAAACCCAGTTTGTAAAACCTGATATTTGAAATCCATTTTTTTAAATATTGTCTCAATGTTTAAATGTATATTTTAATATTGTTTAATTAATTCATTAACGAAAAAAAAGGTGGATACTAGATACAAGGCATGAAGAAAAAGAGAGGTTAATAGTGGACTTCCAAATTTTAGAAATATGAAACATCATAGAACAATTTAAGAAAGAATTATGGAGAAACACGTGTTTGTTTTTCTGTAACAAAATGTTTGTAGTCTGCAGATTATATTTCTAGACATCTGCAAAACAAGATGTGAACCAAACCTTTGCAGTTTGTCACAAGAAGAGTGTCAGTTTTTTAATGTCTACAAATTGCTAAATTCAACTAGTGGTGGTATATGGTGATGCTGGCGAACGGTGGGTGGAGGCGGACAATGGTGGTGGCAGACGGTGGGTGGAGGTGGACGGTTGTGTTGGCGGACGGTGCTAGTGCACATGAGTGATGGTGTTTAATCTTCTACACATTTAGCAAGAATTTTAAAATGGTTGTGTCAAATCTACACCATGCAAATCTTGCGCAAACCTTTTTTTAATAAAAAGTTCTAAAAAATAAACACTTTACATACTTCAACTTCTGCACGTGGTCAGCGTGGCACAAACAAAAGAAGTCAGTAAGAACTTTTATGAAAAAACAAACACCCATTTAATAGTATGTTTGGAAAATATAAAAGAAAAAGTTGATAAGTTGATTTTAAAAGACTAATAAGTTGATTTTAAAAAGTTAGTAAGGAGTTATTTTTAAAAAATTAATAATTAATCCTAAACACCCCCTTACTTATTAATGTCGACCCGACCCTGCTCGCGATCTGACTCAAACTTGACCGAAGAAATTGTCGTATAGCGTTAGTCAACTGACCCTAATAAAGTTCCGCTCCGAATAAATTTTTTTCCTGAATCTACAGTGCGTAGCATAAGATAACAAGTTTAAAAGGTATAGCATAAGATAACAAGTTTAACATGTATAGCATAAGATAATATGTATATAATAAAATTCCGTACAATCTGCAACATAAAACCACTTTATATTTAAAAAGCATTATATTATACTAGTTTTAGTAAACACGTGTATTACACAAGTTTTATAAAAATATTAATAAAATTTATTAATTATAAATCGATATTCTAAAATAAGATGATTGAAATCTTACATATAATAAATAAAATATATTTTATTTTAAAACAAACATTTAAAAAATGTCATACTTAAAACCTTTTTTATTATAACTCTCAGTTTTAATTATTTTTAATTTATTTATATAAATTTTACTTTTTAAAAACACCGATTATAAAATATTTTGTATTATTTTAAAAGTTTGGTATTCTAAAAAAATTCTAATTTAATGAAAATTTATTTCCTTAGAAATAGCATTAGTAAAAAAGATCTTTTTTTAAATTTATTTAAAAAACTATTTTAATCTAATAAATTAAATAATATTGATAGTGATTAATGTGTTTATCAAATATGAGAGAGAAGCGAGAAAAAATTTAAGAGGGAATCGGTGTCGTGTCCGGTCCGATATGGTGTGATTCGGTTTTTAGTGATCGAATCGGCTGGTTCGTCCCAAACCGTTGGTCGGACCGGGAACCAGACCGGTTCGGACCAGCTTTGGTTTTTTATTTTTTATTTTAATGGGTAAAAACGGGATGTTAAACCATAAATTAGTACGTCCGATATACAAATATAGTTAAGTTTTATATATAACTATGAAATATATATAAATCATATATAAATTACTTATATTTGGTTACATATATAAATATAATTAAAATATTGTTAAATCCGGTCTGATCACAAAAACCAGTAAGGTGTCTGATTTGACGTCTGATCCGGTTATGAAAATATTGGTATTGACATGTGTTTCTCATAAATATTTTTTATTAGAATAAGAGGAAGGGAATGTTGTATACTTATTTTTAAATCATTTCAAAGTTTTGTCTTTAAGTTGGTAAATGTAAATGTTGCCCATAAACTCCTATTCAAGTTTCCATGACGTGTTTACCATAACTTTGCATTTATTGAGTATCATATGAAGGGTAATTTATTGGTTGAATGACAAAAATACCAAAGCATCGTGAATGAAAGAAACCCTAAAGGTATATTCAAATTACTTTCTTTTTCAATATTTGATGAATGACTAAATAAAATAACTATAAAGTTCACTTTTTACTTTATATGATTTGATTTAAATAATGATTTATACTTTTTGGTGGTTGAGGATTGAAACCAATGATGGTTAAAAGGATTCACATTTTAGTTTTTATCTTTATTCATATAATTATATTAAAATTTACTATTTATTCTTTTTTTTTTCAATTAAATAATATATTTTTATACATTTTTTGTTATTTTTTTCTCTATTCTTCATTCACAACCACTTTCAAAAATATTAAAAAACTTATAAGGGTTAAACATTGAATCCTTAAATTTACAGATGAACAATAATATTGTTTCTCTCATTCACTCACAACCACTCAAAACTATCCCATATAATTTAAGGACTCACACTCACATAATTATAAGGCATGAGTTGTGAATGCTCTAAGAGATCTTCGATTTAGGACTCATATGTTAATCTTCGATGTTGGTTGAGGATTGTAACCAATGGCGGTTGTGGTGGTGCAATGGTGGTGGCGTGGTGAATGATGATGGTGACGGGTAGTAGTGGTGCTATTGTGTGGTTATGATTTTGTGTGTGGTTGTGATGGGTGGTAGATTCTGCTAACGATGTGGGTAATCGATGATGATGTGGTGGAGGTTAGATAATGATGTGGATGATGATGATTTGATTATTTTATTTAAGTGACACATAAATTTTAATAAATTACAGGATTAGACTGATATAAAAGAACTAAATGCTTTTATAATTAGTTTTAAAAAATCCTTAAATGTAAAAATGTAAAATTATGAAAAAACAAACTAGGATTTTTATAAGTTTGGAGAAAAAAAAATTATTGTGATAACATTGAGAAAACCTACACATTTACTACTCATAATTTTTTATATTAATTATATATAAGATGCGACAGGTGTTGTCGAGCCATTTTTCAAACTTGTCTTAAATGCATATATTTTAATGTTAATTAAAACATTATAAATAAGATAATACTTAAAATAAATATATGTGAAATAATGTATTAATCGGGATAAATTTTTTAAATCCGGGCAAATTAATAACTATTGTATATAGTTTGTACCTTATTATTAAAATTACAAGTGTGTGCTAATCAAATACTTTATATAATATCATAGATATATATTTAAATAGGGGAGGGATCAAATGAGAACTAGTTTTTTTGTGAAAACTCTAAGAACCAATCTCAACCACTAGTTCTCAATGGTAAAATTGTAGTTAACAAAAACATATTTAAAAAATTTATAAATAAAAATAATAAAAACACAAAAATGTTCCTCAACTTTCCCTCTTTCATAAAAAATA
This sequence comes from Flaveria trinervia, assembly GCA_025506515.1. Classification (NCBI taxonomy): domain Eukaryota; kingdom Viridiplantae; phylum Streptophyta; class Magnoliopsida; order Asterales; family Asteraceae; genus Flaveria; species Flaveria trinervia. The sequence continues at coordinate 5,176,318 of CM046457.1, read as the reverse complement.
TAAAAAATTTAAAGAAAATAAAAAAATTTCTGTTTTTTAACGAAATTCGTTTTACACATGTGTAATATCAGATTTACACATGTGTAAATCCAGTACTACACATGTGTATAACTAAATTTACACATACGTAAACAACGGATGTACGATTTTTTTAGAAAAGTATATCAATATGGTAGGCGTTGGAAAGATAAAAAAATACTGAATTTTATGGTGAATTTTTTTGAAAAAATGATGTCGTGAAAAAAAGTTACGAACGTTTAAAAAAAAGGGAAAGTGACATGTGATTTGCATGTGATAAAAAATGAGTGGCTGAGATTGATTCTTAGAGTTCTCACAAGAAAATGTGGTTTTCATTTAAACTCTCCCCTATATTTAAATATTACTAATTATCAACTTATGGATGCTTTAATTATTGTACAATTTGCATAAACAATTGTACATGTCTATATTTTTCTTTTAATTATTGTTTAAACCCAATATTTTTGCATATTTCATATTTTAACCCCTATAAATTTTTACTTTTATATTTAGTTCCCATACTTTCATCTTTTATATTTTTTGATTTACAGTCAAAAATTTGAGTCGACATGTCGTATCATGCACGTGTGGGTTACATTGTTACGTTTATTTTTTCTCGTTTAACACCTCATTGAGATGATACATGCAGGTCCTAATCGACTTGGTTATGTTTTTATGTTTTATGTTTCATGTACATGGTTTCACGTTTTTATGTCTACTTTCCATTTGATTTTGTTTTTTTTGTTTTTTAATATGAGCTTTTCTGGTGATGGCCAATGCTGGTGTGTGACATTGGTGCTATTTGGCATGGTTGGAAGCCATTGAGTTTTAGTCTATACAAAAGTGTGTATTTTAGATGTTTTAATTAAAGTGTGCGTTGAGAAGAGGACTCAGAGTGGAACCGGAGAAGGGATGAAGAAATCTTGGGCTGGATGGCAACCCGGGAAATCTGGAACGACCCTACCCCTCTAAGAATGATTAGCTCTCTTGTCTTTGAACCTCATATGGCGGGTTTGAATTTTATGGGTGATATTTTTTTAGAGTTAAATGTGTTTAACGTCCTTAAGGTTTTATAAAAAGTGTCATTTGAATCTAAAAGTTTAAGATGTTGTCATTTGCATCCAAATGTTTCACTAAAATTGCCATTTGAATCCATTTGGCTACATCTAACTAACACAGTTAATTTTTTCCGTTAAGTTTCCAACATGAGAGTTATTTAATTAAAAATTTATAAAATAAAAAACAACTCACATGAGGATTTTAATATGTTAAGTCTCTTTTGATAATTGTGACTCTATAATCGTATTTTATTATTTTATTATTTTGTCTTGTTTATTTTTTAATTATAAAATAAAAAACAACTCACGTGATTTGTTTTTTTATTTTATAATTTTTTAATTAAATAACTCTCATGTTGGAAACTTAACGGAAAAAGTTAACCGTGTTAGTTAGGTGTAGCCAAATGGATTCAAATGACAATTTTAGTGAAACCTTTGATGTAAATGATAACATTTTAAACTTTAGGATTCAAATTTCAATTTCAATGAAACTTCAGAGACATAAAACACATTTAACTCATATTTTTTATTTCTTGGTCTTTGGTTTATTTTACTTTATTTTATTTTTTTTTTCAATTTTTTATATTTAATGATTTTGTCATTTCAATATTAAGTCTTATTTACAAAGTATGTCAAACATAATACCATTTTCTATTTGTGTCAGACCACCTCATCTGCATGCGTTATTATATAGTTAACCACGTTAATGTCACCGATACAACACACGTAACGAAGTTCATAAACACATCACATTACACAACTTAATTTCTATTTTAACCAAATGACCCAGACATCTTCTCACATAAAATTGAACTCTTACACTCATCTACTCTTACTTTTAAACGACACCAACTCCTAATCACTTTAATGGCTAGAACTTAACCATGATATCTTTAAAATAACTTTTAAACTCTAATTACCACCACAGGACTAGATCAAAATTTAGCACCTTAGCAACTTTGTCTATATAATGACATCGACCACCGCCTCACTCTCTTCAATCATTCTCTCTCTCTCTCTCGTCTCATTCCTATTACAAAAAGAAAAAGTTATGCACTGCACTCACAACCAAAGGGAAAAAACGCGTATCAATTGGTCGAAGATCCCCATCATCATCTGAACCAAAACATATCCACATTATCATCATCCATTTCAATTTGCATCCCTACTTCCATTTCCCATTGTTACATTAACAACAACAACATCCATCACCTCCGATTTCGAGATCATCAAATCATTATCACTGGATTCAATTTCATCTCGGTAAGTTCCACACTCACCTACTGTTTTCTGCTTTGATTATCATTGTTTTCTTCATCTGTTTTGTTTGATACTGATTACTTAGTAGAATTGTTGCGATTGTAGCTAGTAGAAACTGATAATTTGAGTAGATTTGAAATCTGAACACGTTTTGATTCAAAATCGCTTGATTTGGCGGTAAACAAAACGGATTTTACAGTCAGTTTTAGCTCGATTGAACTGTGTAGATTCGTCTTCATCTTCGTTTCGATGATTAATTCATCTTCGTTTCGATGATTGATTCATCTTCGTTTTACTGATTGATTCTTCTTCGTTTTACTGATTGTTTCGTCTTCGCTTTACTGATTGTTTCGTCTTCGCTTTACTGATTGATTCGTCTTCATTTTGCTGTTTGATTCGTTTTCGTTTTCGTTTTACTGATTGATTCATCTTCGATTGCTTTGAACCTGCAGAATCTGAATCAAAATCACCGGAACTTGCGAATCAGTGACTGTAAATTGCATAAAAAAATGGGGAAAACCGGAAGAGATTGGAGTCAGATCTACGCAATTTACGGCATCGACGACTGGCAAACGCCTGTATTCCTACTAATTCACGCCATCATCTTCTCAATATCTTCAATCCTCTTCCTCATCTACTTCGATTCCATATGCACCTCCTTCGAATCCATCCTTCCGTCGCTATTCTCCACCGGATTCACCAGATTCATCGCCGGATTCACCGGCTCCGTCACCGCACTCTCCGCCGTATGCCTCTTCTACGCCGCCGGCAACCTCTTCTACTCCTCCGTCGCCCTCCGGTGGGAGATCGCTCACCGCATGCTCACCGCCGTGCACGACTGGTCCACAGTCAAAACCGCGTTAGACGTCGGCTCCGGCAACGGAATCCTCCTCAACGCCGTCGCGATGCAGCTGAAGAAACAAGGAAGCTCCGGCAGAGTCGTCGGATTCAACCGGAGCAACACGACGGTGTCCACTCTCCGCACCGCCGGTGCGGAGGGCGTTCAGGAGTACGTCACCTGCCGAACGGCGACGCGCGGCGGTTGCCGTTCGCCGACGACTACTTCGACGTGGTGGTCTCCGGCGGGTTTGTTCACACCGTCGGGAAGGAGTTCGGGCAGAGCTCCGCCGCCGCGGCGGCGGAACGGATGAAGGTGATCGGAGAAATGGTTAGGGTTTTGAAATGCGGTGGTTGTGCGGTGGTGTGGGACTTGATGCACGTGCCGGAGTACGTGCAGCGGTTACATGAGTTGAAGATGGAGGACGTTAGGGTGTCGGAGCGTGTAACGGCTTTCATGGTGAGTAGTCATATCGTGTCGTTTCGTAAGCCACGTCAGCACGTTGTGGGTCCCTGTGAGGTTAGATTGGACTGGAGATTTAATAATATAAATTAATAAATATAAATATAAAATATTTATTATTATGGGAATTAAGAAAACTGATCTTGTGGTATAGAGTTTTAATGTAAGTTGTAACTCTTTCAATTGTTAATAGACGAGATCATGTTACAAGTAGGTCATGGGTGTGAATGTGTGATTATATTATGAGAAGATTATGAGATTAATGAATTTCTCATTTATCATTGATTTATATTTTTGTTTTGTAATTAGCAAAATACGTTTACTTAGTGGAAGTAAGTGATCACACGCAATGTAAATGTCAATAGCTAAAATGTGTACGTAAATTTTTTATCGTTCTTATTTTAGTGACAAGTGATGGGCTATCTCTATGAATAAACTAGAGCTAAACGTATTTGAACTAATAGTTAGTTGAATGGCGAACACTTTACGGATTGTACATCATTTGGACCTGTGCGCTAATGATTTAGAGTTGTAATCATTTTTTATGGAAGTAGGTTGTGATAAGAAACACTCAAATTTTTGTGTTCGTACTATGGTTAGATAATGTAATTTTTTTGTGTCAATGTTGTTTAGGAAATCATACATTTCTAGAAAAAAAAACATCAATAAAATGTGTTTTAACATGGCCTTGAAAATAAGAGCAATCCCATTTAATAAGAATACAATAATTAAATGGATTTAACTCTTACTTAAAACACGAAGGAGATTAGTTAAGTAAGAGGTTGTTAAAAATAAGTTAACATTAAAGAACAATTGCATTCATTGAGAATCCAAGAAAATGTTTTTTTAATAATCTAAAGTGCATCAGTTTTTTATGGGTGAAAAGTAAATCCAATATTAACTAGCTTGATTAGTTGGATTGATATAAACTGAAAAATTAAGTTGTTCTAATCTAATTATTTTGGTGTATTGTTGTTTGGTCGTTTGTTTCAACTTTCCTGGTGTACTTTGTTGTTCTTTCTCTAGTAATTTTGCTAGAGTAGCTTTATGATAAAATCTTATGTCTTTCAAAAAAGGTTATTGAGTGAAATGTTAGTAGACTAGTGTTAGATAGCAAGATTCTATCATTATGTGTCTAAACATACTTACACCCTACACTAGGGGACAACAATTTTAAAAACATTGCAGTCGTGGTGACAAATTTACTTGATACACACTCGTCAATTTAACACAATTTAAATTAAAAGACATTTACTTCTTTTTGTCATCTTTATCACAATAATGTAGTTCACTATCACAGTATATCAGTTCACTGTTTCATTCAATGATTTCCTTCTATCCAAAGGTATTGTAACGCCCTTCTTGTTACAAGACGGCACTATACCACTATTCATTTAATATTGAATTCAATAGTGCTTCTTTGAATTAGAACTCATGCCATACATCTACGTGTTAAAATTATATTTCACTACCGTTAAAGTAACAATTCCTTTTTAACAATTTTAACACATATGAAACATAAATCAAGTCTTTTCCTTAAGACGTCTAAGTGGTTAACAAACAATTTGATTAAAAAAATTAAAATCATTTCCAACCACTTTAAACAATAATATATAATACTTTTGGGAAAAGATAAAAGTAGCATATTATTTGAAATGCAAGTAATGTTAGGTGAAGAACAAACGTGAGATGCGAGGTCAATTTATAGGACTAACTGATTGAGACAACGTACTTGGTGGATCTTGGTGGGGAATTTTATATCCATTTCATTCTTCTTATTTAAATGTCAAAATAGATTATCCTCATAGTCACAGTAACAACGTTATTCATAGGTATAGTGTTCACAATTTTGTGTAAAATATCTTACTCGTATTATGTTTTCACCCCACCTATATGTTAGTCGTTGTGGACTCACTAGAAATTTGAATTAAATTGATCTTAAATGAATTTAGCCAAACTCAAGCTTAAATTAGAGGTCATTTAATAAGTGCGATTAAGATTAAAATTTATACATCAAGTTTGATTAGGCTTGCAAATCTCAACAAGTCTATTACTTATATAATGTGATAAAATTATCATGTATAATATGGATAAAAGAATAATAAATTATATATGATGAAATTATCGTGTATAAATATGTATGCAAAAATTGTTATATAAAAACTGGAATATGTAAATAAAAAAATAACAGGTTGTAACACCCGGTTATTTTTAAAAGACAAGATATGAGAAAAAAAAAAGACAATGAAGTCCAAGTAGAGGGACTAAAAGAGTCTAAAAGGACAAAACTTTGAAAAAGTTGGTGTAAAGGTGGGCATGGCCGCCCACTCTCACCTCACATCATCATCTTTCTTCGGTTCTAGAGAGAGAGAGCAGAGGAGTTCTCGGCTGAAGAAAAAGAAGAAGAAGTGAACGAATTGAAGGTAAGAATTCGTGGTTTTTATGTGTTTATGACGGGTTTTATCCCGGTTATGTGTTTATGTGCTTATGTGTTGTGTTTGTGCTCGGGTGTGTGTGTGTGGTGTTGTTTTTAGGTGTTTGAACTCACTGCAAGCGGGTTAGAAATGAAGAAATACCCAAGTTACACCAGGTGAGTTCTAGACCCCGGTTTTTACTTGTTTTTAAACATCTTTGGGGCTGTAAATGTATTAAAATGATTTTACAAAGTTTATGTATGTTTACCCGTATGTATTATGCTTGTTGGATGTTGATTCTTGAATGCTTATAAGTTGTTCATGTTTAGAATAGTCACATTAAGCTTAGAACAGATGGGTTTGATGATTGGGTTTGAAAACATACTGGAAACATGTTGAACAGAAGGTCCATGCGTCTAGATAAGGCTCATGCGCCTGAAAATGCCTTAGAAAGATTGAAGTGTAATCCATGCGCCTAAACAGTAGCCCATGCGCCTAAGATTACCTTAGAAATGTTTAAGTGCAGCCCATGCGCCTGAACAGTAGTCCATGCACCTAGAAATGTTAGCCGAACGACTAAGTGTAGGGCCATGCGCCCCAATAGTGCCCATGCGCCTAAGTGGCTCATGCGCCTAAGTGTTCATACGCCTGAATAGTGCCCATGCGCCTATAATTAGGCTGGAATTGAGTAAGTGTCCAGACGTCCAGGATTCCCTATGCGCCTAAGCACTCATGCACCTGCATAGTGCCCATGCGCCTAAGTGTTCCCCATGCGCCTGCATAGTGCCTATGCGCCTACATAGTGCCCATGCGCCTAAGGACTTAGAATATTTTCTGATGGTATGATGGACATGTTATGTTATGTGATTAAAGATGATGATGTTGCATGGTTATGCATGATGTATGTTATGTGTGTATGATGCCCTGCTTGATGATGTATGAATACTATGTTTATGTTCCTTATGATGATGTATGTTTATCTTTCCCATGACTTTACGTGTGATGTTAATGGATAAATGAAGTAGTATGTAACGTAAAGTGAAAGATAAAGGAAAGAGGAACATGAAGTAAGAATGCATGCATTAATGAGTAATGAAAGTAGAGATAGTCTTGTAAGCATGACATGTACATCGGGGTCTTTCTTTGTGATTGACCATTTGCATAGAACTATTGCTTCATACCTTAGGTACTGTGACTGCGAGGTGCGATGCACCGTTATAGAAGTCTATGAGAGGCCTAGGTCCAGAACCATGAACAGAAAGGTATTGCATAGTAAACTTAAATCGTACCTTAGGTACTATGACCACGAGGTGCGATGCACCGTTATAGAAGGTCTATGAGAGGCCTAGGTCCAGAACCACGAACAGAAAGGTATTGCATAGTAAACCTAAATCTTACCCTAGGTACTGTGACCACGAGGTGCGATATAGAGTCCAGTACCATGAACAAAAGGGAAGGGTTTATGGTTGTCAGAAAGGAAAGTAAAGCATGAAAGATTAAAGAAGATAATGATGATATTAACTGTATGTACGTATGACGTATCACGGACGAATGAAAAGTATAGTATGATTTTGAAAGAAAGTAGAATGGTTTTCGAAAGAAAAGTATATTTTATTTATAAAACTAGAACTCACTCAGCAACGCTGACTTTTATACATTTTCAGTTGTCAGGTAAACGTTGCTGGGGATGGCACGAGGCGACTACTCAGCTCTTTTGGATGACATTATTTTGTTAATGTTTTTGCATTGTAATGCGAACGAATGATGTTTTGAAATGAACGTTTGTATTAACTTGCAAAAACATTTGTAATGATATGCAAAGTTATATTTTATTATGTTTCCGCTGTAATATTTTCGTAAGAAAAATGTAATTATAATGTTTTATGTGCAATGAATGAACAACTGTGAGGTCTCCGGGAACGGGGCCTTACACAGGTGTATCAATCCGAGCTTGTAGAGTTACGTTTAAAACTTATGTTTTAAAATAATAATTAAGTGATATGAGTTGAGGAAGGTATCTTCCTTTTTAAATCAAACTAGTATTTAAGCCCTCTACGTTGCAGCGGACGACGTTAAACCATATTAAGTAGCAGTAATGACAAACCAGTGTCAGTGACCACCAACACAAAAAACAAAAAAACAAAAAAAAATATAAAATTGAACGAAAAGTAAATATAAAAACATTGAACAACAAGCAAAACGTAAAAACATCTAAAAAGAATAAGTAAATCAATCCAGGAACAATACCCTGCGATATGCCCGTTAAACAGAAAAAAATAAGCGTAAACAAGATGAACCACACATGCACGCTACGACGTGTTAAATCGAAAAATTTAGATCGAAACATAAAACGAAATATTCTTAAATATGAAAAGTATAGAAATGTAAAGTTGAAAGTAATAAAAAATCTTGTGGCTAAATTGTAAAAGATGTAAAAGTATTTGTGTTAAAATAAAAAAGTTAAAGATTTATTTAAAAAATAAACAAAAGAGGGGTACAACCCACTTAGCACATAGTACAACCCATGATGCATTATAAAGTTGATAATTAGTATATATATAATGAGTTGAGCTAAAAGTTTGAGAGGTTAACCAAATATCACTAGTTTATGCACCTCTAAATCTTATCTTTGATGAACTCAAATAATGTGATGGAATTACATGATACTATAATCGAGTTGTGTCGAATGTGATCCTCTCTTCGATTTTACTTGTTGTAACGCACTCTTAACTTATCAAATCTACTATGCTTTTCAATTCTCACACTAAATGATATCTTCGGACGGAATACATTGTAAATTTAATAAATTTCTTTAAATAATTTGAAGATTTTTTATTACTATTTTATGAAGTTTTTATTTATAATAATGTTGAATTTTATTTTGATGACATAACATCTATTTGCTTAAATTAGATCAAAAGATGTAATCAAATGTAATAAAAGTAACACTAGTAGTGGCATAGTGATTAAGCGTGCGTCTCTCAATTATAAAGAGTTTGTTAAATAGACACCCTAATATTTTAAATCAACACCCCAAAAGTTTCTATACGTGTCGTATAACCTTATACGCGTCGTATAGAGGGGGTCGTATAGGGTTGTATGTGTCGTATAGGGCTATATGTGTCGTATAGGGGGTCGTATAGGGCTACATGGGGCGTATAGCTCTCTGACAGCCCCCTGAATTTTTCCTCGTAGTCAGTGTCGAAATTCGCTATACGCGTTGTATAGCTCTATATGTGTCGTATAGGTCTATATGGGGCGTATAGCTCTCTGACAGCCCCCTGAATTTTTCCTCGTTTTTAATGTATTCGACCCTATACACCGCGTATAAACCATACGCGACGTATAAGAAGGTATCGATTTATATAGGTGGGTGTCTATATATCAAGAACTTTAATAAATGTTTGGTTCCACTCTCATTTGAGATCGATGCAACATAAATATATGTTGAAATACAGTAAGAATAGAATAAAGTCATTAAAAACAAGAAACTCTTTTAACAGAATAAAAAACGTGAAATGTAATTGTTAAAACTTAAAAGTGAGAAGTGAAGGATTGGAATTGAGGCATGTGCTTAGTCACGTGACTAGAATTTAATGAAAATCTTAACGATGTACTCAAACTCTTTGCAAGGTTTTATATCGAGATTCTCAAAACCAGACTTTGGTACTCTTTTTCCGTTAACTTCGGTAGATCTCATTCTACTCCAATGTGAAGAGGCAAAAAGCACCTTAGAGAAAAACAAACCCAACGGTTTTTTTAATGAAAATGTATTACACTATTTCTGATGACATGTGTTATATAGATCCGAGAAATCCATAACTAAAAAGACCGTATGGCTCAACGCTCAGAATCTTCTCATTTTTTAATTTTTTAAGTACCTCATTTTAACCATTTAAACTAATAATATTAGTAAACCCGACGTTACTGAAACGATCTCAAAACACTAGATGACCTCTCATACATCAGACCAATGTTTTAACAGCAGTCTCATGTGGCTCACAAAGAACACTAGCTCTAAACTTTAACAATCTTTTAATAATGAAATTTTAAGTTTTCTAAAGAAAAGTTAATAACTATAAAAGAAAATTAATTGAGTATTGTGATTACTGTTTATGTAAACTTAATGTTTCTACTCTAATAAAATAATGAATATGTGTGTTAACACGTTAACACCACATTATTTTTATCAAACGTTTATCATGTTTCTCTTCTATTAAATAACTATATTAATTATTAATATATTATTTAATTATTTTTATATTATAATTAATTTTTTTATAAATTAAGATATCTTTTTATCAATGTTATTTCTATAGAAATTAGTTATTTATAAAAAAATTTCTAAAAAATCAAACTATTTTTACGTAATATTTTAAAATTGGTTTTTTAAAGTAAGTGTTTTATTAAAAAATAATTAAAATAGGAACTTATAGTAAGGAAATTTTAAAAATGATTTTTTTAAAAACGTTATTTTGAAACAAAATGTTTACTTTATCTTTGAAAAAAAACAAAAAATGTAAAAACTTCATTATTGTTTTATTACTTATAATTGTATGTTACTCATATGTAATTCAATCATATCATGTCTTACTATATCGTTTTATAATTAAAATTTTTTATTTTATTTCATATTTTATTTATCCAACCCATATAATACACGTGTTTACTAAAGTTAGTATATGTATATAAGTTAGTATACATAAACATGCACATTACAACAGAGTTATCGATAATATCTTGAATTTTATATGATAAAAAATTAAATACATTCATATAAACATACACATTGCAATGTGGCCATTGATGATATTGAAAACTTTTATTAATAAAATGAAACCATGAAAACATACACTGAGACTTTAATGAATATAACACATTGCAAGTGAAAATTCAAAATGATATATGCATTATATTTTATAACTCTAAAAGGGAAAAAAACATGAGATTTCAAATTAGTTTTGATGGCTTGCACGTTTATGCTTCATTGACTTCTATATTAGTACGCATAACTCAGTTTTTAATAAAACTTACTTCAAAATGTTGACAAAGATAAGATTTTCGCAACAATATTCAAAAAAATTTGAACTCATATTTTAAAAGTTATACGAAGATCAAAACAATTGACTGGGCTCATGTTATAATCTTGTTGGTTCGAAAAAATCTAGAGTGTAAATGATAACTTTATTAAAGTTTAAACGACTCCATTAATTGTTTCAATAGAATAATATTGCAAAAATGAGTTGTACAAATTGATTGGTTTTAGCAGGTTTGAGACTGAAACGATGATTGGCAACTAGTGGACAAACTAATGGGTAAAAGAAGTGGGATGTAAGGAGCGCTAACTGTTCAAAAATTGATTCAAATAAACCGGTTGATTGTTGGAAAGAACACTTTTAGATTGAAAATATTTAGGATTCAATTCAAACTTTCGATTGGATAAAACTCAAAAATTTAAGACGATATATGAATTGAATGAAGAGTTTCTTAAACCAGAAATCAGAGGAAAAAGTGTCGATCATATTTCAAAATCGCATTTTTAAAGGATGGGGTTAACTACCGAAGGCAGTTTTCATGTTTAAAAACGCTCACTTTTGTCCCCGCGTTTCATATGTGAAACTTCGACAAAATTAATTTTGTAATGCATTTTTAATAAAGCAATTTTTATTATGTTCCTTAGACCCCGTTAGGGGCCGCCACCCCTTAGACATCGCTCCCAAGGGTGCTAACCCCGGATCCTTGCCAAGGGGAGCGTTGCCCCTTTGGAACCCATATTTGTCACATCCCGACCGACGGCGGAATTATCGGGGCGGACGAATTTGAATCAATTGTTCATAGTTCATGGAATTAAATAAGTTGAAATAATATTAAATGTTATTTTTGTTGAATAATGTTAAACAACTAAATCATTACATTACAATCAAGATTTCAACAACAAAATAAAATCTTTAGTTTAACTAGGTACATATCCTATATGTGTAAGAAAAATTCCTCAAGTAGCAATCCTAAAACATATTAAAATTAAAGGGTTAACTTTGAAAGTTGATGAGTTTTCATGGGTTAAACATATATATATATATATATGCATAACCCATAAAAACTCACCAACTTTCAAGTTGATCCTTTATTTTTAACATGTTTCAGGATTGCAATTTGAGAAAACTTTCTTGCACATATAGGACTTGAACCTAATTAAACTAAAGATTTTATTTTGTTGTTGAAATTTAGATTGTAATGTAATGATTTAGTTGTTTAGCATTATTCAATGAAAATGACATTTAATATTATTTCAATTTTTTAATTCCATGAGCTATGAACAATCGTTTTACATTCGCTCGCCCTGATAATTCCATCGTCGGTCGGGGTGTGACAACATTGCTTAGGGGCTTCGCCCTAAGAAAATACTAATATTGAAGGTCACAAATACACTCAAACAAGTGTGCACTCCACCCCTCTTGATTTGTTTAATGGATATCCTGATCATATTGATCGACTAGTGTAACATCCGTCATTTTCAAACTAAGTATTTAATATTTATCAAACCATTTAAACAAGTTATTATAATTTTTTGATTTAAAGTTTTATAAATTTATGATGTTTTATCTTCGTTATAAATGTAAATTATCAAACTTAAATATAGTATTGATATTCTACAAATACATGTGAAGTCTATAAAAGTTTTATAAACTAGTGATTTATTTAGTGAAGTTTTAAATAATTAAAAACAAGAATGTTATAAGTTTGAGGTTCAAAATGGAATTTTTGAAACTTGGTTTTAAAAGATTGACATAAAATAATAACCAATGAAAGTAGAGGGACCAAAAATGTAATTATTTCTAAATCACAACCCAAACCATCCCCCACCCCTCGTCGGCCCTCTTCTTTCCCGGCCAACCTCCGGCCTTCGCTCCGGCGACCACCAAAACCTCAACAAACCATCGAATTGAATGCAATCAGACCGTTCTAACCCTTAACTATCTTGATTCGAACCTGTTTTCCTATATTAATTCGATTTTAATTGATATCAAGAACATTCAACTAAGTAACCGGCAACCTTAAATCCATAGCCGTTTGGACATTAAAACTCGTTAATAATCCAATTAAATGAAGCCGAACGATCGTTTATCTATCTCGAACCGTATGCAAACCTCAATTACACCTGAAACACACACCACCATCGAATTCGATCATCCTCCTCACCGTGAATCTACAGCTAATCGAACACTATAACCAGGGCTTCAATCTTCGAAATTGACAAGGGCTTCGCATCATGAACACCACACGAAACTAACCTCGAAGTTAATTGAATTATCATCAATGTTTGAACCTCGAACCAACTTATCTCAGTCGCGGCTATCTTTGTCACCATATTCATCAATTCGAACTCAATAACGTAAGTTTCGCACATCATTGTACTCGGTTTAACATGGGGAAACAAAGCCCTAATGTTAATTTGGTTAACATATCCGAATTGATGTTTATTTGACTTAATTCGATTCTAGGGTTCTTGAGTAAATTTGGGGATTTTGAAACTAATGCTTTTTAAACATTGTAATGGGACTTTCAACCAGATCGGGCTGTAGCCCAACTGGTATTTCGGCGTGGATTATAACCGAGAGGTCCCGGGTTCGAACCGGGCCTCTAACATCTTGTGTTTTCAATTAGTTTTTTTTACATTTTATAATTCAGAAAAGTGTTATTACATTATCAAATCAAAATAAAATTATTTTGTTAACTAAAAACAATCTAGAAATTATTAAGTTAATTTTATTAGAACTTTGAAACTTATAATTCTTAATTTAAAGAATAAAAATACTATAAAAACAAATTCTAAAACTTTTATATGTTATAATTATATTATAGTACAAATTTGGATTATTCCAAACTACATATTTCAAATACTTTAAATATTTAATTATTAAAATGTTTATTTAAATAGATATTTAATTGTTCATCTAATCATATAAGCATGTTATATCATATTAATAAATTAGCCCATAACTTTTATTTGAACTCTTGAAACTAATAAAATAATATAATTTTTTTTATTTATTTATTCTTTATTCCTATTTTAAGGCTTTGAATATTTTAATTATTTAAAAAGGTTTAAGAACTTAATAAAATGATTTAAATAATTATAAATTATCCTACGAGTCATTTGAAAAGGTATTCAATTATCTTTATCAATTTTAAATAATTATTAAATTAATTATTTCTTTTCACACATTATATTTACTCTTTATTAAATTAATAAATTCAAACATTGAATCTTTCATTATCATTCTTAGTCTTAAATATATTATATATATACATATATATTTATCAAAACGTAAACGATTGTATTATTATATTTCTATAAAATGTAATTATTAAAACCCCCAAATTTCAGTCGAAACCCTAATTCGTATTCAGTCGTTAATCTTATATTTATTCTAATCCTAAGACACCAAATCTTAGATTTAATCATGAAGAAATCATTGGGGCCTCGTTTATTTTTCTTATCATCATCTTATTTATATCAAGTGAGTATTTCCATACCCCTTTTGCTTATTTTCACACTTTGGGGTGAAACATGTTAACATATTATCATTGCACTTGTAAACTTATTTGAGACTTGTAAACCTATGGCAATTCATCTTGTAAAGTTGTGGTTAGTTGAACTTTTGTGGTTACCATGTTATGGCGTTATATGTACAATCATTAACTATTGCTAGCCTAGCGAAGTCATAGATCTATGGGTAAGACAAGCCTGCTTGGTTGATCCGAGTACACTTAGCTGATCGTATATACTTTTAACGTTTGAGACTTGTAAAACTTTTGTCGAGATTTGATTGTCGCATTGTTCATAACATCCCTAATCACTTTATTCACTAACTTATGACTTGAATTGCCATCTTTTATATACTTATGTATTGAAAACTATGGAATGCTCACCAACATTTTTATGTTGACCCCTTTTATTTTTTAACATGTTTCAGAAATACCTCAAGTATGTGTTCTAATCTTTGAAGCTAATCACATCTAGGATTGGACCTAGAGATAAAATGGATGATCATGTTATTTGTAGTAATTGTACATGATGTATTCTTTGTTGAAACTTTTGCTTGTAATGTTGCAATTGAATCTTATGATTGATACATTTGGATTAAATAAATAGCGTTATGTGGCTGTGAACAATCGTAACCCTCACATCCCGACGTTTCCGCCGTCAAGGTTGGGGTGTGACAGATTGGTATCAGAGCCCATAACTATAGGGATTTAGGTTATTAGAAATGTTGACCTAGACTATAGTTGCATGAACCTCATAGAAAGATCCTTATACCTTTGTGCTTACATATTGTTTGCATGCTACATAATGATATGCCTTTTGTGCAACTTGATGCCTTAGCATAGGATTGCCTTATGAATGCTTAAACTTAGTTACTTGTCTCCCTAAACTTAACTTTAACTCTTTGATTCTCCCCGACAAATGAACTTCCTAAACTTATTCTTAACGACATGTGGGATCTACACTTATCATCTGGCTTAAATTCCTTAGACTCTTTGTCTAATCTATGAAATCCCATCAAGTTTTGATTTCATAAACCAAAGAAATTCGTATGACACATAAACACCTGTATTCTGGATTTCCTGGCAAAAGGCCTTCGGGCTAAGGCAAGCATATCGTATAAATCTCATTGTGAGACCAGTTATGCTTACCTGGGGATTTCTGGGATGAGTGATAAACTATGGTCAACATACACAAGTCTCTATGGCAAATAGGTCAATTTACCTTGACGTGTCAACGATTCCAAATGGTAATGCGTTACCAAATGGAACCATCCTCTTTGTATCCTAAAAATCCTTGATTTTCTTGAACTGGTTTATCACCAAATTTTCAATATCTTCTTATTTTTAACATATATAATGTTCATGTTAATATTGAACCCATTCTACATTTCAACTTCTACATTTAAACATCGCTACACGTTGGGCGTTTCATGTATCTATTTCTATACCTTGACCAACGCGTGCATGACTCTTAATATATCCAAAGATATTGGGAATCTAAACCGAGTGGCCCCTCAAAAGTTTAAACCGTTACTTATGGTTCTCAAGTCTTCTTAAGGATGTGTCCCATAACTAAGAACATGAAATGCTGTAGGTGGAATTCCTACATCTCGGGATACCTTGTCTAGGTAAAGTGTAAATGGTGATTTGACTCGATCATTGAATCCGTTTACTTGACTTGAAACCTTTGAGATGAGTGACCGCTTATAGATACGCGTGTCTTTAATAAGGTTATGGCTGAATCTCATATCTTGAGAAGTCCATATATTCCCTTCGATTGTGAATCGAATTTTCACATCTCATTATGATGTCGAATCATTCTCGTCTTTGATTTTGCCTTCCTGATTTAAATTATTCAAGATTTGAACACCATCATAACAAATTCCGCTATCTCGAACTTTGATCTTAAGATTGTAAGCATGATTTTTCCTTTTGTTTATTGATGTAACTTGAAATTTTTCGAGTTTCTAATTGATATTATTTTCTTTTCGTTGTTAAGTCAAACTCCGTACCGTCTGCACCGTGAGAGATGCAAGTGTTTGCAAACCAACCTATGACAAAGAACACTCGTATCTCCTAAATGTTTCTAACTCATCAAAGCAGGGGTGATTCCCTTACTTTGATGATTCTCTATTCGTTTCGGTAAATGGTTTTCAATGTGATTTATAAAATTTCATCCTCTGGATCGGGTTAATTTCCTTATCCCGAGGATTGACTTCAAATATTTTCTTTGGAATGGCATTTCACAAATGACATGATCTCACCAAAATAGGATTGAAACCCATACTTTGGTGACAAATGTCAATCTTCGATTGTTTTCTTGCTATTATGAAATTCAATCATCAAGATAGGCGTGAATTCCATACCTTGATGATAATATCATCTTTATGAATTGTATTTGTTCAATGAGACGACTTCATCAAAGTAGGAGTGAATTCTGGATTTTGATGAAAAAGTTCATCTTGTTATATTTTGTTTTTTGTAAAACTTCACCGTTAAGATAGGGGTGATGTCCCTTACCTTAATGGTGAGTTACCTCGTTTTATTTTTGTGGATCCTCAATAATGAGTTGGGATCGAGCTTTTTGATTGGTAAGTTAGAGGTCATACCTTGAGAAGACACCATCAAGTGAGGAGTGAAAACCACACCTTGATGACTATTCTCATTTCTTGATCTTCAACTTACCAAGTTTGTAATCAAGTGACGAGAAACATGTACTAACTAGCAGGGTGAAACAATGTTAGTGTTTCGACCTATCAGCCAAAGCATGATCTCTGAACTTGAAAGGAGACCCGATCGCTCTAGGTTGATGTTGATTCCAAGCTTGGAGCATTTAAATTCTTAAAATGATTTCTTTCCCTTTATCCTTATTTTTTGATTTGATCTAGCTATATCGAACCATTTATTCCCTACTTATCAACTTTCATTTTGAGATATCATCAACACATGATTGTGTGATGGTAGTCTTCTTAAACAATCTTTCTACTAAATAAAGACATTATCAACTTGTGGTTATGTCTTTCTAGTCATACGAATGTTCTCGACTGTACTTATGGGTTTGTTGAACTACGTATGCAATCTATATTTGGAAATTTGTTACCTTGCAAAACATGGTTACAAATGCATGTCTTATTGTTTGCGTTACTCTTTGAATCACTTTTGAACCCTAACCTTGGAAATCTTTAAAACTCTATTACTTACATTGTGACGTGGAGGTTCATAAACCTTCTTAACTTGTAGTCATGGGTTTGGCATAAAGGAAAAGACGTAACTTGGTATGTATCCAAGTGTCTTACCTTCACATATGACAAGACCTAACATTTGTGATCCTATGAATCTCCTGTTTAACTTTTCATTCACTAAGTGCCTCTTATCTTACCTGTCATGATGACAATTGGTGCATTATAGACCGATTGACTAAAATTCAATTTGATTTATGTGGGATAACGGGTCGAGAAATTTACTTGTAGCGGTTTCAAATAGTCGTATATCGTGGTATGTCGGTAAATATCGATCGTTAATTTTAATGATCGATTCATTTTCCTGCTATTAGCAATGTCTCTAGTCATCATTGTGAACTCATTCCAAAATCTTCGCATATCGTATTATTCTTAGACCGACGGTCTGGTCAAAGGAGCAATATACATTCACAAGATATGTGTTAAGATCGTTTCGGTGACGTTTGGGATTCTTAAATTCCGACGGTTAACCTTTCATACAATTGATGGTCTTTCATTGATTTCAAGTCATCACTTTATTACATAAATACGTTCTAGATGTTGTCTAATATACCACGGTAACTCGTCATCGTCTTCCAACGTTTCATGTGCCAACTTTCAAAGAGTCTCGTATTTCACTGGAAGAGTTCAAATTGGTATGCATTATGTCAAGAGACTTGTAAGGTTCCATAAAGTGAAAACATCTCACCCATAATCGAACGCCAACCACAGTTCGTTAGTACGCTTATCTTTCATCATAAGTCTCCTTGTATCCTTAAAATTAGTCTACTTGTGATTAAATTTCGGGACGAAATTTCTTAAAGTAGGGGAGACTGTAACATCCGTCATTTTCAAACTAAGTATTTAATATTTATCAAACCATTTAAACAAGTTATTATAATTTTTTGATTTAAAGTTTTATAAATTTATGATGTTTTATCTTCGTTATAAATGTAAATTATCAAACTTAAATATAGTATTGATATTCTACAAATACATGTGAAGTCTATAAAAGTTTTATAAACTAGTGATTTATTTAGTGAAGTTTTAAATAATTTAAAAACAAGAATGTTATAAGTTTGAGGTTCAAAATGTAATTTTTGAAACTTGGTTTTAAAAGATTGACATAAAATAATAACCAATGAAAGTAGAGGGACCAAAAATGTAATTATTTCTAAATCACAACCCAAACCATCCCCCACCCCTCGTCGGCCCTCTTCTTTCCCGGCCAACCTCCGGCCTTCGCTCCGGCGACCACCAAAACCTCAACAAACCATCGA
This sequence comes from Flaveria trinervia, assembly GCA_025506515.1. Taxonomy (NCBI): domain Eukaryota; kingdom Viridiplantae; phylum Streptophyta; class Magnoliopsida; order Asterales; family Asteraceae; genus Flaveria; species Flaveria trinervia. Next base: position 5,157,220 of record CM046457.1, on the reverse strand, counting down.
ATTGAATGCAATCAGACCGTTCTAACCCTTAACTATCTTGATTCGAACCTGTTTTCCTATATTAATTCGATTTTAATTGATATCAAGAACATTCAACTAAGTAACCGGCAACCTTAAATCCATAGCCGTTTGGACATTAAAACTCGTTAATAATCCAATTAAATGAAGCCGAACGATCGTTTATCTATCTCGAACCGTATGCAAACCTCAATTACACCTGAAACACACACCACCATCGAATTCGATCATCCTCCTCACCGTGAATCTACAGCTAATCGAACACTATAACCAGGGCTTCAATCTTCGAATTGACAAAGGGCTTCGCATCATGAACACCACACGAAGCTAACCTCGAAGTTAATTGAATTATCATCAATGTTTGAACCTCGAACCAACTTATCTCAGTCGCGGCTATCTTTGTCACCATATTCATCAATTCGAACTCAATAACGTAAGTTTCGCACATCATTGTACTCGGTTTAACATGGGGAAACAAAGCCCTAATGTTAATTTGGTTAACATATCCGAATTGATGTTTAATTTGACTTAATTCGATTCTAGGGTTCTTGAGTAAATTTGGGGATTTTGAAACTAATGCTTTTTAAACATTGTAATGGGACTTTCAACCAGATCGGGCTGTAGCCCAACTGGTATTTCGGCGTGGATTATAACCGAGAGGTCCCGGGTTCGAACCGGGCCTCTAACATCTTGTGTTTTCAATTAGTTTTTTTTACATTTTATAATTCAGAAAAGTGTTATTACATTATCAAATCAAAATAAAATTATTTTGTTAACTAAAAACAATCTAGAAATTATTAAGTTAATTTTATTAGAACTTTGAAACTTATAATTCTTAATTTAAAGAATAAAAATACTATAAAAACAAATTCTAAAACTTTTATATGTTATAATTATATTATAGTACAATTTGGATTATTCCAACTACATATTTCAAATACTTTAAATATTTAATTATTAAAATGTTTATTTAAATAGATATTTAATTGTTCATCTAATCATATAAGCATGTTATATCATATTAATAAATTAGCCCATAACTTTTATTTGAACTCTTGAAACTAATAAAATAATATAATTTTTTTTATTTATTTATTCTTTATTCCTATTTTAAGGCTTTGAATATTTTAATTATTTAAAAAGGTTTAAGAACTTAATAAAATGATTTAAATAATTATAAATTATCCTACGAGTCATTTGAAAAGGTATTCAATTATCTTTATCAAATTTTAAATAATTATTAAATTAATTATTTCTTTTCACACATTATATTTACTCTTTATTAAATTAATAAATTCAAACATTGAATCTTTCATTATCATTCTTAGTCTTAAATATATTATATATATACATATATATTTATCAAAACGTAAACGATTGTATTATTATATTTCTATAAAATGTAATTATTAAAACCCCCAAATTTCAGTCGAAACCCTAATTCGTATTCAGTCGTTAATCTTATATTTATTCTAATCCTAAGACACCAAATCTTAGATTTAATCATGAAGAAATCATTGGGGCCTCGTTTATTTTTCTTATCATCATCTTATTTATATCAAGTGAGTATTTCCATACCCCTTTTGCTTATTTTCACACTTTGGGGTGAAACATGTTAACATATTATCATTGCACTTGTAAACTTATTTGAGACTTGTAAACCTATGGCAATTCATCTTGTAAAGTTGTGGTTAGTTGAACTTTTGTGTTACCATGTTATGGCGTTATATGTACAATCATTAACTATTGCTAGCCTAGCGAAGTCATAGATCTATGGGTAAGACAAGCCTGCTTGGTTGATCCGAGTACACTTAGCTGATCGTATATACTTTTAACGTTTGAGACTTGTAAAACTTTTGTCGAGATTTGATTGTCGCATTGTTCATAACATCCCTAATCACTTTATTCACTAACTTATGACTTGAATTGCCATCTTTTATATACTTATGTATTGAAAACTATGGAATGCTCACCAACATTTTTATGTTGACCCCTTTTATTTTTTAACATGTTCAGAAATACCTCAAGTATGTGTTCTAATCTTTGAAGCTAATCACATCTAGGATTGGACCTAGAGATAAAATGGATGATCATGTTATTTGTAGTAATTGTACATGATGTATTCTTTGTTGAAACTTTTGCTTGTAATGTTGCAATTGAATCTTATGATTGATACATTTGGATTAAATAAATAGCGTTATGTGGCTGTGAACAATCGTAACCCTCACATCCTGACGTTTCCGCCGTCAAGGTTGGGGTGTGACAGATTGGTATCAGAGCCCATAACTATAGGGATTTAGGTTATTAGAAATGTTGACCTAGACTATAGTTGCATGAACCTCATAGAAAGATCCTTATACCTTTGTGCTTACATATTGTTTGCATGCTACATAATGATATGCCTTTTGTGCAACTTGATGCCTTAGCATAGGATTGCCTTATGAATGCTTAAACTTAGTTACTTGTCTCCCTAAACTTAACTTTAACTCTTTGATTCTCCCCGACAAATGAACTTCCTAAACTTATTCTTAACGACATGTGGGATCTACACTTATCATCTGGCTTAAATTCCTTAGACTCTTTGTCTAATCTATGAAATCCCATCAAGGTTTTGATTTCATAAACCAAAGAAATTCGTATGACACATAAACACCTGTATTCTGGATTTCCTGGCAAAAGGCCTTCGGGCTAAGGCAAGCATATCGTATAAATCTCATTGTGAGACCAGTTATGCTTACCTGGGGATTTCTGGGATGAGTGATAAACTATGGTCAACATACACAAGTCTCTATGGCAAATAGGTCAATTTACCTTGACGTGTCAACGATTCCAAATGGTAATGCGTTACCAATGGAACCATCCTCTTTGTATCCTAAAAATCCTTGATTTTCTTGAACTGGTTTATCACCAAATTTTCAATATCTTCTTATTTTTAACATATATAATGTTCATGTTAATATTGAACCCATTCTACATTTCAACTTCTACATTTAAACATCGCTACACGTTGGGCGTTTCATGTATCTATTTCTATACCTTGACCAACGCGTGCATGACTCTTAATATATCCAAAGATATTGGGAATCTAAACCGAGTGGCCCCTCAAAAGTTTAAACCGTTACTTATGGTTCTCAAGTCTTCTTAAGGATGTGTCCCATAACTAAGAACATGAAATGCTGTAGGTGGAATTCCTACATCTCGGGATACCTTGTCTAGGTAAAGTGTAAATGGTGATTTGACTCGATCATTGAATCCGTTTACTTGACTTGAAACCTTTGAGATGAGTGACCGCTTATAGATACGCGTGTCTTTAATAAGTTATGGCTGAATCTCATATCTTGAGAAGTCCATATATTCCCTTCGATTGTGAATCGAATTTTCACATCTCATTATGATGTCGAATCATTCTCGTCTTTGATTTTGCCTTCCTGATTTAAATTATTCAAGATTTGAACACCATCATAACAAATTCCGCTATCTCGAACTTTGATCTTAAGATTGTAAGCATGATTTTTCCTTTTGTTATATTGATGTAACTTGAAATTTTTCGAGTTTCTAATTGATATTATTTTCTTTTCGTTGTTAAGTCAAACTCCGTACCGTCTGCACCGTGAGAGATGCAAGTGTTTGCAAACCAACCTATGACAAAGAACACTCGTATCTCCTAAATGTTTCTAACTCATCAAAGCAGGGGTGATTCCCTTACTTTGATGATTCTCTATTCGTTTCGGTAAATGGTTTTCAATTGTGATTTATAAAATTTCATCCTCTGGATCGGGTTAATTTCCTTATCCCGAGGATTGACTTCAAATATTTTCTTTGGAATGGCATTTCACAAATGACATGATCTCACCAAAATAGGATTGAAACCCATACTTTGGTGACAAATGTCAATCTTCGATTGTTTTCTTGCTATTATGAAATTCAATCATCAAGATAGGCGTGAATTCCATACCTTGATGATAATATCATCTTTATGAATTGTATTTGTTCAATGAGACGACTTCATCAAAGTAGGAGTGAATTCTGGATTTTGATGAAAAAGTTCATCTTGTTATATTTTGTTTTTTGTAAAACTTCACCGTTAAGATAGGGGTGATGTCCCTTACCTTAATGGTGAGTTACCTCGTTTTATTTTTGTGGATCCTCAATAATGAGTTGGGATCGAGCTTTTTGATTGGTAAGTTAGAGGTCATACCTTGAGAAGACACCATCAAGTGAGGAGTGAAAACCACACCTTGATGACTATTCTCATTTCTTGATCTTCAACTTACCAAGTTTGTAATCAAGTGACGAGAAACATGTACTAACTAGCAGGGTGAAACAATGTTAGTGTTTCGACCTATCAAGCCAAAGCATGATCTCTGAACTTGAAAGGAGACCCGATCGCTCTAGGTTGATGTTGATTCCAAGCTTGGAGCATTTAAATTCTTAAAATGATTTCTTTCCCTTTATCCTTATTTTTTGATTTGATCTAGCTATATCGAACCATTTATTCCCTACTTATCAACTTTCATTTTGAGATATCATCAACACATGATTGTGTGATGGTAGTCTTCTTAAACAATCTTTCTACTAAATAAAGACATTATCAACTTGTGGTTATGTCTTTCTAGTCATACGAATGTTCTCGACTGTACTTATGGGTTTGATGAACTACGTATGCAATCTATATTTGGAAATTTGTTACCTTGCAAAACATGGTTACAAATGCATGTCTTATTGTTTGCGTTACTCTTTGAATCACTTTTGAACCCTTAACCTTGGAAATCTTTAAAACTCTATTACTTACATTGTGACGTGGAGGTTCATAAACCTTCTTAACTTGTAGTCATGGGTTTGGCATAAAGGAAAAGACGTAACTTGGTATGTATCCAAGTGTCTTACCTTCACATATGACAAGACCTAACATTTGTGATCCTATGAATCTCCTGTTTAACTTTTCATTCACTAAGTGCCTCTTATCTTACCTGTCATGATGACAATTGGTGCATTATAGACCGATTGACTAAAATTCAATTTGATTTATGTGGGATAACGGGTCGAGAAATTTACTTGTAGCGGTTTCAAATAGTCGTATATCGTGGTATGTCGGTAAATATCGATCGTTAATTTTAATGATCGATTCATTTTCCTGCTATTAGCAATGTCTCTAGTCATCATTGTGAACTCATTCCAAAATCTTCGCATATCGTATTATTCTTAGACCGACGGTCTGGTCAAAGGAGCAATATACATTCACAAGATATGTGTTAAGATCGTTTCGGTGACGTTTGGGATTCTTAAATTCCGACGGTTAACCTTTCATACAATTGATGGTCTTTCATTGATTTCAAGTCATCACTTTATTACATAAATACGTTCTAGATGTTGTCTAATATACCACGGTAACTCGTCATCGTCTTCCAACGTTTCATGTGCCAACTTTCAAAGAGTCTCGTATTTCACTGGAAGAGTTCAAATTGGTATGCATTATGTCAAGAGACTTGTAAGGTTCCATAAAGTGAAAACATCTCACCCATAATCGAACGCCAACCACAGTTCGTTAGTACGCTTATCTTTCATCATAAGTCTCCTTGTATCCTTAAAATTAGTCTACTTGTGATTAAATTTCGGGACGAAATTTCTTAAAGTAGGGGAGACTGTAACATCCGTCATTTTCAAACTAAGTATTTAATATTTATCAAACCATTTAAACAAGTTATTATAATTTTTTGATTTAAAGTTTTATAAATTTATGATGTTTTATCTTCGTTATAAATGTAAATTATCAAACTTAAATATAGTATTGATATTCTACAATACATGTGAAGTCTATAAAAGTTTTATAAACTAGTGATTTATTTAGTGAAGTTTTAAATAATTTAAAAACAAGAATGTTATAAGTTTGAGGTTCAAAATGTAATTTTTGAAACTTGGTTTTAAAAGATTGACATAAAATAATAACCAATGAAAGTAGAGGGACCAAAAATGTAATTATTTCTAAATCACAACCCAAACCATCCCCCACCCCTCGTCGGCCCTCTTCTTTCCCGGCCAACCTCCGGCCTTCGCTCCGGCGACCACCAAAACCTCAACAAACCATCGAATTGAATGCAATCAGACCGTTCTAACCCTTAACTATCTTGATTCGAACCTGTTTTCCTATATTAATTCGATTTTAATTGATATCAAGAACATTCAACTAAGTAACCGGCAACCTTAAATCCATAGCCGTTTGGACATTAAAACTCGTTAATAATCCAATTAAATGAAGCCGAACGATCGTTTATCTATCTCGAACCGTATGCAAACCTCAATTACACCTGAAACACACACCACCATCGAATTCGATCATCCTCCTCACCGTGAATCTACAGCTAATCGAACACTATAACCAGGGCTTCAATCTTCGAATTGACAAAGGGCTTCGCATCATGAACACCACACGAAGCTAACCTCGAAGTTAATTGAATTATCATCAATGTTGAACCTCGAACCAACTTATCTCAGTCGCGGCTATCTTTGTCACCATATTCATCAATTCGAACTCAATAACGTAAGTTTCGCACATCATTGTACTCGGTTTAACATGGGGAAACAAAGCCCTAATGTTAATTTGGTTAACATATCCGAATTGATGTTTAATTTGACTTAATTCGATTCTAGGTTCTTGAGTAAATTTGGGGATTTTGAAACTAATGCTTTTTAAACATTGTAATGGGACTTTCAACCAGATCGGGCTGTAGCCCAACTGGTATTTCGGCGTGGATTATAACCGAGAGGTCCCGGTTCGAACCGGGCCTCTAACATCTTGTGTTTTCAATTAGTTTTTTTTACATTTTATAATTCAGAAAAGTGTTATTACATTATCAAATCAAAATAAAATTATTTTGTTAACTAAAAACAATCTAGAAATTATTAAGTTAATTTTATTAGAACTTTGAAACTTATAATTCTTAATTTAAAGAATAAAAATACTATAAAAACAAATTCTAAAACTTTTATATGTTATAATTATATTATAGTACAAATTTGGATTATTCCAAACTACATATTTCAAATACTTTAAATATTTAATTATTAAAATGTTTATTTAAATAGATATTTAATTGTTCATCTAATCATATAAGCATGTTATATCATATTAATAAATTAGCCCATAACTTTTATTTGAACTCTTGAAACTAATAAAATAATATAATTTTTTTTATTTATTTATTCTTTATTCCTATTTTAAGGCTTTGAATATTTTAATTATTTAAAAAGGTTTAAGAACTTAATAAAATGATTTAAATAATTATAAATTATCCTACGAGTCATTTGAAAAGGTATTCAATTATCTTTATCAAATTTTAATAATTATTAAATTAATTATTTCTTTTCACACATTATATTTACTCTTTATTAAATTAATAAATTCAAACATTGAATCTTTCATTATCATTCTTAGTCTTAAATATATTATATATATACATATATATTTATCAAAACGTAAACGATTGTATTATTATATTTCTATAAAATGTAATTATTAAAACCCCCAAATTTCAGTCGAAACCCTAATTCGTATTCAGTCGTTAATCTTATATTTATTCTAATCCTAAGACACCAATCTTAGATTTAATCATGAAGAAATCATTGGGGCCTCGTTTATTTTTCTTATCATCATCTTATTTATATCAAGTGAGTATTTCCATACCCCTTTTGCTATTTTCACACTTTGGGGTGAAACATGTTAACATATTATCATTGCACTTGTAAACTTATTTGAGACTTGTAAACCTATGGCAATTCATCTTGTAAAGTTGTGGTTAGTCGAACTTTCGTGATTACCATGTTATGGCGTTATATGTACAATCATTAACTATTGCTGGCCCAGCGAAGTCATAGATCTATGGGTAAGACAAGTCTGCTTGGTTGATCCGAGTACACTTAGCTGATCGTATATACTTTTAACGTTTGAGACTTGTAAAACTTTTGTCGAGGTTTGATTGTTGCATTGTTCATAACATCCCTAATCACTTTATTCACTAACTTATGACTTGAATTGCCATCTTTTATATACTTATGTATTGAAAACTATGGAATGCTCACCAACATTTTTATGTTGACCCCTTTTATTTTTTAACATGTTTCAGGAATACCTCAAGTATGTGTTCTACTCTTTGAAGCTAATCACATCTAGGATTGAACCTAGAGATAAAATGGATGATCATGTTATTTGTAGCAATTGTACATGATGTATTCTTTGTTGAAACTTTTGCTTGTAATGTTGCAATTGAATCTTATGATTAATACATTTGGATTAAATAAATAGCGTTATGTGGCTGTGAACAATCGTAACCCTCACATCCCGACGTTTCCGCCGTCAAGGTTGGGGTGTGACAACTAGTCAATCCAATTACATGACCAATATATATAACACTAACCGAATCTGAACCACAAGACAAAATCAGTTAGAGAGATTGTCAGACTGATTTGATAGACGATTGTAACATTTCGATGATGGTAAATCGTGACAACGAGGATTGAGGAGAATGAGAGAAGTGAGTGATAGTTGTTCCATCTTTAAGTTCTTAAACTTAAGATCAAAGGTTTCTAATGCAATCGAAGTTATCAATTTGAAAAGGAAACCGGAGAGAATCAAGTCTTAGGGGAAAGTTATTGATTTTACGAGTAACTAAGTGCAAGAGAATTGGGTCTCAAGGTGCAAATTTACTAATTTGGTAAAAGAAACTTTCATTAACAACTCTCAATATTACAACATTGTAAGGCCCTGTTCCCGGGACGCTTACAGCTGGTCGATCATTGCACATGAAACATATATTTACATTTATCTTAAATGAACATCGTAGCGGAAACATTTAAAAATGACATTTCATGACATTACAAAGGCTTTTGCAAAATAATACATCGTTAACCAGTTACAAATACATTGTTGCATTACATCACAAAAGCATTATAAATATGGATGCCATCCAAAAGACCTGAGTAGCCGCCCCGTGTCACACCCCAACCTTGACGGCGGAAACGTCGAGATGTGAGGGTTACGATTGTTCACAGCCACATAATGCTATTTATTAAATCCAAATGTATTAATCATAAGATTGAATTGCAACATTACAAGCAAAAGTTTCAACAAAGAATACATCATGTACAATTGCTACAAATAACATGATCATCCATTTTATCTCTAGGTCCAATCCTAGATGTGATAAGCTTCAAAGAGTAGAACACATACTTGAGGTATTCCTGAAACATGTTAAAAAAATAAAAGGGGTCAACATAAAAATGTTGGTGAGCATTCCATAGTTTTCAATACATAAGTATATAAAAGATGGCAATTCAAGTCAAAGTTAGTAAATAAGGTGATTAGGGATGTTATGAACATGCAACAATCAAACCTCAACAAAAGTTTTACAAGTCTCAAACGTTAAAAGTATATACGATCAGCTAAGTGTACTCGGATCAACCAAGCAGGCTTGTCTTACCCATAGATCTATGACTTCGCTGGGCTAGCAATAGTTAATGATTGTACATATAACGCCATAACATGGTAATCACGAAAGTTCGACTAACCACAACTTTTACAAGATGAATTGCCATAGGTTTACAAGTCTCAAATAAGTCTATGAGTGCAATAGTATAAGTTAACATGTTTCACCCCAAAGTGTGAAAATAGGAAAAAGGGGTATAGAATACTCACTTGATCAAATAAGTATAAAATGACGATTAACTAAGAAATGTAATAAGCGGTGATCCAATGTAGTTCTTCACAAAGCACCTAAAATTATATATATTTACAAGGTTAAAATTTAATTATAATAAGTTCAACGTTTTAACGAGAACTAAGATGGTGGTGCCCGGGTTCGAACCCGGGACCTCATGTATGTGAGGCTAATGCCTTAACCGGTGAACCAGTGACCTCAGCTGCGCAAGATTTCAGTTTCAAAATGTTATAAACACAAACACCCAGAAAAACCCCAATCCTAAGAACCCTAGAATGTTCTTGGATCAAATTGAACCTCGATTCGATCCTGTTAACGAATAATTTCATGGGGCTTTTGTTCCTCATGTTAAGAAGAATGTATCCATGCGTTTAATTACCTGGATTCGAGCAATTTCGATAGAGATGAGCACAAGAATAGTTCGCGATTGACTTTGGTCCAACCATGAACAATTGCATATGGTAATCAAATTAAACTCGTTCGTAGTTTCAGAGGGTTGTGTTCTTCGAAAACCCCCAATCAATTGTGTTTCTAAGTGTGCGAAAGGTGGGGTTTGACTCAGTTGCAGATCGCGATGGAAATGGAACTTCTTCGGGATGTTTGATTATGGTTCAGGTGAAATTATGTTGTGTAGAAGTTTAGTTACAGTTAAACGATCATGTAGGTGTGATTAATTGGATTATTATTGTGTGTTAATACCTGAACGGCTATGTGATTAAGATCATCGGTTATGCGATGGTTTAAGGTGTAACCGGTGCTTTAATCACAGCCATTACATGCATACAAGTTCAAAATAAGTACACGAATGGATTGGAAACGGTTTAGAGATTAAATCGATTGAAAACTTGAGAGTTTTGGGAGTGACCGGACGGCCGGAATCGGCCGAAAGTGGCCGCCGGAATCACGGGGAGCGAGAGAGAGAAAGGTTTCGGGTTTTGACATTGTACAACTTTAGTCCCTGTGGTTTAAACCTTTGTTATTTTATGCCAAAACATTTATTTTAAATTTTCAAGATTAACAAATTAACCCCTTAACTTTTAAGTTTCAAACTTTTTTTTAATTTTATAATTTTTATAAATTATTATTATCATGATTATTATTATTATTACTCTTATGATTATTATTGATATTATTAATAGCATTATTATAATTATTATCTTAATTATTATTATTATGATTATTAGTGTTATTGTAATATAATAGTTATATTATTAAAACTTTTTATTAAAATTTAATGACGATCCAACAAGTAAACGTAAATAGCCCGCAAATTTCATAAAAGGCACAACTAGTCCTTATAATAATTTAACAAAGTTAACTTCTGAAATTAACGAAAATACATGATGTTACAGTCTCCCCAACTTTTAAGAATTTCGTCCCGAAATTAAGAATGAAACTTAAACGAACAGGAGACATACGATTAAAGATAAGTGTACTAACGGACAGTGGTTGGCGTTTGATTACGCTGAGATGCCTCACTTTGAGAATTATGGAATTTTACACGATGTATTCAAATTTGAAGTCTTCCAGTGGAATGTGAAAGTTGTCATGGACAAACTATATAATGACACAAGCATAAGGCATATCTCGTGAATACGTATCGTTCTTCCGGTTAAACCGTCAGGTTAATAATGACACAATATACCGAGATTTTGAGTTGGGTTCCCAAAGATGATTAGAGGCATTACTAATAATAGAAAGTGAATCGATCATCAGAATTAACGATCAATGTTTAACGACACCCCCACGATAATCGACTATTTGAGGTAAGTACGAGTCAATTTCTCGACTCGTTATCTCACACGAGTCAATATAAAATGCGCGAAACTAGTCAATCGGTCAATAATGCACCAAATGACATCAAGAAATACAAGGCAATTTGGACGTATACCAAGTTACATCAACATTCCCTTTATGCCAAACCATGAACACCAATCGCGAAAATTCATGATCCTATTTGTCCATATCGGAAGGAATGTAATAGCAAGTCTTGTGAGTCGCAATCAAGATAGAGATTTAGATCTTTTCAAGATTAGGAGTTCAAGGTTATCTAAAATAATGGGAATTGCATTTTTATTTATAGGTAAAGAGTTAAACAAAGACGTCATTCATGATCAGAATTTAAATAATTCAGAATGTCAACAATAAAGGCAATCACAAATAGCTTTCCAAGTACGGCTTGCACACGTGGTTCACCAAAACCCATGAACACAACCGTACATTGCTATAACCAGAAATGCATGGCATAAATTTATAATAACTTTATCTTGTACGAAAGATTGTTTTAGGAGTGTCATCTTCGTGCAATTAGGTTTCAATGATAACTCGGAATGAAAGTCGATAATTAAGGAATAAATGGTTCCATATAGCTAGATCAAATCAAAACATGAGGATAAAGGGATTGAAATCGATTTAAGAATTTAAATGCTCCAAGCTCGGAATCAAAATTAACCTAGAGCGATCGGGTCTCCTTTCAAGTTCAAAAATCATGCTTTGGCTTGATAGGTCGAAACACTAACATTGTTTCACCCTGCAAGTTAGTACATGTTTCTCGTCACTTGATTACAAACTTGGTAAGTTGAAGATCAAGAAATGAGAATAGTCATCAAGGTGTGGTTTTCACTCCTAACTTGATGGTGTATTCCCAAGGTATGACCACTAACTTACCAATCAAAAAGTTCGATCCCAACTCCTTGTTGAGGATCCACGGAAATAAGACGAGGTAACTCACCATTAAGGTAAGGGAAATCACTCCTATCTTAACGGTGAAGTTTTACAAAAATAAAATATAATAAGATGAACTTCTTCATCAAAATCCAGAATTCACTCCTACTTTGATGAAGTCGTCTCATTTGAACAAATACAATTCATAAAGATGATATTATCATCAAGGTATGGATTTCACGCCTATCTTGATGATTGGATTTCATAATAGCAAGAAAACAATCGAAGATTGACATTTGTCACCAAAGTACGGGTTTCAATCCTATTTTGGTGAGATCATGTCATTTGTGAAATTCCATTCCAAAGAAAATAATTGAAGTCAATCCTCGGGATAAGGAAATCACCCCGATCCTGAGGGTGAAATTTTATAAATCACAATTGGAAACCATTTATCGAAACAAATAGAGAATCATCAAAGTAAGGGAATCACCCCTGTTTTGATGAGTTAGAATCATTTAGGAGATACGAGTGTTCTTAGTCATAGGTTGGCTTGCAAACACTTGCATCTCTCACGGTGCAGACGGTACGGAGTTTGACTTAACGACGAAAGGAAAACAATATCAATTAGAAATTCGGAAAATTTCAAGTTGCATCAATGTAACAAAAGGAACAAAAATCGTGCTTACAAGCTTAAGATCAAAGTTCGAGATAGCAGAATTTGTTATGATGGTTTTCAAATCTTGAATAATTTAAATCAGGAAGGCAAAATCAAGGACAAGAATGATTCGACATCATAATGAGATGTGAACATTCGATTCACAATCGAAGGGAATATATGGACTTCTCAAGATATGAGATCAGCCATAACCTTATTAAAGACATGCGTACCTATAAGCGATCACTCATCTCAAGGGTTTCAAGTCAAGTAAACGGATTCAATGATCGAATCAGATCACTATTTTCACTTCGTCTAGACAAAGTAACCCGAGATGTAGGAATTCCACCTACAGCATTTCATGTTCTTAATTATGGGACACATCCTTAAGAAGGCTTGAGAACCATAAGTAACGGTTTAAATTTTTGAAGGCCATTCGATTTAGATTCCCAATATCTTTGGATATATTAAGAGTCATGCACACGTTGGTCAAGGTATAGAAATAGATACATGAACGCCCAACGTGTAGCGATGTTTAAATGTAGAAGTTGAAATGTAGAATGGGTTCAATATTAACAAGAACATTATATATGTTAAAAATGAGAAGATATTCAAACTTTGGTGATAAACCAGTTCAAGGAAATCAAGGATTTTTAAGATACAAAGAGGATGGTTCCATTTGGTAATGTATTACCATTTGGAATCGTTGACACGTCAAGGTAAATTGACCCATTTGCCATAGAGACTTGTGTATGTTGACCATAGTTTATCACTCATCCCAGAAATCCCCAGGTAAGCATAACTGGTCTCATAATGAGATTTATACGATATGCTTGCCTTAGCCCGAAGGCCTTTTGCCAGGAAATCTAGAATACAGGTGTCTATGTGTCACACAAATTTCTTTGGTTCATAGAATCAAAACCTTGATGGGATTTTCATAGATTAGACATAGAGTCTAAGGAATTGAACCCACGACGATAAGTGTAGATTCCACATGTCGTTGAGAATAAGTTTAGGAAGTTCATTTGTCGGGGAGGATCAAAGAGTTAAAGTTAAGTTTAGGGAGACAAGTAACTAAGTTTTAAGCATTATACTAAGGCATCAAGTTGCACAAAAGGCATAGCATTATGTAGCATGCAAACAATAAGCAAGCACAAAAGTATAATGATCATTTTATGAGATTCATGCAACTATAGTCTAGGTCACCATTTCTAATAACCTAATTCCCTATAGTTATGGGCTCTGATACCAATCTGTCACACCCCAACCTTGACGGCGGAAACGTCGAGATGTGAGGGTTACGATTGTTCACAGCCACATAACGCTATTTATTAAATCCAAATGTATTAATCATAAGATTGAATTGCAACATTACAAGCAAAAGTTTCAACAAAGAATACATCATGTACAATTGCTACAAATAACATGATCATCCATTTTATCTCTAGGTCCAATCCTAGATGTGATAAGCTTCAAAGAGTAGAACACATACTTGAGGTATTCCTGAAACATGTTAAAAAAATAAAAGGGGTCAACATAAAAATGTTGGTGAGCATTCCATAGTTTTCAATACATAAGTATATAAAAGATGGCAATTCAAGTCATAAGTTAGTGAATAAAGTGATTAGGGATGTTATGAACAATGCAACAATCAAACCTCGACAAAAGTTTTACAAGTCTCAAACGTTAAAAGTATATACGATCAGCTAAGTGTACTCGGATCAACCAAGCAGGCTTGTCTTACCCATAGATCTATGACTTCGCTGGGCTAGCAATAGTTAATGATTGTACATATAACGTCATAACATGGTAATCACGAAAGTTCGACTAACCACAACTTTTACAAGATGAATTGCCATAGGTTTACAAGTCTCAAATAAGTCTATGAGTGCAATAGTATAAGTTAACATGTTTCACCCCAAAGTGTGAAAATAGGAAAAAGGGGTATAGAATACTCACTTGATCAAATAAGTATAAAATGACGATTAACTAAGAAATGTAATAAGCGGTGATCCAATGTAGTTCTTCACAAAGCACCTAAAATTATATATATTTACAAGGTTAAAATTTAATTATAATAAGTTCAACGTTTTAACGAGAACTAAGATTTTAAGCGGAATTTGAGATGTTAATAATTAGATCCAGCTAACATGGTAAATTTGATTATGTTTTGAGTCAACATACTAATTAATAATTTTAATACTAAGAAATAAAAGAAAATCATTTGTAACAAAGTCTAAATATAGTTTAAATAAACTTTTGAAATACTCCCATTCTAAACAATAATATATACTTGTTATTTGAACAAAATAATGATTTAGTGACTTATAACGATATTCAATGTCTATTTTATAAGAAAAATAATTTAAATATATTATTTGAGCAAATAATTATTTAGTAAACTAAAACAATATTTTGGGTTTAACTTATAAGAAATAATCTAAATACATTGTTTGAACAAATAATGATTTAATAAGTTAAACAATATTTGAAATTCATTTAATAAGAAATTGAACTAATTATATCATTTATATAAAATGATTAATAATAGTATTAAAGTATTAAAATAATAAAATAAATTCCAAGAAAATTAGTTAGATGATTTTAAAAATATTTGAAGTTTTTAAATGAATTTAGTATATTTGTTAGAAATTTTCTAGAAATTATTTTGGGGCTAAAACCCCTTAAAAATTAAGATGGTGGTGCCCGGGTTCGAACCCGGGACCTCATGTATGTGAGGCTAATGCCTTAACCGGTGAACCAGTGACCTCAGCTGCGCAAGATTTCAGTTTCAAAATGTTATAAACACAAACACCCAGAAAAACCCCAATCCTAAGAACCCTAGAATGTTCTTGGATCAAATTGAACCTCGATTCGATCCTGTTAACGAATAATTTCATGGGGCTTTTGTTCCTCATGTTAAGAAGAATGTATCCATGCGTTAATTACCTGGATTCGAGCAATTTCGATAGAGATGAGCACAAGAATAGTTCGCGATTGACTTTGGTCCAACCATGAACAATTGCAGATGGTAATCAAATTAAACTCGTTCGTAGTTTCAAAGGGTTGTGTTCTTCGAAAACCCCTAATCAATTGTGTTTCTAAGTGTGCGAAAGGTGGGGTTTGACTCAGTTGCAGATCGCGATGGAAATGGAACTTCTTCGGGATGTTTGATTATGGTTCAGGTGAAATTATGTTGTGTAGAAGTTTAGTTACAGTTAAACGATCATGTAGGTGTGATTAATTGGATTATTATTGTGTGTTAATACCTGAACGGCTATGTGATTAAGATCATCGGTTATGCGATGGTTTAAGGTGTAACCGGTGCTTTAATCACAACCATTACATGCATACAAGTTCGAAATAAGTACACGAACGGATTGGAAACGGTTTAGAGATTAAATCGATTGAAAACTTGAGAGTTTTGGGAGTGACCGGACGGCCGGAATCCGGCCGAAAGTGGCCGCCGGAATCACGGGGAGCGAGAGAGAGAAAGGTTTCGGGTTTTGACATTGTAAAACTTTAGTCCCTGTGGTTTAAACCTTTGTTATTTTATGCCAAAACATTTATTTTAAAGTTTTAAGATTAACAAATTAACCCCTTAACTTTTAAGTTTCAAACTTTTTTTTTTAATTTTATAATTTTTATAAATTATTATTATCATGATTATTATTATTATTACTCTTATGATTATTATTGATATTATTAATAGCATTATTATAATTATTATCTTAATTATTATTATTATGATTATTAGTGTTATTGTAATATAATAGTTATATTATTAAAACTTTTTATTAAAATTTAATGACGATCCAACAAGTAAACGTAAATAGCCCGCAAATTTCATAAAAGGCACAACTAGTCCTTATAATAATTTAACAAAGTTAACTTCTGAAATTAACGAAAATACATGATGTTACACCCCGTGCCATCCTCAGCTGTAGAGAATGTATGAAGAGGCTGATGCAACCCAAACATCCAAAGTCTATCCTACATGCTGCATAAGTGCATTGAATAAGAATTCTTAGGAAGTTTCACACATGCAACAGAAATATTCTAAGTGTAAAATCTTCCGAAGCCAAAGATGAAGTCTTCCGAAGCTTCAGAGACAAAGTCTTCCGAAGCCTCAACTCATGAAGACAGATTTATTCCGAAGACTTTTAACACATGCTTTATCTGATGTACTGATCCATAAAGCTGGACAGATTTCCGCTGCATCTTTGTAAAGTCACCAACTTACATGAGTTGGTGAAAAGGTCCATGCTTTTAGTAACTGTACATTGAGGTCTTGAATCTGTAAAATTTCTACTTTATGTACTTTATCCTTTTCGTAATAGATAAGGATGTGAGCTATGACATGTCATAATCACTGGTCAAAAGGCAATCTGCCTTTTAACTCTACAATTGATTTTGTTTGTGTCTAGTCAATTGTATCCAGCTGGCTTTCAAAGTATAGTCGGTTGTAGGATGTAGTATAAGTATTCCTTGTTCTTGTATCTTTCTTTTATGCTTTGTAACACTTGTAATAGAACTTGAGAAAGCAATATACTGCATCCTTGAAAACCAAACACTTGTGTTCTCTTGTTCTGTCTTTTACTTATTACTTGTATTCTTAGTGTCATACTTGTGATTAATCCAGTCTTACTGTTTGATTAAGTTTGGTTAATCTCCTCTTTGTGTTGTTGCGTTGTAAGTGACCCCCTTCACCGGTCCTGCATCAACAATCATTACCTGCCAACTGGAAACACATAAAAGTCAGCGTTGCTAAATGAGTTCTAGTTTTATAATAAAACATACTTTTCTTTCATTAAAACTGTTCTTTACTTTCATGCGATCATACATCATACGTACACATAGATAACATCATTATTATCTTTATCGTTCATTCGTTCATACTTTCATTCTTTCATTCGTACATTCATTACTTTCGATGACATGTACACTACCCCGAACATTGTGCACGAAGCGGGTAACTGAGCCTGAGGTCTTTCATAGACCTCGAACATTGGGCACGGAGCTGGCTCCAGTACCTAGGGCAAGTACATTCATCACTTATCTTTTCTCTTTCATTTCGGATCAATGCCATATGTTATACCCCGAACATTGTGCACGAAGCGGGTAACTGGGCTTGAGGTCTTTCATAGATCTCGAACATTGTGCACGAAGCTAACCCCAACACCTAGGGCAAGCGGCAAGGATCCCATACATATGGTCAATCACAAATATTGTACCCCAGTGTGCATCCTTCCGGGGTAGCTAACCCGCACACCGTTGAGCTAACACCCTTCATTGGGTGTGCACCTCCATACATTTGCTTGCAAGCCTTTCTTATATTCATTCATTCATTGATGCATGCATTCATTCATCATATTCCTCTTTTCATTATCTTTCACTTTACGTTACATAATACTTTCATTTCATTCATTAACGTTCAACGTAAAGTCACGGGAAAGATAAACATATATAATAAGGAACAACATCATACACAGTCAATATCATCATACAGGGCATCATACATACATAACATACATCATGCATATACATACAACATCAACATGCCCAACACAACGTCTATGACCTCAAAAGTCAACTTGTATGAACTCTCGGGAACCTTCCATAACCAAACTTACATCTGCACTTTCCCCCGAAAGTCAGTAAATACACTACGTCCTCCTCGGGTACACCAGCCCAACTTGGGAGTATGGGCACCTCTCAGTCGCATGACCTCTCATGCGAATGGACTAATGCGGATGAACACCTATGCGGATGAACACCCAATTGTGCGAATAGGCCTCGTGCGGTTGGAACTAGGCGTATGGGCCTCAGTCGCATGACTCCCCATGCGATTGACCCTCAGTCGCACAACTGGCATGTGTGTGGACTTCAGTCGCACGACTGGCATGCCATTCGGTCGCATAGCCTTAACTGTGCAGAATACAGCTCACCCCCAAACCCAATCTGCCATTTTCGACCTCCAAGCTCTTCCAAACCTCTTCAAGCCCAAATCAACCATCCTAAACCTTAGGAATGCATACCACAACACCATTCAAGCACACATAAGCTCAAAAGCAAAACCCAAACGAATCATACACATACACAAACGGGTCAAACACACACTTCAAACATGATTTTCAGATATGTTCCAGCCCTAAAATCATTCAAAAACGTATAAAAGAGAGATCCTAGAACTCACACAAACAACCACAACAAGAAGAGCTTCGATTAGACTCGCTACACTTCGATTTTGCACACTTGAATCAACTCGAACCAATCTTTCTCTCCTTTTCTCCCTTTTCTCTCTTCCTTTCTTTCTTTTGTGCAAAATTTTGGGGATGTGGGGAGGGTGTGGGCTGCCCTCCCCCCTTATTCTCCTTCTCTTCCGAACTTTATGGGCGTTTTGGCAAGTTTGGTCCCCTGACTTTGGACTTTATTTTTTTTTTCTTTTTTCGTCGGCTTCAAAGAAAATATCCGGATGTTACAAACATGATATAACTTAGTCTATCAAAAACATTCGTTAACCGGTAAGATGTTTGGTTTGCTAAGTGGTCTGACTTTAACATTATGATGTAAAGGTAAAAAGAAATTATTTTTAACATTATTCAGTTCATAAATCTAATCCAACCAATACATCAATGGATTAGTAACATAGGATTGGCATAACAAATCAAACACGATACGATAAGACACCATGATCTGACGTGCTAGACACGAACATGCCATGATAATTTATCGTGTTATATTTTTCAAACGCGAACTTATTAAGAAACAAATTACACGAAATGACATGTTTAGAAACACATATAATATCACATGTTTAGAAACCTGTTAACGAAACAAAAAAGTAACAGTTCATAAAAGTAAACAACGAACAGATTCAAACTTATGAAGCATAAAATCTTTAGTTTTCACTGTTGTGGAAAATAAAAAGTAAAAAGTTTATATATTATGGTGGTGATGGTGCTTGGTGAACCAAAAGTTTAACAATCTGAGTACTAAGTCGAATAACGAACAGATTCAAACGATGCACAGGACATTAGCAATATGAAATCATTACCAGATCAAAAGATGGTGGTGATGGTGCTTGGTGAGTCGACTATGGTGGTGGTGGGATTCGACCGAGATGATGTCAGACTGATAGAATGCCACAACGAAGGGACTAACGGCGATGAAGGGATGTTGAAGGAGAGCGCGGACGACAGTTTTTATGTGTGTGAGGCCGAAGTGTCGGCGATGAAGGTCGTGCCGAATTGGTGGTGGCACTCAACCGAGAGCGGCATTGGAGGGGGACTCAAGTTAGGATCATAGGGTTTTGTTTTAATATTTAGTGTATTTAATTGTTTTTAAAGTTATAAATAAACGGCTTTCTTAACATGTATTAACTTGTTTAAACACGAAATTTATCTTGTCTTAAAATGTCGATTTGTTTAATACACAAAACATGTTTAGATGAAACACGAAACTGGTTAATTTCATGTCATATCATGTCATGTTAATAGTTACATGTTAAAAAAATTATCCCTAAAGTTATTTTTATGGACCACGAACCTTAGTAACTTTATTTGAGGGCAACGACTTTGCTATTATACGTTAAAAGAAAATTAAAACAATATTAATCTTAACTACACCAAAATTTCAGTTACGTAGTTAATTGCCCAAACTTTTATCTCATTAACAACAAACTAAACTTATGATGTTTAAAAGTCCATTTTGTTTGGGTTAATCAAAACATACGAAACTAAATTTAATAATTTAGATACACTAATCGATATTTAATAATTTATACTAGTAATTTGACCATCGATGTTTTTAACTTTTACTTCTTGTTAAATTCAATTTCACTTGTATAATCATAAGATATTTCTATTTGATTTCACTTGAAAAGAATGTACCGATTTTTATTTTATTTATAATTTTTATTGTGAGCAAAATAAAACGTAAATAAAATATAAAGTTACAATTATTATATGTGTGAGATTGTTATCGGTAACAAAAATTAAAGCTAGAAGTATTAATTGTCGAGATATGAATTATTTTAGATTATGACGTAACTTTTCTTTTTGATAGAAAAAGGAAATCATTCTGGTCGCATATTAAATACATATTCGTCAAAGTACAAAAGTGCTGTTAATTGAATTAATTGTATTGGTTTTATTATGCCATTAGATGCGGTTGGATATGTTTAATAACAATACTTTAATATTAATGATTTATTAATTGGATCTAAAGAACAAATGGTCCTATGGTCTAGTGGTTAGGACATTGGACTCTGAATCCAGTAACCCGAGTTCAAATCTCGGTAGGACCTACTTTTTTTAACATCGTCTATGATTTAACTGGGCCTCTTGCTGTTTTTGGGCCACAAGTTATTTCATTCTCAGTCCAAATATGTTCTCTTTTGGGCCTACAAATAATGGTATTGTAGTGCTATACATACCTCATTTAAACTATTTTTACTTGTTATGCCACTTAATTTTTTTCAAAAATAGTTAACTTTAGTCTTTATTTTTAAGTTTTATTTATTTATTATTTCTTTAAGTCTTTATTATTTTTTTAATTACTTTTAATTGTAGTAATTATGAATGTTCAAAACAGCCAAACACATATGATAATTGAAAACTAAACCGTATTTGTAACCGAAAAAACGAATCAAATTGAGAATTCAGTTTTTGGTTCGTTAATAATTACACAAAATTTTGTTTATTCAGTTCAGTTATCCATATAAACCGAATAAGACACGGGTTTAACATGTTAAATCTGATAAATGAACTGAATAGATCAGTTTGGAACGGTTTAGTCGGTTGAATTCGGTTCGTTTATGACTATTTCAAATTCTAAAAAATATTATTTAACTTTTTTATTAAAAGTTTTCTTCTACTTCAAAATATTTATATTTAATTTCATGATTATTTTTTATTTTCTATAATTATGTTTTTTATATATCGTCATATAAAAAATGCTATTGGAACTTTTTTAGGGAATAAAACTTTTTTCTAAAATTTAAAAAAATCAAGGTTAAAATGACAAGTTTTGAAATTGGTTTTTGAGGGAAAAAGTATAACAAGTAATAAAGATGGGTATGTGTAGCCTTACCCAAAATGTTATTATACATTTATCCCAACTATTAAAAGACAAATTCTAAATTTTAAAACACAACATACAACTTGTTATGCATACTTACGTTAGCATAATTTCATTTTAAACTTTTTCAAACTTACATTGTTCGTCCACTTTTTTTTACCTTATATTTATTAACAATTTTACCCACTTATCATTTGTTTCAACAAGCAAGTTACAAGCCCTACGAGCTTGACTTTACGTTGATTTATACTTTATCAGGTTAATCAAATAATTTTTGCTCTACTTCAACACAAACGGTAACAAAAGCTAATCCATTGTTGGATGCTTTACCAAGATAGATTTTAGGGTTGTCTAAATAGTTGAAGTCTTAAAAGTTCACTCATGTTAAAAACTCAAGCCTATTTGACTTGTATAAATGACTGATCCAAAGGTAGCTCACATTATAAAAAGCTAGGCTCGTTAGGCTTGAGTAACGTGCTCGTTGACACGTACAAATTAGCTTATTTTCATGGATATTGATAGTTTGATATTGTATTATTTGAAACGTGTAAAAACATACAAAATCTCTAGGACCTATTCTTTTAATGACTAAATGTAATTGCCCTGGTTGCCATTCAAGGCCACGACTTATTGATTTTGTTAGCACAAATACGCTCGTTTTGTAGCCTTGTAGGCCTAAAAATATAAACATATGGGATAGTAACATTATTAAAACGCACAATAAGTAATTTATCTAATATATGTTAAACATTAACTTTAGTTTGTGAGGGAAAAATACTGTAGCTATTGTACTTTGTTTTGTAGCCTTCTCAACCCATCACCACCATCAGCTTACTGATCTTCGATTATTTTACAATCGAAGATCCTCGATTTTGCAATCTCTTTCGCTATTAAGCTAATTGCACTTTGAGGATGGAATTTTACACCCAAATCTGTATGTAGTTATTTGTTTGTATGTGACAAAAGGTAAACGCAGGTGGTGGGTGTTCATGTGACAAATCTCAATAATAAGATTTCTACAAAAAATTGAAGTAGTCTACAAAATTATAAGTGGGTTGTTAAACATGGTATTTTTTTTACATAATGACCTCTGATTGGCATTAACTTTATGTTAGAATACTAAAGTAATCAGCTGACTTTGTCAGTGTTTATGTAGCCTCGAGCTTGATGACTCGTGAGATAATTCGGCTAAAGTAATCACTCGAGCTGATTTGTCTCCTGAGATCATTCGGCTAAAGTAATCGCTCAGGAGTCATATACATTAGCGTCTCTTTTTGTATATAAGTGATTTGGTATATTATGTGATACGTATATAATTCAAGATTGTTGTTAACCTATTATTTAAGGCTTTTATAAATGCAAACATATACAAAACTATCAAGAATGGTAAAAACAAGTTAGCATGAGCCGAAGGCAAGTTAAGTACAAGCTATATTTTTGACTCGATTGGGAATATCAAATCAAGTCACCCTAGCTTGTATTAAAATCGAAAATTGAATCCAAATCGATACTTCATCTTGAACTCAGACTAGAAAAGAATCCTTACAAAAATTGGTTCAAATCATGAACGCTTAGAAGTTTCTAAACTGTATACTACACAACTTTTCGTCATGTTATTAGATTGATTTATTATTTAATAAATAAATAAATAAATATACTATACGGATATATATAAACCTTAAATGTTATGATATTGTTATGTTTAATGTGGTGGAGAATAATTGAAGCATGGGTACAAAAGAAGACTACCAATGGACATCTCATAACCATATAATTATTATTATTTTTACCTTAAATTCAAGTTGTGGTGAACAGTTTTTAGACCACAAAAAAATGTTGTAGATATTTTTCTGGCTGCATTATTTGAATCACATACTGTGGGCCCAGTAAAACTAAGGATTGGTATTTGAATCACATACTGTGGGCCCAGTAAATCTAAGGATTGGGCCATTTGGCTTGCAACACAACTTGACAATGATAAAGACACTTTGGTATAGCATTTATTATGAAAAATAATTATCAAGTGCTTTTAAAAGGAATCCTAAATTCATATTCTCACAAAAAGTTAACTATAGTATACAAATAGTTAAATAGTAATTTACAAAGTAAATTTTAGTTTACAGTCATGTAAACTATTGTTTATAGAAGGTGATGTAAGTAATTTAGAACTTTTTTAGATATAAATCAGACTTGTCGATCAAACTAGTCGAATGGAACCGGCTATAGAGTTGGTTTGGTGCTTGTTTAAGACTTCTTTTAGTTAAACAGGATCGTTACCGGTGAGCCGAATGATCCCCGTGATTTTAATTTCTTTTTATTTTTTCTCCAAATTTTGTTATAATTATCCATACCAATCGAATGTAAAGTTCTTTGATTATTGAAATCTTGAACTTAACTAAAATAATTGAAACGACACTTCGAATTAGACTATGCGCATGTGAGGAGGCTTGTGTATCAAGTTTGCTCTGGTTGAGAGTTAAAATGACAATCCTACTTGTTTATTGGATCAAACCGATTATAAAACCTGACTGATTGACAACAAAGAGAACATAAGCATAAACAGATTTGAATGGTTTCTTAAAACCAGCTTATTCATTATTGCTTGGTCCACTAACTCATAACTAGACAAGTTGCATAAAGGGTTTCATGTTTAACCAATCACGTTAGACAATCTAATCCAAATTTCACAATCATCCATGACTTCTTTTTTCACATAAAATTAAAATTATTTTTTATTTAAAAGAATCTAATTATCAATAGATTGTAGTGTTACTAATCTATTATATAACAAATAGCTCACTGGTTATAATACCTCATGTTCAAAATCGTAAGCTCGCGATCAAAATAGGGAACAAGGCAACACACCTAGTAGCGGGGTTTAATGGGCGGCGGCAACCCTCTTATTAGGGTCCAAGAGACAAAGCCCTAGCTAGGATCGAGCTCATGATCATAATGGTCTGCTAAGAAATGATATTTGAAAAGCTTATATTGATAGATACCCGCTACCAATCTTTATGACAGTCTGCGAGGAGCCTGGTTAAGTAACCTCTATAGTATTGACACATAACTTGTTACTTATCATCAAAACTTGACATGTGCTCGATGACTCCATACCATCGCATAACACCACCATGTTCGGTATGGTTTGTCTATGGTTGAGTGGATAAAGCGGTCACGTGGGTTACTGGCGGGCTGCCACTTGGGTCTGCAATGGTTTACGACGAGACCATAACTCAACCTATAACTAGAGGTTCAAATCCATTTCTTCACCATTTAAACGAAAACTTCACTTTCAAAGCATCGATTTTAGCATCTTGTGAGCCTCTAGTGACCTAGTAACCTCTACCAACTTCATGTACGTTCTAAGTTCAATTTGGTTATTTGAATTTTGTTCGAGAACAGGGTTTGGCGATCATAACTAGTTTATGCAGTGGGTTACATGGTCCTAGGTTATGTATAGCCTGATCAATATTCTTAAACTATGACTAGTCACCCAAAGATAACCTCGATGATGATTATCTATTTCCCAATCTTATTTGTAGTCAGGCAAGTAAGCACATCTCAAACCCTATAAGAACGAAGTTCCAACTACTCTCATAAACTAGATCCACGCTAATAACTTAGGTGAGTTATTATGATTGTTTTAAATGTAATGATATACCCATTTGATTGAACTAGTAATGAACGAGAACGCAACAATATGCATATGTGTGATGGATGTATGTATAGATCCTTATACACTTAATGGATATGTGGAGGAGTGAGGAGTTCACACGACTAATGTTTGCAACACATTTCCATACCCATGTGACAACTAAGGGAACTTGATCTATTACAGGTTGTTGTTATGAAAGCCATGGTAGGCAGAAGGCATCTAGATGAAATACGACCCGTATTGTTATGCATAATAAAACTATCTTTTTTATAAACTATGTCTCATGAGCTCACCAACTTTACCTGATGTTATTTTTTTTAATATAGCTTGCAGCATGTAAAAGATGTGTGAGTTAGTTTAAAACAAGCTAAGAAGTTATGAGTTTGATCATCAACACCAGTTAATAGAAACATCAAACTGCTAAAAAAATAACGCGTAGATTGAGGTGTTTTAATATCTTTAAGGTTTTTTTGGTATGAGATAATTAAATGAATAAGGGAATGAAATAGAATGGATAGGAGAATGAAATGGATGGATGCATGAAATGGATGGTGAATGAAATAAGTAATTATATTCTATTATCCTATTTGGTTAACATGTGTGAATGAAAAAAAATCATTACTTTATATTGTTTGTTAGATGGGAAAATATTATAAATGAAATACAAAAGTGATTATGATAATGACGACCAATGGTGGTGATGATCAGTAGTGGTTAGCGACAATGGTGGTGATGACCAGTAGTGGTTAGCGACAATGGTGGTGATGACCAGTAGTGGTTAGCGACAATGGTGGTGATGACCAGTAGTGGTTAGCGACAATGGTGGTGATGACCAGTAGTGGTTAGCGACAATGGTGGTGGTTGCTAGCGAGGGTGGTTGGCAGCGGCGATGATGGCCGGAGGCGGTGGTGGTGGACAAAAATGGTTATGATAGTAACGACCGTGGTGGTGGCCAACAGTAGGCGTTGGACGACGACGGTGGTGGGTGCTGTTGATAACTAATGATGGAAGAATAAATGGAATGAAAAATAAAAGACATGAATGAAATAAGCTTAAGGGAATGGAATCAACTTTGTAATGATTTATTTTATTACCTCCAACAATTAAACATGTTTTTTCATTCATTCAATGGTTCATCACTTTCCGCACTCATTCCTGCGTACCAAACGTTATTTTATTTCTTACGACAAATGCACGATTTTGCTTCAGATAAAAAGTATTATTTATTTATTTTAATCGAGTCCATCTATCCATTTTCCAACCTACTCATAAGAAAATTCACAACTGAAAACTTCGGACTCGCCAATGAGTCCTAGATCAAGTGGTTTAGGGGGAGGCATCCTATGACTTTTCAAAGTGGAGATCATGGGTTGGAGTTTCACTAGGTGTAATATGTTCCAAGTGTGCCAAAGATTTTATCACAGTAGGCCTTTGGGTGGTGGGTTTCTCTTGGAATGATACGCGAGCTGGGTCACCAGTGCTGTTTGTGTTCGTGGGCGTGAGTGGCCTTTCCCCAATGTGTTTACTTGGGTGACCGGACCTAAAATTATTCGTTTTCTGTTAAAGAAAAAAAACTTCGGACTCAACCCATCGATACGAGACAATTCGACTAAACCGACCACGAGATTCACACATTTAAGGCAGTCTTCAAGCCTACGTGGACCAACCCATAATGCTCAACACAAAGAACTCTCGAGAGGTTCACATTCGACTACCAAAACAACTCTACACCACACCCCATCAGATTCCACACACATCATCATCATCATCATCTATTCATCATCTATTCATCAACATCATCCAATCCATCAGATTCCGATATTTGACCAAAAGTCAAAATACCCCCTTCTTCCGTACACAAAACCACATGTCCCGCGAACCACAGGATCACCAAAGTTAACCACATTGCTATAAGAACACTACACCTACCCCAAATTCCACCGGAGAAAGCAGACCCATCGATTTTCCGGCGAAAAGATCATATCTTTAATGGCTGCTGCTTCCATTAACGCCACCGTGGTCTCTTTATACAAACCACCGGTGAAAGATTTCAAAGATTTGAGATCAATCGTACCCACTTCACAAACGCCCAAATTCTTGACGAAATCGAAGGTCGCCGGAGTTGTCGCCGGAGCAGTGAAGGCGGTGGCGAAGGAGCAAGATGTGATTCCGGTGAAGAGTGGTGATCTGACGGATCATCAAGTTGGGAGCTTGGTGGGTGAGATTGAAAGAGGGATTGATGGGGATGAAGGGGTGCAGTTGATCGGTGGATTTGGTGGTGGTGAAGGGAGATTGTCGTTTGAAGGTGGGTTTTCGTCGGCGACGGCGACGGTGAGTGGTGGTGGTGGTGGTGGTGATGGTGGTGAAGGTGAAAGTGTTGATAGGTTGATGGATAGAGCTATTAATGCTGCTATTGTTCTTGCTGCTGGTACTTTTGGTATCACTAAATTGCTCACCATTGATTGTGATTATTGGCATGTGAGTTCATCATTTTCACCTTCGATTAATCACTTTATGGTTAATTAGTTATGCTAATTTGGGGGTATGTTATGAGAATATTGTTTTGTTGTGCTTGTGATGAATCTTTGTATGGTTGAGATGTTTTGGTTCTTTTATGCAATTTGGGGATTATGTTGTGAAAGTATTGTTTTCTTGTGCTTGTGAATCTGTATGTAGTGTGGAGGTTGTGGTTCTGTTTTAGTGCTACTAGTTTCAATCTTGAAGAAATGATCTTTAGAAACAATTGGGTTACGTTCAAGCTTGATCTTGTGAAAGGTGTAAGTGTAATGGTAGAAACAATGGGTTTTATTGGTTTTTTCATGCTAAATTATAGAATTTCATTATAAGTTTAATGCTTGTTGGCTGTTGTAACATGAATTAAGTGATTAGGCTTTGGAAACTATTTGGGTTGGTTCTTGTGGCCTCGAGATAAAAATTAGCTACAAACATGAAAGGGAACATCTCTCTGGTGGTTGTGGCCTATGGTTGCTTCGGCATGGTTCAAAAGCATGAATCATGTGTATCCGTATGTATGTTATATGCATGTGACATATGGCTGTTATCTAGGAGCAGCTACTAGCGGGGAAAAGGGGGGTGTTTATGTTTAAGATTTATCACATTTTTAGTAGTCACAGTTGGGTCTCAAGTTTAATAAGATAACACGATAATTTACATGAGAAATTGTTTATTAGATTTGTAAGAGTTGAATGCTAAAACTAAAGTTACACATAAAACATTTCATAACTCGGAGATCTCATATATTGAAGAACTCACATTACGAAAGGTTTGTTTGTAGCTTAATACAAACAAATAATTCTTTGGTAAGTGATAACAAACTCAAAGATAGATATCAAAGGGGCTAATCGAGACTCATTACGTTTACCGTAAAATTTCTCAAGACCTAAACTATTACAATTAAATGGAGGGTCAATGTTTAATCAGTGAGTACCATCCACTTCTACTCCGAATGATACGATTTGACGGATAGTGGAGTCGTTATGAGACGAGCATTTATAGATTTTACTTGCATTTTTGTATTAGTATCGTTCTTAAGCGTTTTAAGACAAACCCTTTAATTAGAATACGCCTATTCCCTTTAATCTTTATGCATGTCAAAGAAATACTTTAGCATCTAAATTTGGCTTTTGATTTGGTTTGATGATAGCACATCAATAATTCATCAAATTAGATGATGGTGATGTATGTATCTCACTCATTACATCCTTCATATCACAGGGTTGGACCATATATGAAATACTGAGATATGCACCTCAACACAATTGGAGTGCATACGAAGAAGCTCTTAAAGAAAATCCGCTTTTGGCAAAAATGATGATAAGTGGAGTTGTGTATTCAATTGGAGATTGGATTGCACAGGTTCGTTTCTTTCTTTAAATCGACATTTTTTCCACTGCTGACAAAAATGATGATAATTAGCTCAAATAACAAATGGTTTTATTATAAAAACTTGCAGTGTTGTGAAGGGAAACCACTATTGGAGTTTGATCGCACTCGCATGTTTAGGTCCGGCCTTGTGGGCTTCACCCTGCACGGGTCACTCTCTCACTACTACTACTATTTCTGTGAGGTAAACATTGCAATTTAGGTTTGAACTTTGAAATGATTTTCTTTTTACTTGGAGGTCAAATAATCAAATTTTGATTATCATTATCATATCAGCTCCAACAAAAAAACTGATTAATCAAGGTAATATAAATAAAATTTAACCATTCATCGCTCCCAACTGGAGAGACTATTGTACTTCCATCTCAAAAAATGACAATTTTTGGCCAAATTATCTGTAATTTTCTTAATTTGTTTTGAATTTTCCAAAAAAACTTTTAAACATTAAAAATAACACATTTTATGGTCATTTTACCACATCAAAAATACTACTTCTACCCTGTGTTTTGCTATAGGTGATTATCTGATTCTTCGGATTATTTAACATGATACAATCACCTTGAAAAATTGTACATTTAGACATACTTTTCTTGCGGTTTTAGTTTCATGTAATGATGAATAACATTCTTGTTTTATTCAGGCACTTTTCCC
Organism: Flaveria trinervia; assembly: GCA_025506515.1. Taxonomy (NCBI): domain Eukaryota; kingdom Viridiplantae; phylum Streptophyta; class Magnoliopsida; order Asterales; family Asteraceae; genus Flaveria; species Flaveria trinervia. Next base: position 5,126,883 of record CM046457.1, on the reverse strand, counting down.
CTTTCAAGATTGGTGGGTGGTACCTGTTAAGGTGGCCTTTGATCAAACCGCATGGTCAGCAGTATGGAACAGCATTTATTTTGTAGTTCTGGGGCTATTACGGTTGGATTCACCAGCTACTATTTTTAAAGAATTAAAGGCGACATTTTTTCCCATGTTGACAGTAAGGAGACATTAAATCCTCTTATTTGTGCCAGAAATATTAAATGTGATCCACTGATAAGAGTATAACATTGTATCATTTTCTTAAAACATTTTTAGGCGGGTTGGAAACTTTGGCCGTTTGCTCACATTATAACGTATGGTGTCGTGCCTGTTGAACAAAGACTCTTGTGGGTTGATTGTGTTGAGCTGATTTGGGTCACTATCCTTTCAACGTAAGTATCTTGTGGAATATAAACTTAAAGATGTTGTTTAGTTAGATTTTATTAATATAGAATTATAGATGAATTCACTTTATTTTTTTGACAGTTTGTCGAATGAAAAATCAGAAGCAAGGATATTAGATGCACCCGCAGACCCGAATACAATGTCATCTTTTGAATCTTCAGAGGTATGTCGACGCATAATGGAAACACATAAAAGTTAAAACACACATATGTTCTATGTTCTATCGAGATTTCAAAACTCGAAATTATGCCTAAATACTTCTAGCATAGCTCGTGATTTTGATGAAATCCCTGATTCATGTGGTTTACACGGGAAAAAGAAATAAAAATAAACCACCCTTGCTCGGGTTAGGGCTTTTTGGTCATCTTGAAAAAGCTTTTGTCCATTTCCTTATTAATAAATAATGTGTTAATATTGGTTATACAAATAAGTACTCTCTTTCGGATTCAGGAAAGAACTCTCATCCATATTAATACAGTAATAATCTTAATCTTTGGAAAAAATGATTTTGGAGGTTGTATGCATTCAAAATTAGATTTTTGGGCGACTTTCACCTGTTCAACTCATTCGACCCATTCTCCTATCAGCTAATTGCTTTATTGAACCTCTGATATAGCCAAATGACCCATTCATAGGGATTGAAATCACCACATTCAGTTCTTAATATGTTCATCATCAGTCATATCATTGAACAATTTTCTTGATCTTTTGTATTATCAGGAATCAATATCCAAAAACCCGCATTAATGACATAAGAAACTGAACAATTTCTCCAGTATCCATGACCAAGATCTTCATTTGATGTCGGGTTTGATCTAAAAACGTTGCAAGAAAGGTAAAATGGTAGATCCACATACGCTGCAAGACGTTTGTGTGGATCATAAGTGATATTTGTATAACCCTTTTGAGCAGATTTCTTTCTGTTTATATCTATCTGTACATCATACTCTCCCTTGTTCTTCCTCTTTTTCTTTTCCATTTTTGACAGTTTAGCTGGTATTCAAGATCCATGATATCACTGTAAAAGTCACCTTTATATAGCAATTTGTATAGTTATTAACTTTTTGCACATGATAAACTGGAGATCTTGAAATGGAAGAGCATATTTTGATGACTTCTGGTGGTAAGGGATGACCCTTTTGGCGGAGAAGGGTGTTGCAGCCTGGTGGAGGCGGTGGTTTATCGTCTTCTGGTTTGCCAAGGCTTGTTTTTGGTTGGTTTTCACGGTTTAGAAAGTTTTGACTTTGACTTAATTACTGACTTGGTGTTGACTGTTGATGGGGTACCACCTCAAATACAACTCAAATCATTGTTAAAAAGATTAAGTGTAGTACGATGACACCAAGCTAAGGAAACTAGGTGGAATAGCACAACCTCGGTCACAGCTTAAGAGGGTGTGCCTCAGCCACAACTCACAACCAACCCCTCATCCACGACTGTGGCTGACACAAGAGGAGGACCATTATTGCAATTCAATAAGTATACCTTCCAACTCAACTACATAAACGAGTTGTCCCTATAGCCTCAGTAACGTGTAAATGTTACGAATAACAATACAAAGAATAAGGCAGGCCTACCCATAGTTGTGACTTACATAGGAATACAACCTCAAGGCTCAGTAAGAAAAGGAGAGGTAGTCGGTTACTAACACTTGGGAATTTCAAACAAAGGTAAACGAGACTGAGTCTTAACAAGAAAGAAATACATTTATCGGTTGCCAGGGAATATAAATAGACCACAAGACAACAAAATATATAAGTTAAGCTCTGAAGAGAACAACAAAATATATAACTTACCAAAGTAAACTACAGAAACAAGACATTATCTTATGTTAGAAACCCTTTATAACATGAGAATACAGAACCCTCTATCCAAGAAAGCTATAAATATCACCCTTCACCAACAGGTTAACACATGCACACGAAAATTCATAACTCTTTACTCTCTCACATAATACCATTAACTTATCTTCTTTAGTTTTAGCCTCTCATACCCGTCATTTTTACTCTCACTCATACATCTATGCTTATATTTGATACATCTTATACACGTACTAACTTGAGTTGTGGAATGCTGAATGCCCTCGAAGCTTAAGCTCCAGGGCAGTCTAATGAATTCTTTGTGGTTGCAGCCTATATATCTAAGAAGAACTGAAACGAAACTATATCACCCTTTGGATGAATCTGAACCGGATGGGTCACTTCTCTTGCACTGCTTCTTCTTCGACTCGCCTCTAGGTAAGGAATTTGAAGCAACAACTATCAATGTTTTCAGAACTGGATTGAATAGTGAACCGGTCACCTCATAGGTTCACTAGTTAGAGCCGTTGGAATGGTCAAACCGAATTTAAAAACTAATAATGTTATGAATAAACGAAAGGAGCCAACTTCTTTCAAGTAAAATGATTTAAAAATTCTTTAAAATTACGAAGGGATTCAAGAAAAGGAGTAATTAGGGTATAACTTTGACCATTGATTTTGTAACAAGATATCATATTATATCCTCCACAATATTTCATGTTGAAATTCATTAATAATAAGAAGGAAAACAGATCAAATAGCAAACAGTAAACATCAAAATTAGTCATTAGTGGGTTCAACAAACATGTATCAACTTTCACACTCCTACTTTATGAGATATACTAATGTGCAATACTTGTAAAACATTTTCAACTATTAACTTTGGTCACCACTTGGTTACCGAGGTTGGGTTGTGAAGTTTTCATGGTTATTAAGATCGTCGGGAACGACGGTCAAGTGATCTTTGTTGTTAATTTGCTACCCGATCTACTCAAATTAGATTAACCAATAATTGACTGTCATTATATTTTTACCCAAATCGATCTACCCAAAACCAAAAACTATCCAATCTCCACAGTTTTGGCTTCGACCACCCAAGATCCCCTACCCAAACCGCCGTCAGCTGTGTTGCCGAGTGACCCCCGGCACCCAAACTTTTCTACTGAGGGTGCCCCGAGTACCCTTAAACTAGAACAAGTTATCGTTCAAGTTAGAAAACTTGATCCGTTGTTTTAAATTCAGTAACCTACTTTTTAGGCACGCCAATTCTCATGAGAGCCAAATAAGCAATAACCCGATAAAAGACCAGCATTACAGCCAAAACAACAATAGAGATCACTTGCCCATCAAGCCCAACGCTATTAATAGCTGGAAAATCCGCAACCAAACACGTTTGGTTAGCACATTGGTAGGTCTGGCCATGCTCATATTGTGACCCGATCAAGAGCTTGTACGTATGTTGACTGATCGATACAAACTTAATCCACGATATAAAAACAGGCACGTGTTGGACATAATATCCCCCGGCTAATGTGAAGGATAACATGATCACGGACCCTAGAATTGTGGCCGACTTCTGGTCCATGACAAGTGCGCCTAGAGCTAGTCCTAGCCCTTGCGAGACCAAGACGCTTAGGAGAAGTGCAAACAACGCGTACATGAAACTTCCGAATGTTGGTTTGAGCCCCGCCATCCAATAGGTTATGATGCAAAACAACGCCGGTAGGACCATCTCCATTGGAAGATCTCCTAAGGTTCTCGACACGAAATAAGATGAAAGTTTGTACATTCCGGAACATCTCTCTTTGCCCAACATTAGTCGTTCTTGAGGGAATGTGAAAATGGCTTGAAATATAGGGAAAAAGCCCCAAAATCCAGTGTAAAAGAAGAGCAATCCTGACTGCATTTTTACAAACAAAAGTGTTAAAACAATCCAACATTAGATACATTCCACCGTAAGAAAAGTGACATTTTTGTGACAACAAAGAGGCCGATTTCATTAGTATGGGTTTTAGAGAGCCATTTTCTAAAAGATTACCAAGATGAACACGAATGAAGCGTGTTCCATATCGTTTGTTTAACAAAAGTCGAACAAAGTAACAAACATGAACATTTGGATGAGATGAACGGGTGTTCTTGTTCATGTTCGTAATTTTATTAAATAAATGAATTTTCATCAAACGATTCACTAAACGTTCAATTTGTTTACCTAACTATAAAGTACTATTAAAAGCACATTCTTTTTGTGTCTCCAGAGTCTTTACTACTGAGTAATGACATACTACACTTTTGTATGTATACATAACTAATTAATACTTTTTATTACGTCTATTTTTCCTGCACTTTTTCGAGTGTCACCAAATATTATTTCAGCGTATGTTGTGCAAATATTAATGAAAAGAAATGCTATACCTGATCTTGCAAGTGAGACGTCTCAGATTGCCACCATAGCAACCCCGTAAGAAACGATACCGCGATAACCTGCCCGATCTTCAGAGTAGAAAAGAACTCGTGTCTCCTTTCTTTGATCCCTCGTCTTAGCAATATCGTGACTTGTTCCCACCACGTTGTGGTCCATCGCTCGGGTTTCTTGCTCTCCAAAACATCGTTCACATGATCGTCAAATTCTGATAGTTCATCTTTCAGTTTCTCAGCAAGATTCGACTTATAAGCCAAAACCAACTTCTGCTTGATTGCATATTGATCTAAGCGACTTGAATCGTCAGATGTTATCCCTGATTTGTTTAGTTTAACAAAGTTCATGAATCAGTTATCGTGTAAATAGATTATGAGGTACACACCCTTGCTATATGCTAGATAAAAAAAAACTTTCCTATGTGCATTTTTGGGTCGCAAATATATTAAAAAGCAAGTTTGCTACACATTTACTGACAAAAAATATTTTATCGGATAATTACTCGTAGGAAAGCAGTACATTTCCCACATTAATTGAGTGTGGGAATTTGCTACGTATTTCCTAAGCACACTCTTAATTGCTAACTAGCAATTATTAACTAAATTTAAATGAGTTTATAGCAACGCATTTAGCATTTTAGTGATAAGTAGTTAAGAGAGAATTACATATATCCATTATCCACCTATAATCTTCATCAATTACATATATATTCAATTTAAAACTTTAATTACATATACTCTTTTGTAAAATTTAATTAATTACATATATACCTAAATTAAAAGTTTAATTACATATATCCCCTTCTAAAACTTAGTTAATTACATATATACTCAAATTAAAAGTTTAATTACACATATCCGTTTTATCAAACATAAATATTACATATTACCAATTTTATTACTGTTATAAAAAATAATTTATATATTTAGTATTTTACTCTTATTTTTATTAAACTATAAAATTATGTTTTTCCTTCTTTACTTGCTTTGCGAGTTTTGGTTATTCATTAATATTTTTATACTAACATTTTTAATGTTCTTATTGGTTTTTTTCCTTTTTATGCTAACTTTTTCGGTATCCATAAGAGACAGATCTAGTCTCATTATGCAACATAAAATTATGTGTTCGGATCGTATTGCATAATAAGACTGTAAGTGTCTCATACAGAAACCAGAAAAACTTAACATCAAAAGGTAAAAAAACTAAAAAACATTAGTACAAAAATATTAGTAAATAATCAAAACTCGAATAGCTAGGAAAAAGGAAAATCACAATTTATAGTTTAATAAAAATAAGTGAAAATACTAATTATATAAGTATTTTTGATAAAAATAATCAAATGAATAAATATGTAATATTATGTTTAATAAAACAGATATATATAAGTAAACTTTTAGTTTAGGTATATATGAAATTAATAAAGTTTTAGAAGGGTATATATAATTAAACTTTGAATTTGGGTATATATGTCATTAACTAAGTTTTACAATGTGATACATGTAATTAAAATTTAATTTCGGATATATATGTAATTGATGAAATTTATAGGGGTATATTGTGTTTGCAATGCATTTGTGAGAAGCATCTTTTTATATCAGCAAACAAAAATAGTGTCCTATTTATAAAGTGAGGTTATATAAGCCATTTTTATGTTTATTTAAAGAAATACAAGTAACATAGATATAGATGTTAATAAAATAAAGTTTCTATTATCACTTGTCATTTTTTTAAACCATCTTTTTGACACTTGTTATTTTTTTAAATATTCTTACTTTATTTTTCTTCCAAAAATGTATTAAAATAATTTAAACTAAATAATTTCTCTCTCTTCATAAAAATAAATTGGTTAATTAAGATATTTTTCTTTCTCGTCTATATTTTTTTAAAATCAAACTATGCTTTTAAAAATAATATTTCTAAGAAAACTAAAATTCATATATTATCTAAAACATTGAACCTTTTGAAACAAAATATTTTAAATCAATCATTTTTTTAAAATAATTATAAAAATATGGATTTTTTTAAAAGTAGTTTTATTAAATCATCCAAAATAATCAGAAACTTAACTTAATAAACAAGATTTTTTATAAACAATAAAGTTGTATAAGAAAATCTTACAACAAATATTTAAGAAAATCATACAGTAACTTTTCGTGTTTATTACTAACTATAATCCGTTTAATAAATGAGTTTCTAGACTATTTATTTATCTATATATCTATATGTCTATAACCTATCTATTGTGTATTTACTTGAAATAGCTATTCATATACAATTATAATCATATTTTATCTTTAAACATGGTTTTATAATTCATAAATTTTTATTATCATTTATTTATTATTTTATTATTTCAACCCGTGTAATACACGGATAGTAACCTAGTATATATATATTAGCAGTTGAAGCGATTACATACCATTTGCAAGATCTAGCAAAAAGTCCGAAGGGTTCATTGCTACCGATGGCGAAAACCCAATACTGTCGAAATAACTCATAACTTGTAAACCTTTCCCGTAAAACAACGAATTTCCCTCTGATAGTAATAACACCTTATGAAACGTATAAAATAGCTTACTTGAAGGTTGGTGAATTGTCATCACAATGGTTCGTCCTCCTCTCGCTAACTCGCTTAACGTCGAAACGATCCTTTGAGCGGTTGTTGAATCGAGCCCGGACGTGGGTTCATCCAAGAACAACAAACTCGGGTTTATAAGCATTTCTTGAGCAATACTAACCCTTTTCCGCTCTCCACCCGATACCCCTCTTAAATCCGAGCCACCTATGATTATATTCTTGCATCTTGTTAACCTAAGTTGATCGATCACAGCCTCAGCGTGTGTGATCTTTTCTTGACGCGTGAGATCTTTAGGCAATCGGAGTAGAGCCGTGAAGACAAGAGTCTCGGTGACTGTCAAATGAGGATACAAAACATCGTCTTGAGTTACAAAACCAGTGTAGCGCTTCATAATACTCGAGAACGGTTTGCCATTGTAGGCGATAGTCCCGTCGAGTTTACCGCCTAGGCGCCCACCTAGTGCCGTCAAAAGTGTGGTTTTCCCACAACCAGATGGACCTAACATTGCTAATATTTCTCCAGGCAGCACCATGCCAGTAATTCCTTTGAGTATTTGTTTCTCTAGTGACTCGTTATTCATTTTCTTCATCCATCCTTGTTTCTTCACTTTTATTGTGTAAACCACTTCATGAAACTGTTGAACCCTTAGAGTGTTACTTAAAATAATAATAAACAAACGTACTCAATAAAATTTTAATCAGTATATCCTAGAAGTATTAGACAATGATAACTTAAACTAATTACAAAATAACACATTTGACACTTGGTATTAAAGTTCAAAACAAAGATATTCAAACTTTTGCCTACAATGGTCACTATGCAGGTGCACTAAACATGCATTGATGTGTTACTTATCTTCTATGTACTATCGATAATCAATTGGAAAACGAAAAACAAACCTTTAACGATACGGGACAGTCAACTTTGTTAAAGATTGACGAACGAGTTGATGTTTTCTCGCATGAAGATTGTGCCTCTATATCGACCATTGGTGTCGCCATTAATCTCTCTCTTTTTAATCGAATCTATATAAATAGTTATACGTGTGACTAGGTTTGTGTTATATATGTTATTTATAGAAGAAGATTAGCTATAGATTAAAGAAAAGAGAAGTCATGCGATTGTGGTGTGAAAGTTTGTCCATTGATTATAATTTTCGAGCTTAATCTTGTTAATCAAGTGTGTAATTGTCATTAAATCGACTTTAAACGTATTAGTTATTTACCTAACTGCAAGGTTTAAGGTTCACAAGGATTTCATGGGCGTTTTTGTCTTCTAAAATCCATAATGTTACACTTAGTGGCTTGATTATTTTTCCATGTTTTTGGAAAACTAGCTAATTATGTGTTAAGATTGTTTTTATACAATTTGAAGAGATTATATTACACTTAATGAATGGCTTGATTCTTTTAAATATAAATGGTTAATATCCTTACTAAGCATTGTAGTCACAATCCCAATAATGAATTAACATTCACATCTTAGAAATAGGTGGCTTCATTATTGAAAATAAGAATATTGTGGAAGCACACAAAGAGTGAGGGCTATTATTTGAATTCAATAAACGTTTAAACCTGTTAAATCGGTTATCAGCTAGGTTTTATGATTGAATTTTTTTTTAAATTTTGGTCAACTGGCTCAAAGTTTTAAAACCGTAAGTGAACAGTTTTGGTTTGCAATTTATATTCAAAGCCGACAGTATGCCTAGAAGTCTTAGTATAGTGGAACGATAAATGGGAGTTTTCAGACGAACAACAAGTATGCCTTTAAGAGTTTATATCCTGATGTCAAGAAGAAGTATAAAGAGAGGGTATAGTCATGAAATAAATACTATAGGGCTTCCCTAGTCAATTGATATAGTTGAAGGACTATAGTTGTAATAACGATAAGGATTTTGTCAAGTCGTTAGCTTAGTTGTTAACAACACATTAAGTCCGGAAGAAGGATAATAAAGCTTGTAGTTATCATTGGATAATAATCAAGTTTCTTGCTCTTAGCCTCATGTTCTTACTTTTAGCTTGTATAAGAACTAATGGGCGAAACCCGCCACTATGACAAGTGTGTTAAAATTTGTAATTCTTGGTTTTGACGACTTGCAATCAGTATTTAAACCATAAAAATTCACTTTGAAACGCTGATAAAATAACCTTGTCAAAAAGACGCATCACAATAGTATATTCAAAATTTTATAAAACAACATGTATAAAAGTTATAAGAGAACACTAAAAGGTTAAGATTGTCTGAAAATTAAAGATTGATTGAAGTGTTATAATTAATATCTCAAGATGTGGATGCTAGATCTCTATGGGTTTTTAACAATCGGATCATATGTGATAAAATCGACTTCGTAGATAATCTAAGATACAAGTTTGAAAAAATTAGTTATGACTCTGTTAAAAAGTTTATGTTTAGGGTTCATATAACTACAGTTAAAAAAATGATCTAAAGGATCATCTAGAGACTCTTGAACTTTTAGATCGACTGTCTCTAAAAAATTGACACAATTTCATTATTCTCATGCCTATAGTTTGACTATATGTGTTGTGGAATTTGTCATCAATCAATGTCTAGAATATATTAGCACATTTAAAATATTAATAATGTCCACCCCTAACCACATTAATGGTTTTTCGATCGTATTGCACACAATGATCTTCACTGTGCACAAGTAGATTGCAAAGAATAAATGGTTTGGAAGTATTGTAGTTAATCATGATCCAACTTAAACTCTTTTCCTTAATTACGTAGCAAACATTTTAATTACGTAATATGATTGATCTAGTAACACTAGTTTAATTTAAATTCTGAAATGTCGATTTAACAATTCTGAAACATGTTGGTAGTTATACATGATTCAACGTAAACTCTTTTCCTTAATTATAATTTTATCTTGCTAGGTTTTCCTAATAATGTTTTTAATGATGCAGTTTAACTAGCCTATTAGTTTTACACGACTCGAGACATAAGAGTGTTCTACAAGAAAAATACGTAAACGCGACTAGTTAATTATTCTTATACAAAATATTTAACCTGTGCAAAACTCGATCTCAATCTATATACATTTTTTGTGCAAAGACATGACAATTTCATACTGCATAAAGTCTAGCTACACTATAAAGAACTAAAAGGCTATTTGGTAATTTATGAATGATTAAATGTTGAATCAATAAAGGATTTGAACTATTAAGTGCTAAATTATTAAGAGGTCTGAATCATTAAGAGTTCTGAACCGTTAAAAGCCGGTATATTACTTAACTTTTCAAAGACAAATGTTTGATCAATTCAGATAAAAAATATTAACAATTCAACATTAGTATAATGTTAGTCATTTAGAAACAAATGTCTGATTCATTCAAATATTTACATATAAACTCCACAAACTAAAATATATATGTAAATTGATGTGAGTATTGTACTATTATTGTATAAACGTAACTCATTTTTTAATCACAAACCATATGACCTTAAGATTTCTGATTGTATTATATATTATCTATAATATATACTAAGAATGTATTTTATAACCACAAGTTATATATTACTTTGACCACAAAACAAGTTGAAACTTTGATACATCTCAACGTAACGACGACCCAACAAACCCCCACCGTCGCTAATACCAAACCGTCGGATAAAATCTCACCGTCACAAAAGCTCAAATGTCGTCGTCTTAAACCCCAACTCACTAACGTCACCGACACTCCACCGTCACAAAAAACCAAAACTCCCGCCATTCCCACTCTTGGGCCCACAAGTCACTCTCACGCATCCCACACTTGTACCTTCAGCTCCCTTCCTTGTACTCTCTCACGTGAAGATCGTCAATAAAGAAATCGAAAACCCTTAATTTATAAGCAATTGTTTTGGTTATTTATTGGGGGTGATGACGAAACGGTGAAATGTCAAAATCGAATTGAATTCGTCTTTATTATGGTTGCTGTTTTGTGTGAAATCGTGTAGATCTGGTTATCTGAAGGTGTTTGTGGTTTGTGTGGGTTGAATTCATCGGAGGCTCAGTAATGGCGTCGAAATTGGTGATGATTGTGGTGTTTGTGGTTGATCTCATTGCTTTTGGTCTTGCTGTTGCTGCTGAACAACGGAGGAGCACTGTGAGTAAAATGCCTCAATTGATTTTCGATTTGCAGTTGTTTTTATCGTAAAATATTGAATTCGATTGAGGATTTGTGATGATTTGATCGTTTGATCTATTTGGTTAAGCTAATTGAGGGATCTGTGAGGGTCAAACCTTGCGTTTGTTGCTTGATTTTACGGATTGTAGATCGATTTGTTGCTTGTTAGGCTGCAGATTTGAAGTTTGTTTCATAGGTTGCTTTTAGATTTCCTATGTTTTGGATTGTTTATTTTGTTAATCCTATTAACTTCTTAAAATACTAATCAAAAGTTTGTTTCATAGGTTGCTTTAATTTTTCAAAAGTTAATTTTATTAACTTATTTACCCTTTAAAATCAACTTTTTAAACTTGCAAAGGTCTTTGTTAGTGTTTTGGAGTGAGGGTCTATTTGATTAGTGTTTTTAGAAAAGGATTGGACCGGCTGGTTGCAAACCGGTTATCTTGCTGCTTGTCTGGTCGAACTGGTTGGATCTCATTTAAGAACCGAATGATATCATGGTTATCTATGTGTTATTAGATATATAGTTATGTATATAATTCAATATAAATATTTTATATGTGTAGTTTATGGTTATATAAAAATTCAATAATAATTTAATATCAAACACTCTAATTTATGGTTTGAACCGCTTGTTTAACTTACTAAAATTCAAAAAACTAATAGAAAAAAAAATCAAAATCCAATTCAACCCGGTTCCCGGCTCTCAGTCCGGTCACTGAACTGGTTCAAACTGGTCGGTTTCTTGAAAACAAAATGATTTTAGGTGGATCGGACCGGTCCGACCTCCGAATCCCGACTCGACCGGCCGGTTTGATCCGAGTCTGAATACAGTGCCGGTCATAGAACCAATCTGGTTATGTTTATTTGATTTGTTTTTTTTAATTGGCCAGTTATTTGTTGGAGTGGTGAACTGGTTGAACAGACTGGATGGTGGACCGGATTTTAATTTTTTTTTTTACTCTTTTTCCTATTAAACACATTTTTTTGGTTATTTTTGCATTCCACAATTCATATGATCTCTAAACAAGTATTCTTTTTTCCTAGAATCACAAATTAACATCAAAATATGTAGTAGTTTCATGTTACTTATAAATTATACATATATTAATATGTTCAATATTTCTATTATTTATGAGCGGTCATTTGATTCAACCGGTCTAACCAATGAACTTGGTAAGACGGTCGGTTCGTTATTCACTCTGGTTATGAAAACATCAGGCGAGATTTTAGTTGGTATTGTAGTTGTTTAGATTGCTTATATGCTTCACTTTATGAATATTATATGAATTTGTTATGATTTGGGTGTGGATATTGAGATATTGCAGGCTACCATACGTAAGGATGAAGAAGATGAATACAACATGTGTATCTATGATTCTGATATATCAACCAGCTATGGTATTGGGGCTTTTTTTCTTCTCTTGGCTAGCCAGATTCTGATCATGGTGGCTAGCCGCTGCTTCTGTTGCGGGAAGGCGTTGAATCCTACTGGTTCGAGGGCTTGTGCAGTTATCCTCTTCATCTTCTGCTGGTATGTAGTAGTACTCTATAGGTCACAAATTTGACTCGTGTACTTATGAATTGGTTTGAAAGTTTTAAACAATGTTGGTTTAAAAGAAATGGGTCGGGTCAAATAGGTAAATGTCGATATGTTATTCAAATGGGTTGATGTCAAACGGGTTGGCAGTCATTCAAAGTGTATTTTTATTGCAAAATGTTGGTTAAAGAAAAACGGGTCAAATGGGTCGATCCCAAATGGCTAAAAGTCATCCAGAGTGTAATCTTTATTGCATAATGTTGGTTTAAACGAAACGGGTCAAACAGTTAGATCCCAAATGGCTAAAAGTCATCTAAAGTGTAATCTTTATTGCATAATGTTGGTTTAAAAGAAACGAGTCGTGTAATCTTTATTGCATAATGTTGGTTAAAAGAGACGAGTCAAACGGATTGATCTCTAACTTGTTGATAGTCATTTAAAGTGTATTTTAGTGTCAAATGGGTAATTGTCTAACTTGTTGCAAGTCATCCAAACTCCATTACTAGTGCATAAAACCTTCAAGAGCATTTTATTCAAATTCTAAAGATATTATTACAATAATAGAATTTCATATCTCAGGATAACATTTTTAATTGCCGAGGCGTGTTTGCTTGCGGGTTCAGTGAGAAATGCATACCACACCAAATACAGGACAGTATTCAGCGAAGAACCCCCGTCTTGTGAAATGGTGAGGAAGGGAGTGTTTGCAGCCGGAGCCGCTTTCGTGTTCATCACAGGCATAATCTCACAATTCTACTATGCATCCTACTCGAAGGCTAGGGGGGCATTTCAACCATATGGTGGTGAAGCCAATGTAGGTATGGCTGCCTATAAATAAACCATATGTTGGTTTCTTTAGTCTTGTCACATTTACACAAGTGTTTTAGGGATTGTTTGTACCATGATAAGTTTTGTTTTAGGTGTTTAAGTTTGTTGGTTGAGGTTGTGTGTGTGAAGTACATGTTCCACATGTTTTTGGTCTTTTGATACTATTGAGAATTGAATGTAGCATTTATGTTCATAAGCATTGACATTGTTTAATGTTAATAAGAAGTTCTTTAGTCTTCTTGGGAATTTATGTGGTTAAGTGGTTTGTCTGACGACCAAAACACAAGTGTTTAAATCTCACATGGTACACGTTGCAATGTATTTATCATACAAAATCTAATAGTTGTTGGGTGGTTAACATCTTGAAACTGCACTAAACCGAATGTTCGTTAATGCATCCGGATATTTGAACTCGGTTTCGGGGCCGAAAGTGAAATGCCCTCTACGAGTCTATGTATGTATATAGAATTAAATTAAACATGTAATAAGAATTAAATTAATGTGTTGGCTTGGTTTTGCATTTGAGACTAAAACTCTCTAAAAATAAAAGAATGTAATGGAATACAAACCTATAATCATTAATTTAATTCTTATTACATGTTTTATTTATTGAATTCGCATGAAAACCTTATATTATGGACTTTTGCTGAATTGAGTATAATTTATTGGATTTTATTTACATGTTAAAGTGCCCAAACTTATAAAAACTTGATGAATCATCCTTTATTGAAGTTTCAGAAAATAATTATGCAAAAATAAGACTTATTCGTTAGAGTTTATTAAGTTTAGGGACATGTACTAGCTTTTAAAAGTAAATTGTTGAATATTTTTGTGACTTGGACAGTCTTATTATACAATATGAAAAACCTATCAAAATCTTCTTTTTCTATGGTTCTTATAACTTAAGGAAATTATGATATGTAAGTAAAACATGAATTTCCAAAGAGCTCTCTTTTATAACGCCAAATAGAGCTGCACAAGTTTTTTTTTTCTGATTTTGGTTCCGGTTTCAAAGCAATTACTTTAGTTGCCTGTTCAAAGTCAAAACCGGCTTCGGTTTGGTTCGAGTTGTTGATGGTATAGATTTTTTTATCGGGTTTTTCATGGTTTGAGCAGTTTTGACTGGTTTGGTTCTGATTTGAAACTAGTTGGTTCAAGGCAAACGGTACCAGGTTTGGTACCGGTGGTTTTCTCGGGTAGGTAATCAGTACCGCTCACCACCGGGTACTCGGCTAGGAACCGGAAATGAATTTTTTTTTTCACCACTTTGCCTTTAGCTCTTCTTATCTCGTTTTACCTTGGTTCATCAATACAATACTGAAAAATCTATATTTTATGCAATAAGAATTGGCCATAACATATTGGGCTATAACCTTAACTGGGCGACTGAGCATATCTCTGTAATTGAGGCCATTGGGCTAGTTTTTATACCTGTAAGCCCACTGATAAACAATATATAACTCAATACGTTTAGGGCTGACCCGATTCTCACAAATTCTAACCCAAATATCAAACCATCCATAAAAATCAAGTTCGGTTTAATGTAAAAATCGGGTTGGGTTGCCCGGGTTAATTCTTAATCGGGTTCGAGTTGATATTGTTCGGGTTCAGTATTCAGGTTTAAGTAGAAAACACACCCCTAGGTAGTACATGTAACCAAATTAACCAAATAGTAATCAAACTAACCTAGTTTATCGAACAATAAATCAATGATACGGTTGAGTCATAATAGATTAACTTAAAACCGCCTTAACCAGACCAGCTATAAATACAACTATTCAAAATGTATGATTTTGTGGGATTAACATAATGCAATAGAATGTGATGAATTATACTAATACTTAAAAGCAAAGGTCGGTGGTTGAATCACTCAACATTTGCTTTAGTACATAATATAATTAGTTACACACATAACATTCTTCTCTATATCAAGTGGTAGCGTCCATTTAAACATGAGGTGTGGAGTTCGAAACTCACACGCCACATTGTTTAGGGTTTTTTTCATAACTTATTTATGAATTTACCAAATTGTCCTTCCTTTAATCATTGCCTATTTATTTCTTTCACAACAATAGTGTTGCCTTTCGTTTTACGTGTTGATGGATATTTTGTTTATAAATGAGTCGGGTCAAATATAGAATGTTTTTGTATTTATTTTTACGTACGTTTTGAGTTGATATATGTTTTAATGTAAAGTTTGTTTGGAAGAATGTCGAGTCAAATATACTACATGTTCATTTGACGGTACTAATCCGAGTTACCCTACGTTTCAAAACGTAAATTTAATTCGGAAATGAGTCAGGGTGATTGTAACTTATATTTTTTTATCACGTTGCATACGTCGCCATTGCGCTTGTTTTTTATGTATGTTTTGAGTTGGTCTGCGTTTGACACAAAAATTCTGAAAAATGGTCAAGTCAAATATAATATGTTTTCATTTCAGTGGTATATATTCGAGTTACTTTACGTTTCAACATAAATATAGTTTAAACAACAAGTCGGGTCAATCGTAATCTATACTTTATTATCTTCACATGCCCCACAATGTTGGGTGGGTAAATAAACAAGTTATTCATGTCCAATAGAAGGTTTGGTTGTTGTAGTGCTGCATCATATTAAATTTTACATATATTCAGCACGTGACCCCAAAATCACTTTGTTTGGCACTACCCCACATTCATTAGCCCAAATTACTTTTTGTTGTGTGAAATTAGAATTGTTCGATAAGATCTTATGATTTAATTCATCAAATCTACATAAATTTGTAGTATCCTAACAAATGAATATGATCATATAATTAATTTAATAACTTTTTTAAACTACTACGGTATTTGTTTCTCATAATTTATTAAAGTTATATAACTATTCTTATTAACACAAAGTATGATTAATACAAAGTGAAGTATATAGACGTATATTCTTGACTCAAAAAGGTTGGTAGCTTTATCTGTTTTGAATTCTATATAATACATAAGTACTAAGAAATTTATGTTTGATGTTCAAAAGTTTTTGACAAGTATAACTTTAACTAGATTACATTATGTATCTGTTCACACCACGCTAGCATCAATTTAAACTTTTAGACATTAATAATGAATTAGAAGTGGTGGAATAGCACAAGTGAACAATGATTTACATAGTCTCTGTCACACCCCAACCTTGACGGCGGAAACGTCGAGATGTGAGGGTTAAGATTGTTCACAGCCACATAACGCTATATTAAATTGTAAATATTATTATCATAAGTCTTGAAATGGAAATTACAATCATAAGTCTTATACAAGAAATAAGTTCAACATAACATAACATAATGTAACTTTTTATTTCATTATCTAGGTCCAAGTCCTAGATTATAGCATTCTTCAAAAGGATCACTTTAAACTTGAGGTTGACCTGAAACATGATAAAAATAAGAGTCAACTAAAAATAGTTGGTGAGTTTCCAAGGTTTTCATACATAATATGAAAAAGAAAGTTACAAGTAGCAATTCATGTCATAGGTTATAAGCTAGTAAGGTTATAGAACACATATCTTTACAACCAAACCTCGACTTGATTACAAGTATAAAAGATTGGCTAAGTGTATTTGTTCCCTAGTGCACAAGCATACGGCTCCTAGGAGTCGGCAATACATCGACTTTAGCACTAAATAGGCTTGTCAGGCCCAAAGATCTAAGACGTTGCCAGGCTAGCAATAGTTAATGATTGTAAACAAATTATGTATCTCATATAAACACTTACCATAAACAAATAACCATGACAAAATAATAAGTTGAATTGCACGTGATTTACAAGTCTCAAACGTGTATAAGTGTATCATGTATAAGCTATCATGTTTCACCCCAATTTAGTGTAAAAATATGAAAAAGGGGCAAGAAAACTCAGTTGTCAAATAAGTATATAATGAAGATTAATAAGAATAAAAATATGTCGTTCCAAGATAAAACGTCACAAGGCATCTAAATATATAATTATTACAAGATTTTGGTTGATAATAAGATTAACGAGTTAACATGAACTAGGGTATTAGTATATTGGGGATTTTTATAAAGTTAAATAAATTATTATAAAAATACCATTTATGAAAATTTATAAATTATTTTTAAGGAAACTGATCCTTTGTAAATAACTTGTGATTTTATTTATAAAATTATATTTAAATTCTATAAATATCATGATAAATCCAAAAACATATGGTCTAATATTAATTTAATGTCTTTAAGTATTATATAACAATCTAACTTATTATAAAAATACTTAATTATTACATTTGCAAATAATTTTATGTTAAAATATTACAAAGTTTTTACAAGAATAAATTTTTAAAAATATTCAGATGACTTTAAAAATATTTAGGGTTTACAAAATTCATTTTTATAATTATTATAAATTTCCTATAATTAACTTAAGGCCAAAAAGGCTTTAAAAAGATTACATGAGGGTGCCTGGGTTCGAACCCGGGACCTCATGTATGTGGGGAACAAGACTTAACCAGTGAACCAAGGCTCTCAGCCGCGGTAGATTTTGGTTTTAAAACATTAAAACCCATAGAAACAAAATCCCCAAATCCCTAGAACCCTAGTTCGAATTTGAATCAAATTAAGCGTTAAATCGATGTTGTTAATGGTAAAGATCATGGGGCTTTTGTTCCCCATGTAAAATCGAGCATGTACATGTATTTAATTACCCGATTCGAAGATGTATTGGTGATGAACAGACGAAGAATCAACCGAAGAACAAGCGCGGTTTATGTCGAATCAATGGACAAGAATTTGATGATGATAATCAAATTCGTTGCATAGGTAGCTCCTATAGACCCCAATGAACGAAAGCCCTCGGTTAATTGAGGGTGAGATTATGAAGAAAGTTGAGTTCGTCTAGCTACAGATCGCGACGAGCTCGGGAGTTGGTTTTGGTGTCCGATTGCTTTTCAGGTGAAATTGGAAGTGTAGATAGGTTAGATATAGTTAAACGATTGTTTATGTTTGATTAATTTGGATTATTATCAAATCTTGATTAGTGAACCGTTGAGGTGTTGAGGCCGACGGTTACGGGTTCAATCGGCAACCCTTGTCGTCATTAAACTCGAATTAATGTTCACTTAAGGTTCGAAACGTACCCACGAGTCTAATTAGAACGGTTAGTGATCCGAATTTAATGGATTTAAGCGTTTATAGAGGTGGCCGGAGTTCGCCGGAAGTTGGCCGGAAGTGGCGGCCGGAAAAACGAGTGAAAGGGGAAAGATTGTTTGAGTTTTGATATTTTACACTAATGGTCCCTGCAGTTTCAAGCTTTATTATTTCATGCCCAAAACTTCCATTTTAAGTTTCTAAAATGACAAATTAACCCCCTTAATCTTTTTAAACTTTAAGATTAATTAATTTTTTATAAAACTTATCAATTATTAGTCTTTTATAAATCATTGTTATCATCTTTAATTTACCTTGTTATTACCTTCATTTATTTATTGTTGTTGGTATTGTTATTAATGTTAATATTCTTATTATCAAAAATCATTATTAAGATTTTTTTTTCATTTAATTATTATGAAATTATTTACGTGATCAACTTTCAAGTTAAAGAATTAAAACAATAAGCATCAGTAACCCATAGATTCTAATCAAAGGCATAAATAATTTAACCAAGTTAACTTTTTAAATTAACGAAACTACGAGATGTTACAGTCTCCACCCCTATTAGGGAGCATAGCGTACTCGTTGATGCACGGGTCCGAAACTTGGCTCTGATACCATTTGTAACAACACATGTAATTGTATCATGATATTTTTCGTTTTGTCCCTGACAAGTTGCCAATCTTGAAACTCATAGTTTTGTTTTCAATCGACTAATTGCTTGAGGTTTCATAAAAATTCATTTATAACTTACATTAAGGTTACTTATATTAAAAGTAAGAGTTAAATGTGTTTTGTGTCCTGAGGTTTAATTATCATTTGAATCCAAAAGTTTAAAATATTGTCATTTGCATCCATTGGTTTTATTAAAATTGTCATTTGAATCCATTTGATTATATCTAACTAACACGGTTAACTTTTTCCGTTAACTTTCCAATATGAGAGTTATTTTAGTCAAAATAATTACAAAATAAAGAGTTAACTCACGTGAGTATTTTTATGTGTTCAGTCTTTTTTGATAATTACAGTTATGATTTTACTTTATGATAGTTTTTTGTTGTTTTTGTCTTGTTAATATAACTTGGTTTAGTAATAGTGTTACTTTTGTCTATTTTGTTAAACATAAATTTTTTGATTTAAAGTTTAATTATGGTATGATGATTGATGATTTTTTATTATTATGGTTACAATTATTAATTGTTCTTATACTTTTATGATAATCTATCTTTTATGGTTATGATTCAAATAATTTATGTTATATGATTTGTTTGTTTATTTTTATATATTTTTGTTATATATTTTATAGAGTTAGAAATAAGTCACTTTTAGTTAGTTATCCTTATATTATTTTATCTAATAGGACGTCTAGATGTGTATTTTTTGATGAAATAAAAAAAAGCTGACCAATCATTCATGGCAAATTAAAATTGCAATGGTGATTGCCAAAAGAGAGCGAACGCGTAAAACTTCTCACGTAGGGTTGATTTTTTATTTTGTGATTGTTTTGACTAAAATACCCCTAATGTAAGAAACTTAACAGAAAAACTTAACGATGTTAATAAGGAGTAGTTAAGTGGATTAAAATGGCAAGTTTTGTGAAACTTTTGAATGCAAATGATAAAATTTAAACTTTTAGATTAAAATGACAATTTATATGAAACCTAATGAATATAAAACAAATTTAACTTTAAAAGTAAATAAGTAGTAAGGAGAAGAAATTTCATCAGAGTAAAACATTAGGTATACATGTTTACATGAATCTTACAGTTCTCTAAATAAATTTATTTTTGTATTTCGTAACCTCTCTATATATGCATAAATGAAAGCTCCTTAACTATGCTTTATAATGCGAAACTTAACTTTATTGTCGGTATTTATCATCTCATTTGCTTGCACTTTAAGACGTGTCTGGTTCTTGATAGTAATCCAAATGAAACCGTGGTGTGTCCTCATCACATGTGGAGAGACCATCGAGCGTGAAACCGACATTGATTAAGAATCGAGTACACGAGATGGGTGTTCAATCATAGACTTGTGTGGTTGTATTTCATCTATGTTGTTTGTAAATGCAACAAAGATGTCAAAAAGGCATACATATGTACCAAGTGTTGATGTTGTTGCTTCCCCATTTCTAATCACTTGTTTTTCTACAAGTACAAAATGCACATGCCAAACACTTGTACTATTTAAACAATCACATGTCTTCTCGTTCCCTTTTCACAAATTCACTGTCGTTATGTTTTAATTGACTAAATTCAGTGTAAAATATAGATTCTTTTGTACTACTTCAATAATCATGATCTCTTCTTTAAATGAAATTTCACTTCAAAAAGACATAACTACTATGTAAATAGGGTAATTTTTTTAACGACTAACTCACACATCATTCAAGTATACTTTTAAATCTATACTTATTTTTTATTCACTACGGGACTTGAATCCTTGAACTTTAATCACATGAAAAGAGACGTCTTTTTTTACATACATTGATAACATTAGTCTACTAACACTTAAGGATTTAATAGGGTTACTAACGACATTAGAAAGAATTCTTTTATGAAGTTTTGTTATACCAATTAAGTAAACATGTTATGTCACTAATTTAATTTTAAAATCTATTGATAAACAAGATTACGAGGTTCCTTTTGTTAATCATATCAATTAGTATCCGAATTTTTAGTTGTTTGATCTCCACCACATAGCTGAGTTGGTTTCGAAGAAAATTCCAACACTGTTAAGAATGAACCCGAATTCGATTACTATCTAGGCTCTTAGTTGTTTGGCCTCTAGCACGTAGCTGAATTGGTTATCGGAGATAATTCTTAGAGTGTTAAGAATAAAAGTGAATTCAATTAACTTGTTTACCTCTCATGTGACAAGTATAATATAGTTTGACATGATCAAGTCAGGATTACGTAAAGATTTAAATTTTTTAAGATGTAAGTATAGATGATTAATACGATCAGAATAGAGCAACTTCAAAAACAAAATTAATAAGCTTTGAATTAACAGAAAATAGATTAAAAAAATCTAAAACAATGATTACTTAAGGAAAGTGATTTAGGAAAACGACCGATGGGTGATTGAGAGGGTAATTAAACAGGGTGTTTTGGGAATCAAGCCACGTGGTATGTCTGGTTTAAATCTTTCTTAATTATTAATCCAATCTAAAATCTAATTAATCGTCTTGTCAATGCTTCCACTAATATTGACATAACTAAAGATACTAACTGCTCTTTTGTCTTGTAAAAATTTATGATATGTTTTTAACATATTATCTATGTTTATTTAGGGTAGGCAAAATAAATATACTTTTAAAATTTTATTGGCCCTAATGAAAACGTCAAATAGACGCAAAAAAGAGGAAATATTACTGAAAGAGTAAGTTAAAGGGGTAGGGTTGATGTAAAGTTTAATGTGTTAAATAAACAAGTTTACGTGTCGAATCTACATATGAGTATGCATTTAGTTAACCGGTTAATATAGATGGGACATTGTGAGAGATTGTAAAAGTTTAAAACAATGATATCAAAACCTTCAAAAAATATATTATGTAAAGTTAACAAGAATTTTATGAAATAAAATCGTTGGGTTGAATGTGAATATGTGATACAGTCGACTTATGGTAAGAAATATACAAATAAAAATGCATTCGGTCTATGTATTTTAGTTAAACGAACAATATAAAGTTTTACGATTATTACTATTATTGTATAGATGATTATAATTATAAATACATCATTCATATTGATCTATAAAAAGGTAAAAACAAAACCCGGGTGATATTAGGCATATATATATATATATATATATATATATATATATATATATATAATATATATATATATATATATATATATATATATTATAGGTTATAGATTTTAGCAGTGTCTAGTTTATTATATTCATATTATATATCCCAAAAGAAAGAAAAATAAACATGATATTAGTAAGGATTTTTAGTTATATATATATATATATATATATATATAATATATATATATATATATATATATATATGAATCAAGTGTTACACCTATGAAAGTATACATCATTAATCTTTTCATGTTTCTAGACATATAAAACTAGAAATCCTTACTAATATCATGTTTATTTTTCTTTCTTTTGGGATATATAATATAAATATAATAAACTAGACACTGTTAAAATCTATAACCTATAATAAAATAATGTTTTTTAAAACACGTGTTATCATTCTAGCATATCATATGACACATATCATCCAACTAGCATATCAAAAAAATTATTTTCCCGCCTCTATCTTATAATAAATACAAAAATTATAAAAACAATTAATTAACTTTTCTTTTTTAACTAAAATATGTTTAAAAATATATTTATATTTGTGTTTTTTTTCTCTCTCATATTAAAGGATAATTATTGTAAATAAGTAAACTAAACTACTAAACGATAAAATATAAATATATTTATTTTAATAATTTATTAATACATATTAAATATAGAGTAATAATTTTAATTCATTATGTGTTATAACTTTTAAATATTTATTATATTTTTATTTCATCAATGATTAATAACATTTAAAAAATAAATATTCTTAAAACTAATGATTTAAATATCTTTTATTTAATCCACTCATATAATACACAAGCTCTAACATATTTTTATAGTATAATTTGATCAATGCTAGAGGATGGTTATGATACATAATCTGACATAAATCAAAACCACTGTGTATCCTTAAAAGCACATTGAATCACTAAAATATTCTCAAGTTTTTAAAGCCTAAGGCATGTCGTTATAAATGAGGCTCCACATTTCGCACAATAGTGGTTTTTTTTTCTATATTGAACTATATAAAAAATCTAATAGGGATAATTAATGTATGTGTGTAATGAATTGATGATTATCATGTGTAACATGATGTAATATGAGTCTTAGATGTTTATAGTATAATGGGCTTGATTAATAACTTTATTGACCTATATAAACACATACATGCATATCCTACATATATAATATATGTATGTAGAGATGAGCAATTACCAATATTCATTACATCTTTTTTTTTTAATTTAAGATTAAGAAAATAAACGTTTTGTTTTTGTTCCGGAAGTATATAGAATGAGATAAAGGAGTATATACAAACATCATCATGTGAATCATTCAACTTCAAATTAATAAACAGAGACAAAGTTAAAGTAAAGAATGTTTTTAGCATAAACCATAAACATCAAATTTTGGGACATCGTAAGGTGTGTTATTATTTATGTAAAGGGTATATAAGATATAGATGCTCAAATTTTCATTTATTTAAAGTAGATACAAACCTCATCGTGTGGATCAACTAACTTCACACACACACAAGAAAAAAAAACACTCAAGCACGAAACTACTTGTATGACACAATCACTTGAATAATAAATGGACTGGAGTTGACACATATTGTAATTAGGTGTACTTATATTGTAATTAGGCGGGAGTCTGGACGCAACAATTACCTTGGTTCTTATCCGTCCGGCTCATTAGAAACCATAAAACGGAGCTAAACTTTAGTGGCTAAACTTGGAAAAATAAAAATTCATTGTAAATGGTTTAATGGTCAAACTCTAAAATCCTAAACTTAATGGTCAAAGTATTAAAAATGTATAAGTGGTCATTGTTGTTAAACTCCAAGACCTTAAAGTTTAGTGACTAAAGTCAAAAAGACAAATCAGTTGTCAAATTTTAAGATCTTAAACTTTAGGGGTCAAAGTCCAGAAACAAATCGACAACCAAAATGTAATATATTAAACTCTAGTGGCAAAACTTGAAAAATTAAAATTTCACTTTAAATAGTTCAAACACTAAAATCCTAAACTTAAGTGGCCAAAGTCAAATAATCAAAAGTTAAAATACATAAAACTAATATTGTTAAAATTTAAAAATCAATAACTAAACTATTTAATTCCCTTTGTAATTAATAATAAAGTAACAATGGTTTTGTTTTAAAAAAAAACTAAAGGAGAAAATATAAAAATAAGAAATTGATTTGTTACTCTGTTTAAACTATCCATTATATAAACATTGTACAAGTTTCAATTCTGTACATTTAAAGATAATAAATTTAACATGTCACACGTATTATTAACTGACTATATGTTAATTAAAAAGGATGAAAAATAGTTAAGTTTGTGGTATTTGCATTTTGACCACTATAGTTTCTTGCTTTTTAATTTTCCCCACATCATCATGGTCCTTAACATCCCTCGTGGTGGTCTTTTACATCGCCACTTCATCTTTTCTAGAGAGAACATAGAGAAACAATGAGAAAGAATGGGCCTTTAGTCATTGTTCATTCATTCGATATGAGAAGTGAAAAGAGAATGGGAGGTGGGAGCGTCACCATTGCCATCAACCATTTCATATAAATACCAATTGTCCGATGATTTGAGTTCTTCTTAGGTGTCAGTGATGAGTCATAATCGCCTTTGTTGTTCTTGATTTTCCTCTTCGAATAACTTAGGGTTTTGAATTGTTCATTTGATGAAGATGAGACTATTCTCATCTATGAAATGTTTGAATGTTTTTTATTCTGTCTTTAATGAATTATAGCGATGTCTTTGGGCTAATATATTCCTCTTGTTCATTGTTGATGGTAAACCAATCCTTTTGGGTGTTAACAGTTGTAATGATAAGCTAGCACTCATTTGGTCCTCGATTTCGTTTGAAATATGATGTTGTTGGTCATTGTGTTTTTCTAAACACCATTGTGTGTTTTTTTCTAAAATTATAAGCTTTAAGAAACATGATAGTAAAATAACTTTGTTGTGTTTTTAAGTATTTAAAATACAATAATAAAATAACTATTAAGTTATCTAATACATTATAGACGATAACAAGATAACAGATATTATATAAAACATAAAACACAATGATAAGTGTGTCATTGTGTTTTTTTGCTCGTCATTGCTAAACATTTTTAATGATGACTTTATAAAAACACATTAGTGAAATAACATTATTTTGTAATTTTAATAATAAACACATAATAATAAAAAAACAATAAGTTTGTATAATATATAGAAAACATTAACAAAAATAAAACAAAATTATCTTAAACATAAATGAATACATATAAAAGATAATAAAAAATAATTGACATAATAACATGACATATTAAACACAATCACCTCAAGTATTTAATATAATAATAAGATGTATTTGACATAAAAATCAAAATATTATTTCCTTTAAGAAACGATATATTACATGTCAAAGTTAAAATCCACATTAGAATTTTTACAAAAACACCCTCTTTCTATAATCCTATCCAAACTATAAAAAAATTGTTTCATAAAAGTTATACATCACAAGTTAAGCTTGTACATAATGAATAGTAAATGTGTGTTTTATGCCGACATTACAATTTACTATTATATAAAATGACATAATTGTTATTGATTATATGGTTGTCTTTTAATAAACAACAATAATATTACATTTATATCATAATCATAATCATAAGGAGAATCATAATCATATGAGTGTGATGTAAGAACTAAAACGATGTAACTAATAAAATAAGAGTATCAATAACATTTTTAAAGAATGTTCTTAGGCACTTGGTAGAGTTCTCGCCATTTCTCACCATTTGTCGCCGTTGGGTGGGGGTTCGGCTTTGGCCATTCTGTCGTACACAAGGATGTCAAGAATGGCTTGGTGATGACTTTGTTTTTTAGTAATCCTATATGTATATTAATTGTATATATGAAGAGATATTTGTTTAGAAATATAAAGATGTGATGATGTGGTATGTTTTTTCTTTCTTTCTTTTTTTTAATTTTATCATTTTTGGTTTTAGGCCGTGTTTGATGTTGTCTGACCCATCTCCGACCCCTGACTGGCTGACTCGGTCAGCCGGTCAGGGTGTTTGATCTTCACGTGTTTACAGTTGACCCGGTCGGTGCCTCTGACCGAGACCTAAAAAATTCGGTCACTGACCCGATCGTTGCCATTCCCGCACTGCACCATTCCCCCACTGCACCTCATCTCCGTCGTCTTCTTCTTTTGCAATCGCTGCCGTTCATCGCTGCCGTTCATCGCTGTCGTTCATCGCTGTCGTCGTCTGACCCGCAGCTGCCGTTCATCGCTGCCGTTGCTCACCTTCACCGTTGCTCACCTTCACCGCCTCCGTCACCATCTTTGTCGTCTTCTCAAGGTAATCACTAATCACATCTTTTGTTTCTACTTCGATTGATTTGCTCAAGTCTGATTTTGGATGATTGGATTTGGTTGAGATCGATTGATTTGCTCAGATTCAAGGGCTGTTTGAGGTCGATTGTTGTGTATGTAAGGGGTTGTTTGGATTTGTTGATTTTGGTTGACGATTTTGGATGTTGATTTTGGATTTGTTTGTTAATTTGTTTGTTTGTTGATTCGTTAGATGTGTATGTATATGGGTATGTAGATGTGTATGTAGATGGGTATGTATATGTGTATGTATATGGGTATGTATATGTGTATGTATATGTATATGTATATGGGTATGTAGATGTGTATGTAGATGGGTATGTATATGTGTATGTATATGGGTATGTATATGTGTATGTATATGTCTATGTATATGGGTATGTAGATGTGTATGTAGATGGGTATGTATATGTGTATGTATATGGGTATGTATATGTGTGTGTATATGGGTATGTATATGTGTATGTATATGTATATGTATATGGGTATGTATATGTGTATGTATATGTATATGTATATGTCTATGTATATGGGTATGTAGATGTGTATGTAGATGGGTATGTATATGTGTATGTATATGGGAATGTATATGTGTATGTATATGTGTATGTATATGTATATGTATATGGGTATGTAGATGTGTATGTAGATGGGTATGTATATGTGTGTGTATATGGGTATGTATATGTGTGTGTATATGGGTATGTATATGTGTATGTATATGTATATGTATATGGGTATGTATATGTGTATGTATATGGGTATGTATATGTATATGTATATGGGTATGTAGATGTGTATGTATATGGGTATGTATATGTGTATGTATATGTCTATGTATATGGGTATGTAGATGTGTATGTAGATGGGTATGTATATGTGTATGTATATGTATATGTATATGGGTATGTAGATGTGTATGTAGATGGGTATGTATATGTGTATGTATATGGGTATGTATATGTGTATGTATATGTCTATGTATATGGGTATGTAGATGTGTATGTAGATGGGTATGTATATGTGTATGTATATGTATATGTATATGGGTATGTAGATGTGTATGTATATGGGTATGTATATGTGTATGTATATCTTGAAATAACAAATTGGTTCTTGATCTAGGCATGACAGAAAGAAAAGCTAGAGTTAATTGGAAGTCGGATTGTGTTGATAAAACTTTTCTCGAAGCATGTATACATGAAATAACAAACAACGGTCGTGAGGGTAGTAGCCTTAAAGCAAGCTCATGGAAAGTTGTTGCCGAAAAACTAAAAAATTATCATAATTTTATGGTTGATCATAAACAAATGAAAAATCGATATGACTACCTAAAGTCAAAGTATGGGGCATGGGTCAAATTGAAAAACAAAACGAGGAATATTTATGATCCTATAACCAACACTTTCAATATGAGTGATGAAGAATGGGAAGCGGAGGCAAAGGTATTTTTTTAATATGAAATATTTTTAATAAGATTATTGTTTGTTTAGTATCTTGATTATATTTATAAAAATTTCAAACAGTTAAACAAGTTTGTGGAAAAGTTGAGACATGCTCCCCTTCCTTACCCTGATCTTTGTACCAAATTGTTTGAGGGGGTGACCGCGACTGGCATTCATAGTTGGGGGCCATCTTCTACACTTCGTCATCCAGCTGAAGAATATTTTGAACATGAGTTGGATGATGTTATGTGCACTCAAATGGAAACAGAGCTCCCACCTGTAAGTGAAGAATCCTCTGGCCGGTCAAAACGAAAAGCAAGTTCTAAAACTAGTAAAGAAGTGCGTAGGAAAACAATAAATGACGACTTAAGAGAAGTTGGGAATGAAATTATCAATGTTGCAAAGATGTTGGTGGAAAAAAATAATATTGACAATGAAATGGATGCATGCATGGATAAGCTAGAAAAAATGGAATGGGGGGAAGAAGATCCGAGATATAACACAGCTCTTTTGTTATTCGGTGAAAATGCTGATATTAGAAAAGTTTGGTTACGTCTTAAGCCGGTGAGTTACGAGTCGTGGGTGAGAAATGCTGGGAGAAAGTTTGGATTATTCGGTTGACTTATGTGTTTTGTATGACTTTTGATTGACAGTTGTATGCCTTTGTATGATCCTATGACATTTGTATTAGCACGAACTTTCTATGACATTTGTATTAGCACGAACTTTCTATGACATTTGTATTAGCATGAACTTTCTATGACATTTGTATTAGCATGACCTTTCTATGACATTTGAAAGTTGTATGAATTTTGTATTAACAGGACAAATATGTATACGGATGGTGAAATTTTATCTTTTTTTATACTTTCATGGTATTGGTTGAAGTTGGCCCGGAAAAGGAAACGAGATGGTAGAATTGAAAGAATAAGAGATAATGATTCTGCTTTAACAGGGCGTGCATACACACATGAATTACTACATGGATCTTCTACACAATGTCAAGAAATGATGAGACTTTCACGCGAGGCTTTTCTACTATTATGTAATCATTTTACACAACGAAATTGGGTGCGAGCTAGTAGGACGATAAGCATTGAAGAGAAAATAGCTATGTTCTTACATATTATAGGGCATAATGAACGGTTCCGAGTAGTTAAACGACGATTTCAACATTCCAATCAAACGGTTCATAAATGTTTTCACGAGGTTCTAGGTGCAATGATGTGTTTTGCTAAAGAAATTATAGCACCAACATCTTCAAATGAAACAACAAATACCTCGGAACGACTTCAAAGGCTAAAATGAATATTTCGTGGAGCAATAGGTGCTTTAGATGGAACTCTTGTACATGCAGTTGTGCCCACTACTCAACAAACTTGTTTTAGGGGAAGAGGTAAAGGTGAATGTTATCAAAATGTGTTAGGAATATGTGATTTTGATATGATATTCACATTTGTATGGGCTGGATGGGAAGGCGTAGCACATGATTCACGGGTTTTGAAAGAAGTTGCATTTAATCCGACATCTGGATTTCGATTCCCTCCACCAGGTTATAATAAAATTATATATTTTATTATTAAATATATTATTTGTATTCTTCATATAATAGCTGTCACACTGTCATTTACAGATAAATATTACCTTTGCGACGCTGCATATACCAACACTCGTGGATTTATGACTCCATACCGCAACACTAGGTATTGGTTAGCCGATTTCCGACGACGAAGACCGATAACTAAGGAAGAAAGATTTAATCATGCTCATGCTTGTCTTAGAAATGTTATTGAGCGTGCTTATGGTGTATTGAAGGCAAGATTCCCAATCCTAAAGCAAATGGCTCCTTATCCATTTCTAGTGCAAAGAGACGTAGTTATTGCTTGTTTTGCAGTGCATAATTTTATAAGAAAATACAACATTCAAGATGAATTATTTACAAACTTTGAAGATAACACTATGATTACCCCTAATGGTGAAGGTGAAGGAAGTGAGGGTCAAAACACACAAGCCATAGAGTGGGGTTCAGAAGGCGTTGAATATATGGCTACTTTGCGTGACCAAATTGCCAATCAACTGCTTTCAGATGCTTCAAGTTAGATTTGTATGCAAACTCTTGTAATATGTTTGAAATTGGATGTGTTTGTTTGGATTATGTGTGATTTTTGTTTAATTTGTATTTTGTATGACATTTTACATTTTAAGGTATTATGTTATTTTTATATATTTGACTATTTTTATTGATTACACAACAGTAGTTAAATTCAAACTCGTCAGAACAACGGACGATATGGTTAAATTCAAATTCATTCAGCAGACTCAGTCAGATACATAATCAAACAGCCAACTTTCAGTAAGATCTGACCCAGTCAGAACTTCTTACTGGATCAGCTTCTTACTCAGTCAGATCTTACCCGATCAGCACAATCAAACAGCCCCTTAATCTTCTTATCAAGTGGGCTTATAGTGTTTTTAGAAAATAGTATATTTCTGATACGACAATATATATTTTTAAAGTGTTTTTTATTTAATTATTGGAATCTCAAATAAGATTTCTTTTAATAATAAGCGAAATAATTGTGATTGATTTGAATGAGAAACCAATTAGATTTGCCGCACTAATTTCTAAACAAAATAATTATTGATGTGATGTTATGTTTTCATTTAAACATAGGCTTGGGTTATTATAACATCTATATTTATTATTAAAACACCATCGTCTATTTATCTTTGTTTGTATCGAAACATATGTATGAAAAAATAATTAAAAAGAAAATGCGTGTCTTAAAAAACTAATGTGTATACTAATAACAAACCTCTAAAACATATATATAAATAATAAAAAATGTTAAAAAGATTTAATGTTCAACATACATATAATGTAATTAAAATAAAGGTCTTAAGTTCAATCCCAAATATAATGTAATTAAAATGTGTAAGTTGTATGAGTAGTTAAGGTTGTTAAAATGATAAATTAAAATACATCAAATAAAATATTTCACGTAATATCAGTGGCAAAGAACCATATTTATACATAACAAATACAACTTCTAATTGACGCATGTCGTATATATGTCTCGTCAATTTTGTTTTTTTGTTTTTCACTCGTATTGAGTAATAACAATTTATAATTGTTTTTTATAATTTTTTTATTTTAAAAAAGGTAGGTTTGTTTCATAAAACAATTTAATAAATTATACATTTCGTTTGTATATTTTACAAGACATTTTAAAATTATAACTATATAATATTTCTGAAAATTGTATTAAAAAATACTTTATATAGTATAGATATGTAATATGCATAATCTTATTACTAAATATATAATGTTAGTCCATGTAATTCATCAAGTTTTAACCTAGTTATATCACTAGCTAGACACATGGTGAGGTTTGCTTAGACCTTTTTTTTGTTTTTGTTTTTTTCAATCGATTTTCTATGTACATAAAAGAGTAAAATAGAAAGATTAAAACGAGAAAACCACTCTAGAGAGGTGGTGAAAGTGTGCATGGGTTTCCTCCACCCACCTAGGTTGTTTATATTCTCGACTCTTTTTAATATTTTATTGTTGTTTTTTTATAATATCTTTTTTTAGTTATGTTTTCTTTTTATTTTTCTAGGGTTTTCAGTTTGTTTTATGTTTCATTGTAGT
The DNA here is from genome assembly GCA_025506515.1 of Flaveria trinervia. Taxonomy (NCBI): domain Eukaryota; kingdom Viridiplantae; phylum Streptophyta; class Magnoliopsida; order Asterales; family Asteraceae; genus Flaveria; species Flaveria trinervia. The sequence continues at coordinate 5,094,760 of CM046457.1, read as the reverse complement.
ATCCAAGTAGCCTTTATTATCCTCTTATTTTTACATTACAAATCATAGCACTTCATTCTATCAATGTTTGAGAATACATAATCACGATTTACCCCGCCATAAAGTATGGTTATAAATTTAGTTATATGTTAATAACAAACACTTAGGTAAAGGTTTCTCTCAAAAATTGAAAAATAGGAACAATTGTAACAAATATTACATGAATAATATTTTAACACTTAGGTAAAGGTTTCTTTACACTATTTATTTTATAAATTGATTATAACAATATCAGACCTTAAGTGTTCAAAATTTATTTAACAAATATTAAATGGATAATATTTTATCTAAATATACATGCATATGCATTATATACATATGCACATATTTTATACATTTCTAAAAAAATCAGAACAACCAAGATAAACAAAATATCAAAGAAATAGTAAAAACTGATAAATAAACCACAATTTTTAATTTTGCACTTTGATTAGAGTAAATGTACACGTATAAAGTGGTTTTCATACCGTCCACAACATAGTATGGGTGTGCATTTTGTGGGTTGACCCGGTTTAAAACACATGAATTGCCACGTGATAATTGAGACCGACTCATGTATGGGTTAGCAGTTCGGGTCTAGAGTTATGCATTCTTTATGTAAATGGTCACTAGTCGGTTTTGGTCCAAACCACGAGTAGCGGTCGGTTTCGCTTCTGAAAATTACTCTCCCTATAATATATTTATATGCAAGTGTATTCATTCTTATTTTGAACGACCATGGTAATTCAAAATATTTTATTATATTGTGTTTTTAAAGTTACTTGAATATAAGAACACAAAAATAATTTCTTTCACATTCTTAGGGGCTGTTTGTTTGGTCTGACCCGACTGACTCGGTCAGCCGATCAGCCCGTTTGATACGCTTGAAATCAGATCTGACCGGGTCCTTTTGGTCTGACCCGGACCTGAATTTTAAACATGTTGACCGGGTCCTTTTCATTTGACCAAGACCAAGGTGATGCTGGAGGTGGTGGCGGTGATGCTGGAGGTGGTGGCGGTGATGCTGGAGGTGGGTGGTGGGTGAAAGAGACGGTGAAGAAGATGGATGAAGATGAGATGTTTAGTGGTGATTTGGTTAAAGGTGATTTATATATAAGGTGATTTGCAGAGACGGTTTTTGAGTCAGTCAGATACCGAATTAAACAACCAAGTTTCAGTCAGACGCATACCCAGTTAAAACATCTTACTGGGTCAGTTTCTGACCTAGTCAGATCTTACTAAGTCAGTGTAATCAAACAACCCCTTATTATTTTTTCTCTTTAAAATCCTGATTTTAGTTTTCAACTTTTCTACCTTCTCTTCTCTTACCTCACTAAATGAACCCAAAACGTAACTTTCAAACTTTCCTTTCATTTCATTTCATAAAAAACCCTACAAAACTATTATTATCTTTTTTTCCGGTACCGTTCTCTTTCATCCTTATATAAACTTGAAAACATAATTTTAAAAAATATTTAAACCCAGGTTTCCTAATAAATCTCTCAAATCTCGTTGGTTCACAAATTTGTCAAGAATTAAAATTAGAATTAGAAAATCTTCCATCCAAAATTCTTTTTAATTAGTCAACAGATAGAATTAAATTGAAAATTTTCACATCCAAAATTAAATATTTCAATTCCACTAAAAACTAACCAACCAAACACGTTATCAATTTCAACAAAATTCCATTCCAATCTCAAACAATCCCTAAAAACCGTCTCACAATTACAAAATATGCTTTCAACCAAGTGTATTTAATAATTGAAAGGTTTGGTTTTTTCTATATTATAGTTTTACATCATCATAAATCACAATCCATCCACCACCACCACCCAATCCCTCTGTCACCACACCGGACGACGTCGTTTCCACCACCACCACCATCACCACCACCACCGCCACCACCACCGCCACCACCACCGCCACCACCACCACCCCATCACCACCACCACCGCCACCGTCACCACCACCACCTAGGGTTCCGTTCCCCTCACCGGATCTCCGTTTTCACACACACACACCACCACCACCACTCTCACACCCTCTCTCCTCACACCACACCACCAGATCCACCGCACTCGATCCTCCGATCACCCTCTCCGATCGGGCATTTTCATTACCCGATGAGAATGCCCGAAGGATGAGCAAACGCACCGACGACAACGACAACAACAACGACGACGACTTCTTCCACGACTCCCTCGATCGATTACTCTCCTCCACCACCTGCTCCTCATCCTCCTGTTCCGAATACTGCTCAGAAAACGAAAACGATGAACCTGATGGTGATTGTGATACTAATATTGCTCTAATTGATCCCAATTGCAGTGGTGTTTGTGGTGCTAATGGTTTTAAACGCCCCTTGCCTATACCTAAGTTCCCGATGGGCGTTGTGAACAGCTACGATGTGTGGATCTCACGGCCGGCGTCGGTGGATGAACGCCGGACGCGGCTGCTCCGCCAGATGGGGCTCAGCCGTGATTCGTCGCTCCTCCGGCGTAAACCCTATTTTTCGTCGGTATCAGATCACGTCGTTAGATCGAAATCGGATGATCACGACAAGTGTAATTCGAGTTCTGATTTGAACTTGTGGAATGAAATTCGTTCTAGTGATTTGTTTTCGTCGCCTGTTGGTACAACAAGTGTAATTAGCAACGATGAGATCTCTGTTAATGCTGATTTGCGTGCGAAAGCGCGCGGTGGGAGAGTTGTTAAGTTGGGTGAGGAGATTAGGGGATATGATAATTTGAAGGATTTGAATTGGGATGTTAGTAGTAATGATGGTGAAGTGGGAGAAGCTGTTGGTAACGATGCAGTGTGTTTGATTAAGAATCTTGATAATGGGAAGGAGTTTGTGGTGGATGAGGTTAGAGAGGATGGTATGTGGGGGAAGCTTAAAGAGGTTGGAACGGGTAGGCGTTTGACGATGGAGGAGTTTGAAATGTGCGTTGGGCGTTCGCCTATCGTTCAAGAATTGATGAGGAGGGAGGATGTGGAGGCTGGTGATAAGGATTTAGAGATCAACAATGGTGAAAATGAGGCTAAATTGAAGAAGAAAGGTGGGTGGTTGAAGAATATTAGAAATGTAGCTAGTTCGGTTGCAGGTTATAAGGAGAGACGGAGTAGTGAGGAGAGAGATACGTCGTCTGAAAAGGGTGGAAGACGGTCTAGCTCAGCGACTGATGATAGTCAGGATGTTTCATTTCATGGTCCACATAAAGTTCGCGTTAGACAGTATGGGAAGTCTTGTAAAGATCTTTCGGGGTTGTATAAAAGCCAGGAGATACAGGCTCACAATGGGTCGATCTGGACGATCAGTTTAGTTTAGATGGGAAGTATCTTGCTAGTGCTGGTGAGGATTGTGTCATTCATGTTTGGCAAGTTGTATCATCAGAAAGAAAAGGTGATCTTTTGTTTGATAAACATGAAGATGGGAATTTAAATGTGTTGCTGTTGTCGAATGGGTCGCCAGATTTAGGTTTGGCATCACCAAATTGGAATGGGCAAACTGAGAAAAAGAGAAGAGGAAGGTTATCGATAAGCAGAAAGTCGACTAGTTTGGACCATATTGTAGTGCCACAAAGTGTGTTTGGACTCTCAGAAAAGCCGTTTTGTTCGTTTGAAGGACATTTGGATGATGTGCTTGACTTGTCATGGTCCAAATCTCAGGTTAGCTAGCAATGGTTGATCAAATTACTTCTGTAGATTACTTAGTTGCAGTCATATCATTCTTTTGTGTGGGAAAATTAAAAAAAAAAAGCTTGTCTTTCACTGTTAACATGACATGGGTATGATTCTTGCTCTTCCTTGTAAGTATTCATGATTAGAGTCTCCTCGCACATATGTTAAGCTTCTAGATATTTTAGCTTTTTAATTATGTTATATAGGCTCCTACGTTCCATTTGCACAAATTGTTTAATATTTTCATGTTGCTGTCTTGTTGTCAATGGTCTGGCTAATGCCAAATATAATATCATGTTTTATTTACCAGTGTGGCCAAAGTCAGTTGCATCATATTGACACTGATCGAATTTTTACCTGATCAAACCAAGGTAGTGTACATGGCTATTACTCTATATACTTTTCAATTAGTAATTCAGCAAGGCATGTAGGAATGGAGACTTGGCCAATTGATGAAGGTGAAATAATCTTTATTTTATTACTCTTTTCTGAACCAAACATGCTCTTTCAAGTACCATGCACACGTGATTTGTGTTAATGAGGTTTCTATTTGACTTTTGAAATGTATGAGATGTATATGATGGTTGGCTTAAATCCATACACTCTGGTCAGAACTAAAAAGGAAAGAGATCCTGCATAAGTGCTCTTATATGGAAACCACAAGACATGAAGTCTGATGAATTAAAGGGTATGGGACTTGTGAAAATATCTTAGATTTGCTTAATGAGGACAATGTTTCTTGTAAATTCAATTTAGTTATTCCTTTTGGAAGAATTTTTGATTGTTTCTTTAGTTTGGCATATTTGTCGGTAGATTTGTATGTGTACATGCCCAACCAACTAAATGTTTGCATCCTATTGATGTAGTGAGCGATTTAAAAGATTTACATACTTTTGGGGGTGAAATGAAGCATATATAAAAACTTCTTATTGGCAGACACTTTCATTTTCAGCATTTGCTCTCATCGTCAATGGACAAAACCGTGCGGTTGTGGGAGTTGTCTAGCAAGTCATGTTTGAAGATATTTTCTCACAATGACTATGGTACTATGAACTGATGTATTATATTTAACTGGAATGTATGTTTCTTTATGATTACTAACTATCTTGTTTTTTCTTCATTTTTTATTGGTTAAATACAGTAACTTGCATTCAGTTCAATCCTGTTGATGATAGATATTTCATCAGTGGATCGCTTGATGCTAAAGTTCGCTTATGGAGCATTCCTGAGCATCAAGTGGTTGATTGGAATGATATGCATGAAATGGTCACTGCTGCTTGCTATACACCAGATGGTCAGGTTGAAGCCCATAAAATTACTGTTCAACTTTCATCATTTTTAATTAAAGGTGACATGATGGTGGGCCACATGGGTTGGCTAATGGCCTAATGGGTTCAAGCTGAAGTGGGTCAGTTTTAGACTTTAGTAGCGGTTGAAACATGCTGGGTCGGGTTGGGTTCACCCACAATATTATGTTGTCCATTTAAAATGATCAGTTATTGCCTTGATTATGACAATATGACTACAAAAGCACTATTATTACGATAATTATTTGTATCTTTGAACAAAAAGTCAAAAACAGTCTTGAACCCATTTTACCTTGCTCTATTCTCCTTTTAGCTAAATATTTTACGTGATCAGTTTGAGATGAGACAACCAGCTGACCCAAACATAAGTAATATGGTATAAATTGCCGGCCCCATTTTTAGAAGTAGAATGATTTCATTTTTCGTATATGCCTAATCTGATTTTTACTGATGGAACTTTTTTTTGTTCTTGAAGGCTGCACTTGTTGGTTCATACAAGGGGAGCTGCTGTTTATACGACACGATTGGTATGTGATATATTTGCGTGTGTGCTTATAATTATTCTTTTTTCTAAGTTTGTCTGTCGCTCTGTGCTCATTCCTTTTACTAAATTTTTTTGCAGAAAATAAGTTGCAGCAAAAGAGTCAGATCAACTTGCAGAACAAAAAGAAGAAGGCCCGTCATAAAAAGATCACTGGTTTTCAGGTAAAAATTAAGCTAGTACACGCCTTCATAGTTAATACTGATTTTTGGTGTATGATTATTAATATATTACTACAAGTATTATCAACATTATTTTTGAGCTGCAATATCATAGTACCTCTACAGTTTGTTCCAGGTACATCAGAAGTACTCATTACATCTGCAGATTCACGGGTTCGTGTTGTTGATGGCCTTGATTTAGTTCACAAATTCAAAGGTAATATTTACAAGATTTTTGTAATCATTTTTTCTAGCACATTAGTTATCTATAAAAAATATTGAAATAAGAAAGGTAAAATTTACCAGATTTTTGTAATCATTTTTTCTAGCACATTAGTAAGCCAACCAAACCATTTTGATCCATTACCTGAGGTCCTGACCCACCTGTGGTGATTCTATTACAGGATTTCGCAGCACAAACAGGCAAATTTCAGCCTCGGTGACATCAGACGGGAAATATGTGGTTTGCGCAAGTGAGGATTCCCAAGTGTATGTTTGGAAGCATGAAGGTGATTCCCGGGCTAGCAGAAACAAAAGTGTAACCGCTACTCAGTCCTATGAGCACTTCCACTGTCAAGATGTATCAGTAGCCATCCCATGGCCCGGTAAAACCGACGCTTGCTGCATCCAAGACGGGCTTTCTGGAGAACCCAATAGGCACAGTGGGGACCACTTTGAGGATGTGTCAGCAGTGAACCATCCACCAACACCTGAAGATCAAATCACCAGCAGCCCGTTTCATGGAATCATTTCTAGCGCGAGCAATGGGTACTTTTTTGACCGCTTTTCCGCCACATGGCCTGAAGAAAAGCTTGTTTTAACAACAAAAAACCAACAAAAAACAAGCCGACATACGAGTGCAGATTTTTCAAACGGGTCGAGCACGAGTAAGTCGGGCTGGGGTATGGTGATTGTTACTGCTGGGCTTCGTGGGGAAATCAGAACATTCCAGAATTTTGGATTACCTGTTCGAATATAGACGGGCCCGGGCCGAGTCTGAGGCCGAGCCCGGCAGGTTTGTTATTTGGAAAATTTGTATAGATGTTTCCATGATTTGTAATATATGGTGCAAAAAGAATTAGAGTTGGTCAGGAGAAAAAGGAAAATGAACACTTTGTAGAGTTAGTTAACAGGATGAGTAAAAAAGCAGATTGAAATTTAAAGAGTTGATTTATCCATGTGTGTATTCTTTGATATTGTGTGACGGGTGAATCGATCGTGTTTTAGGCATACGAAGCATTTTTCTAAGAACGCGTATAACATAAACAACTATCATAATCGTTAAGGGTGATGTAGTGTTTAATATATCATTTTTGTCTATAGAGGTCTTATGATTGAATTTTGTTTTTTTAGTTTCTTATCATAATTACTTAAAAATAGTTACTTAAAGGCTACCTCCCTTATAAAGGTGATACGAGATACACAAGTTAGAAAAAACAAGTAACAAAATAAACGAGACTTAATTTATGTATATTAGTATTAGATTTGTTTATAACAAGACTTGTTTTAGTAATATCCTCTCAAATCAATTAGTAAAGAGAGGCATCTGGAAATCTAAAATCCAATTTCTGATTGGTTACTTTAATTTAAGTGGAACCCAATGAAGAATTATCATATCCACCCATTAATAATGAAATCATAATACAAGAATCCATTTTTCAAGAAGAAACTAGAATGATCACAAGTGCGTATATGTCCCCACGTCAACAAGGCGAAGGATGGATAAGTTAGTGATAAAACATTTCATTTTCTCTTGTATATCTCAGATTTGAATTGTAATTTAGTATAACCTTTTGAATATATACAAAAATTAAAGGGATTTATCCATGTGTGTATTCTAGGGATTGTCGGAATCTCAAAAGAGAATATACAATGTATTTAAAGGGTCGTGTTATTTGATGTTAACTAAAAGAGTAAGATGAAATTTTAATGGGGTGCGTTAGCGAACACAATTAGATTGTTGTGACTAATCATCATGGTCATTCCTAGTTGCAAGATTGTTGCTTGATGACATGAAACAGTCGAATTATCCATAAAAAAGATTCATAATTGTTGGCTCGATCACCCTAGGTTTTACACACATTAGCCAAGAATCTTTGTTTGTGTTGGTGTTATTTGGATATTTGTCATCAGATGTGTCAATTTCAACACGATACTTTTTTTTTAAATGATAAACTCACATTATCTCTACTCATCCTCTTAAGAAGGAGTCGATTACAACACACATTGATATCATTAGATCGAAGACCCATTGTAACCCATTTACTTAGAATAAAAATTAAAAAGAATTCACGCAAAGAGAAAGTCAAACAGGTTGAAAGTCAACCCAAACCAATTCAACCCATATAAAATATTATTTTTAACATGTTACTAAAATTACCTGGCCCGTCCATTTTACCACCTATAGTGAACGTTTTCGTTGTTCTAAATTAAAATTTCATCACAATACTTCAAAGCTGTAAACAAAATATAAACTTAGGGAAACAGTTCAAAACTCTGCATAAATTGCAATTTCCACAACAAAAGTTATTATTGAAAACGTTACATTATCACTGAAATAATAGTCATTATGTTCATTTTTCACACTAATTATTCTTTACATTAATTCACCAAATCTGAGTGGTGTGTAGATATCGTTTTTTTTAAGGTTTGAAGCTCTCTCATCTGGTGTCATCTTGATCATCTTATATTCATCACATATTATCATGTAGATGATTTGTGTTAGAGTTTTTTTCTTGATTTTTGTTTTCGTTTCTCGTTTGTTCGATCTCAATCTTTTGATTATTGATTAAGTATCTTTTGGATTCTTGGGTGTAAACATTATGGTTTGAGGTGTATAAAGAACACGTTTATCATATAACATTGCATTGACTGATCCAGGAATTTATTTCAATAAAGTTACTATTTTTAAATGCTTCAAACATATAAAAAACAAATAAAAAAATGCTGGGTTGTTTCGTGCGGGTCATAAAAATAAGATACAATAATAATAAAAAATCATTGTTACATTATATAAAAACGATGGTCTTATAAATTGAATTAAAATATCTTATAGTCCTTCTCAATAAATATTTAGTTTTTGAAAACGTTGCATTACATCTTTGATAAAAAGCTTATTGAATTTTTTTTTAATATAACAAATACAAGAGTCGTTCATGTACCCATCACTCATCCGATTACACAAATCCGTCTTTACAAGCTTCATTGAAGAAAAGGTTCTTAAAAAAACTAACCATTTGATTATCAACAATTCCGTGAGTGATAAATCTTAAGTCTTGTCTTCCGATCGACAAATCGTCCATTCTACCTCTTCAGTTTTAATTGCAATTTGCAAGTCCATTTTTTAGTTTTTTAAAGTGGGCTAATTTAATTAACTCATGGGTTTTATGGGTATGTAATGGGAGTGAGCTTATATAATTAATTAACTCATAGGTTTTGTTCAAGTTTTGGATTTAAATTTATTTTTTATAACTATCGTCTAAAAACATAATGTCGTTGCTCGAAAAACTCATATATGCCGAAAATTCACTGAATTCTTGTAACTCTGGTCCGTTCAAGCTAAGTCCGCTCATACATGAGAGTCTAGCTGGCGGGTTAATCGTGCTCAACAGCTCACTAGCTCAATCATAATCAACATCGGAGATTTTGATGGGTGCATACAAACAGTAAAGTCTGCAACATGCTTATGATGCAAGTATTTCACCGTCATTTTCATGAATAAACCAACAATCAGATTAGCGTAAACAAGATCATTTATTCATTTGGTTTGATTAGTTTTGAGTGAAAGTGCGAGTGTATGACATGTTTACAGGCGGTTTTATAGTAGTAAATTTAGGCTCGTTCGAATAAAAAAACTTAATGAAATTGCTAATTAGCCTTTTTAATCTTGCTTACAAAATTGGAAATCTCAAACTACTGCTATACACAAACATTTCTCATATGGACCATGGTAAGAATCTAAGTCTATGGATACATGAAATTTAGGAGGCTGTTATTTGACCACTCTGTTCCTCTTTTAGTTTTGACTTTTTTTTTTTAATTTGATCCGTTAGAGATAAAATACGTCGAAATTGTCACCTTTTGTAACTTGGAGCCAAAGGCCCAAAAGGGAAGAATCAAATACTTAAAAAATATCTTTACAAATGTGTATGTTATATTATATAATAAGAAAGTATTGTAAAGAATTTGTCACGTTTTGACAAGTCAATCAAGACTTGATCAAAGGAGATATGATGTGTAATCTGCTAATCAGCCAAGGGTAATATAGTTTTCTTTATACATGAACATCTCTAAAAATTATGCATGTTTTTAAATTTTAATTTTGGTAGTTTTAAAATAGGCTTTATCACCATGATTTAATTAGTTATTAGGTTACGTTTCCGAGAATATAAAGTTATGAATATAAAATTGTGAGGTAGTATAAGATATCTAGACTTGAGAAAATGAATTATGATGTACATTGAAGCATATATGTTTTATAGTGAGTAATCATTCATTGTAATTGAGTTTAACTTTGTAAATTTTGATATTATAAATTATGATATTTATAGTATTTTAATTTTAACAATTATAGGTAGAAATTAAATTAAGTTTTAACAAAATTAACACTTACTAACAATTTAATGAAACATTTTATTTATTTTAAAAAAATTAATTTGATTAATATAATAGTAAATGAATATTTATTAAGTAAACTATAAAATATCTTAATTTGTGATTTTCCAATATAGTAAGGACATGTGGCTTCCAAAGATTTGATTTATTAGTATAGACTAGTATTGAGCTTGTAACATCTGCTATTTTTTCAATTAAAAATCCTAAATCATGTTGAAACTTCTCAAAATGGTAAAATTCATTATTTAAGTATGTTAATTATTTAGATGATCAACGTCACAAATTTTTATATAATCGTTACTAGGGATTGAGTTACTAAAAATTTCAAGTAGTTTATCCTTACATCAATTTATAATAATTATACTTCATAAAAATTTACTATTTTATAAATTTCAAATATTAATTATAAGTGTTAACCCTTAAAACATTTAAATAAATTACAAGATGTTACTTAAATAATTCATTTAAAATTTTAAATTATAGAAGTTATATAAATTATTTGTTATTAAATAATTAAATGAGGGTCTTAATAGATAAGGGGCTTATATGTCATATTTGAAACTTAATTAACAAGCTTCTTACATAAAATGATAAGCTTTCAAAACCACAGGGACTGAAATTGTCAACTACTAAAAAAAACAATCCCAAACCACCCCCCAATCCCGTCAGCCATCTTTGCCTCCAGCCATAGCTCTGGCGAGCTCCAGTGGCCACCCAACCACCCAAAACAATTTTTTAAAAAGCAATTAAACCACTCGTTCACTTTCTTACATCAGTTTCGAACCCTTTTATCGGGTTAATTGAATTCACTCGAAAATAAAGAGCGTGTACTCGAAACTAAAATCTACATTCAAAGTATGATCTCATTCGACTTGAAACCGATCGATTAATGTTTAAACAACTGAGGGTAAATCATCAAATTGATGTTCCTAAACTAATAGAACTCCCAATTGCACCTGTAACACAACAAAACACCATCATCAAATATCATCTTCATCGTGAACCTGCATCATAGTCGATCTCCGTCTTCTGAGCATTTTAAAACCAAATTGATAGAGGGCTTTTAGTCCAGATCATCATGCGAATCTATCTGCAAGTTTAATTGGATTATCATTGAAGATTTCACATCCTTTGGGCACCTACGACCGCGACATATCCCTCTTTCTTTCGCTATCAATTCCATCTCAATAAGGGTAATTGGATACATCTTCATACTCGGTTTCACTTAGGGAACAAAAACCCTAAGTTTGATTTGAGTATCAAGATCAATCTCATGCTCGATTGGATCCAAATTGTTCTAGGGTTCATGTGAGAATTTGGAGGTTATTTGAATGTGCGTAGTTAACATTTAAAAACCCAAATGAACCGCTGCTTCTCCATCCATGAGGTCTCGGGTTCGAACCCGGGCACCCTCATGCATTTTCTTTAAAGGCTTTTTAGCCTTAAATATATTACACAAAAATTTTAAAATACATATAAATTGAAGCCACCAAAGATTTTCTATAATTTTTTCTAAGTTTATATAAATATATTTTGTTAATAAAATCTTTAACAAGGTTTTTTTTGAATAATTCTTTGTAGAATGGATGGTAAATAATGCCTAATAAATTATTATTGGTCTAAATGTTCTTTTCAAATAATATTGTTTTAAATCTTGATTAATTAATCGATTTATTCCTTAAACTTTTATTTAGATTCTTAAAACTTATAAAGCAACATAAGTTTCTATTATTTTGCAAACTATTAAAGTAACTTTAAATAATTCTATATTATTTTGCAAACTATATAAATAAGCATTCAATAAATCATCTTTATCAAATTTTAATTTCTAAACTAATTATATCTTTTCACACATTTTATTTAATCTGTATTTATTCAATAAATTAAATTATCGAATCTTACACTATCATTCTTAGTCTTAATTCATTTATACCATCTTTATTAAACCAAAACGTAAACGTTTCATTATTTTTTTTAATTATTTAAACCTCCAAATTCCAATTGAAACCCTAGTTCACGTCTAATTGTTAATCTTATTATTGAACTTAATATTGGAATCAATACATTTAGGTAACCTGTAAAAGAAATCGTTGAAGCCTCGTTTAATCTCTTATCATCATTCTTATACTTATTTTCCATGTGAGTATTTCTATACCCTTTTTCATATTTTCACACTTTGGGGTGAAACATGTTACCTTATAATCGTTGAACTTATAAAACGTTTGATTCTTGTAAACTTATGGCAATTCTCTTGTATGTTGTGTTAGTTGATATGTAAGGCCCCGTTCCCGGGACGCTTACAGCTGGGTTCTCATCGCACATAAAACATATAATTACATTTGTGTTTCATAAATCGCAGCGGAAAACTAAAATAAACTTTCATTTCCATGTAAAAGTTTTTGCAAGTTAATACGACATTCATTACAAAATAGCTTGTTCGCATTACAATGCAAAAAACATTAATCAAAAGAATGCCATCCCAAAGGAGCTGAGTAGTCGCCCGTGCCATCCTCAGCAACCATTACCTGCCAACTGGAAACACATCAAAGTGAGCGTTGCTGAGTGAGTTCTAGTTTTATAAATAAAACATACTTTACTTTCATATAAACCCGTTCGTTACTTTTACATGATCACACATCGTACGTACACATAGATAATATCATTATTATCTTCTTCATTCGTTCATTCGTTCTTTCATTACTTTACTTGCGCATCGGACATCATCCATACCAATACCATGTGCTACACCCCGGTTAGTCGTAGCTACCGGGCCGAAGTCAACAAATGAACAGCTAAACGTATGCCACGGTACTAGGAGTAACCATCAGTCTTAGCTGCTGGGCCGAAGTCAACAAATGAACAGCTAAACGTATGCCACAGTACTAGGGGTGAGCGGTAGAGGTTCTACATTCAGGGTCAATCACAAAGAAGGACCCGTTATCCGATGCGTGCAAGACGTTTCATTCGTTCATTAATACATGCATTCATTCATCAGGTTCCTCTTTCTTTATCTTTCACTTTACGTTACATAATACTTCGTTCATTCATAACATGACACATAAGGCCACAAGAAAGATAACATACATCACACTAAGGAACATTAACATGCATCAACATCACATCATACAGGGCAACATCATACATACATAACGTACAACATCATCACCCTCATCATGCCCAACATGCTTTCTAAGACCTCGATCGTCATCTTAAAAACTCTTATGGGAACCTTTACATCAAAACTTACATCTGCACTTTCCCCCGAAAGTAAGAAATCAATCTACACCTTCCTCGGGTTCAACAGCCCTATTCGGGCGTATGGACATCCTTCAGTCGCATTGCCTCCATGCGACTGAGCATCATGCGAATGAACTAATACGGATGAACACCTATGCGAATGAACATCCAGTCATGCGAATGGTCAATGCGGATGAACACCTATGCGACTAGTCCTTCAGTCGCATGACCCCATGCGAATGGCCCTTTAATCGTGCGAATGAACCCCAATCGCACCCTAATCGGCCGTATGGCCTCCATTCGGCCTCCAGTCGGTCGCCTAGCCCTAACTGATGCAGAATGCAGTTCAACCCGACTGCAGCCGAGGGTTTTCGGCCTCCAAACTCATCTAAACCCATTTTAAGCCTAAATCGACCATCCTAAACCTTAGGGATGCATACCATAACATTATTCAAGCATGACCAAGCAAGAAATCAAGTCACAAACGTATCATACATACACATACACATACAAAAACGGGTCAACTTACACACATACGAAAAACTCGATTTCAGATGTTTTCCAGCCCCAAATCGTTTGAAAACAAGTAAAAGAGGGGTCTTAGAACTCACCTAAACGAGCACAACGACAAGAGCTTCGATTTGGCTTGCTTCACGATGATTTTGGCGACCCGAACCGACCCGAACCGACACTTTTCCTCTTTTTCTCTTCTTTCTCTATTCTTCTCTTTATGAAACTGAAATGTGGGTGTGGGGAGAGTGGGATGCCCTCTCCCTACATATATTCACCACATTTCCCAACTTTTCTTCGTTGGCGAGTTTGGTCCCTCGACTTTTGGACTTTATTTTCTTTTCTTTCGCCACCGGCTTCAAAATAATAAATATTCGGGTGTTACAAGTCCACCCCCCTAAAATAGGTTTCGTCCCTGAAACCTGTTATTCGTCAAACAAACGTGGATAATGCTATCTCATTTCTTCTTCAGTCTCCCACGTTGACTCGGATCCCTTCCTGTGATTCCACTGTACACGCACAAGAGGAACCACTTTATTCCTTAGCCTTTTCTCCTTTCGGTCGATGATTGCCACTGGTTGCTCCACATAATTGAGCCGTTCATCTACTTCGATATCTTCTAATGGAACAATCATGTCTTCATCAGCTATACACTTTCTCAGATGAGATACATGGAATGTCGGGTGAATTCCATTTAACTCATCCGGTAACTTCAATCTATAGGCCACCTCCCCTACTCGAGCAATGATTCGGAAAGGGCCTATATATCTTGGGCTCAACTTGCCCCCTTTCTGAATCGGATAATACCCTTCCAAGGTGAGACCGTCAACATAACCCGGTCACCCACCTGGAACTCAATTGGCCTGCGTCGCTTATCGGCATACGACTTCTGTCTATCTTTGGCTGCCTTCATGAAGGCTTTAATCTTTTCAAGCTTCTCTGTCATAGCCTCGATTACCTCGACGCTCCCCAATTCCTTCTGACCAATATCACCCCAACAAACGGGTGTTCTGCATCTCCTACCGTATAGCATCTCATATGGTGGCATACCAATGCTAGCATGATAGCTGTTGTTGTATGAGAATTCGGCTAACGGTAAGTGGTCATCCCAACTTCCTCCAAAATCGATCACACATGCCCGGAGCATGTCTTCCAGTGTCTGAATGGTTCTTTCTGACTGACCATCGGTTTGGGGATGATAAGCCGTGCTAATATGTAACCTCGTCCCCATAGCGTCGTGGAATTTCTTCCAAAATTTAGATGTAAACCGAGTGTCGCGATCAGACACAATAGACACCGGCACACCATGATGAGTTACAATTTCCCTGATGAACAGATCAGCCAACCTCTCAGATGAATATGTCTCGCGGATCGGTAGGAAGTGAGCACTCTTCGTCAGACGATCAACTATCACCCATATGGCGTCATACCCTTTTGGGGTACGCGGTAGCTTTGTAATGAAGTCCATGGTGATGTGCTCCCACTTCCATTCCGGTATATCCAAAGGTTGTATCTTCCCATACGGCTTTTGGTGCTCGGCCTTCACCTGTAAGCAAGTAAGGCACTTACTCACATACTCCACCACGTCGCGCTTCATACCCGGCCACCAATAATCTTTCTTCATATCATGGTACATTTTCGTGGCACCAGGATGAATGGAGTATCGAGTCTTGTGGGCTTCATCCATTATCTTCACCCGTAGATCCCCAAAACGAGGAATCCACACACGACCGAATCGAGTTCTAACACCGAGTGTGTTTTCACCCAATTCCCCAACCAGACCTCTCATTCTTTCCAAGTTAAGGTGATCTTCTTTCAATGCCTCATCTTGAAACTCCTTAACTTGCTTCATCACATCGGAGGTCATGATTAATTGATAAGCTTTCACCCGAATCGGTTCGGGCCTTTCCTTTCGGCTAAGGGCATCCGCCACCACATTAGCTTTGCCTGGATGGTAATGGATCTCGCAATCATAATCCTTTATAAGTTCCAACCATGTCCTCTGCCTCATGTTCAGATCCTTTTGCTCAAAGAAATACTTCAAGCTTTTATGATCGGTGAATATGGTGCACTTCGTCCCGTAGAGATAGTGCCTCCAAATCTTTAGTGCAAAGACCACGGCTGCTAGCTCCAAGTCATGAATGGGATAATTAACCTCATGGACTTTCAATTGTCGGGATGCATAGGCTATAACCTTCCCTCTCTGCATTAACACACACCCCAACCCTGAGTAGGAAGCATCAGAATAAACCACCAGATCTTCGCTTCCATCGGGTAATGACAGAACAGGAGCTTGAGTCAGTCTTGCCTTCAGCTCTTCGAACGCCTTCTCTTGAGCTTGACCCCATACAAACTTCACATCCTTTCGGGTCAACTTAGTTAGTGGAGAAGCAATCTTAGAGAAGTCTTGGATGAATCTTCTATAGTAGCCCGCCAAGGCAAGAAACTACGGATCTCGGATGGCGTCTTTGGTGACTTCCATTGCATAACCGCCTCCACCTTCGCTGGGTCAACCATAATCCCGTCAGGATTCACGACATGACCCAAAAACTAAACTTCGCGCAACCAGAATGCGCACTTGGAGAATTTAGCATACAATTTCTCCCTTCTCAACGTCTCTAGAACCTCCCGAATATGACCGGCATGCTCAATCTCGCTCTTTGAATAAATCAGGATATCATCAATAAACACAATCACTGATTTATCCAACATAGGCCGACACACACGGTTCATCAGATCCATAAAAGCAGCTGGCGCGTTGGTCAAACCAAAAGACATGACCAGAAACTCGTAATGGCCATAGCGCGTACGGAAAGCTGTTTTAGGGATATCTTGCTCCTTCACCTTCAACTGATGATAACCAGATCGAAGATCTATCCTCGAGAACCACTAGCACCCTGAAGCTGGTCGAACAAATCATCTATCATCGGTAAGGGGTAGCGGTTCTTCACTGTCAACTTGTTCAGTTCGCGGTAGTCAATGCACATCCTCATACTACCATCCTTCTTCTTTACAAATAGGACCGGAGCACCCCAAGGAGAGATACTCGGTCTAATGAACCCCTTATCAAGCAGCTCTCGCAACTGCTCCATCAACTCTTTCATCTCGGTTGGAGCCAACCGATACGGTGCCTTGGCAACAGTTGGGCACCCGGTATCAGATCAATCTGAAATTCAATCTCTCTGTCAGGTGGCACTCCTGATAAGTCTTTTGGGAACACGTCTGGAAAGTCACACACAACCGTACATCGGCTAGTTGTAGTGTTGGTGTATCCACATCTTTTACATAGGCCAAGTAAGCACTACATCCACGCCTCATACACTTTCCCGCCACCGCCATTGAGATCACCTTCGGGATTGTAGTAACCCGATCACCATAAACCGTTACCAAACTTCCGTCAGGCGCTGTCAACCGAATCATCTTCTTGCGACACACAATGTTCGCCTCGAAGTCTGCCAACCAATCCATCCCAAGAACCAAATCGAAACCACCCAAGGTCATCACAAACGGTCTAACAGGAAACTTATGACCCTCAAGTTCCACATCACAATTCTCTATCATCTCAGAAATCCTGGTAGACTTATCTATGGCAGTTTCTACATCAAAGGGCGCATCAACACGTCTACTACTAATAGGCAGCTTAGCACAGAAAGCAGCAGAAATAAAACTCCTACTAGCACCAGAATCAAATAACACAGAAGCTAAAGTCTGGTTCACTAGAAACGTACCGGACACAACGTCAGGTCCGTCCTAGCCTCCTCTTGTGTCATGGTGAACGCTCTGGCGCTCGCCCTCGGCCCTCACTTCCCGTCTTCTTCACCCCTGAACCCTCAGTCCTCGACTTCTTACAATCTCTGCTCATATGACCAGTTTCCCCACCGTAAAACATTTGCCCGATAGGCAATCCTTCGCCATATGCCCTGTCTTCCCACACTTGAAACACAAGTTTGACCCAAACCTACATTCCCCGCCATGCTCCCTTCCACACTTGCCACACCTTTTCGACCCCGCACTTGATGTGACCACCCGGCGTTCATCCACCCGGCCTTTTTGTTACCCATCGGGGCATCACCCCGACCAAACCGTTTCCCGTTCCAGTTCCGATCACCACCACCCTTCTTATTCGCTTCAGTCACCACCACCTCCCCTCGGCATACAGCCTCCCTGCCAAATCAACCGCCGACCTAAACGTGCTTGGCCGGCGGCGATCATATGTCGGCGAACATCCACCGGTAAACCCTGAATGTACCTCTTGATTTTCCGAGACAGAGGCGTCACCTGATCAGGCACAAGCCGTGCCATTTCATTAAACTTGGTGGTATACTGCTGGTGTGTCATGGTTCCAGCCTCCAACTGTAAACTACTCTCCCTTTCCAACTTATCCATTTCCCGATGAGGACAAAATTCCTCAATCACCAACCTTCTCAGCTCAGGCCATTTCATTTTCCCAATGGCCCTACTACCCTCGGCTTGGACAATGTTGTCCCACCAGCACAGAGCTGAATCCACAAAAGAGTGGGTAGCAAACTTCACCTTTTGGTCCTCTCGACACTCGCTGACATTGAGAACAGCTTCCATTTCCCTCACCCACCGTGAGCAGCTGCAGCGGTGCCGTTTCCATCAAAGTAGGGGGCTTGCATCTCATAAATTCCCCGTAGTTACATCCTCGCACTGCCCTGGCACAGGCTCCTCTTCTTCCTCTTCATCATCAGACAGAACCGTTTCCGGCCCTGGTTGTTCCCGTTCTCCAGAGGATCTGTTTCTTTCTTTTCTTTCCCCTTCTCGTACAGCCTTAATAACTTCAGTCACCACAGACGGTAAAATTGTCTGCATGACCTGATGGACTTCTTCTACAACAGCCTCCTTTACTGAGGCTCTCAGATTGGCGCTTTCGTCGCCACCCTCCGGATGGGGCTCTGGTTCTTCATGAACCACCCTCTCAACTCTGGGTCTCCCTCTCTTAGGTTCGGTTCAGCACCGTGACCTCCACCCCTAGAAGTTTCGAAGATCTACCTCCAGCCATCACACGCACACTGAAAGATTCAAACACCAACACAGTCATTCAAGGGAACAGCTTAGTTTATGTCAAGTATAGTAAGTCCCTAATTACAGTGGCCAGTTGTGATTAGCCACTTACTTTACTCTTCACACCCCAAGCATTACCTGTCCTGACTACATCAGTATTTAAATCTACATACAACACATAACACATACCATGCGCACATAAAACCGGTTAACTTAACGAAAATACCTGATGGCACGCAGCTACTCAGATTGGCATCCCATTCCCATTCCGTCCCATTCTCAGTTCAAGATTAGGTTTATTTTGTAAATTTACCCATTTCACTTAAACTTTGGCTCTGATACCAACTTGTAAGGCCCCGTTCCCGGGACGCTACAGCTGGGTTCTCATCGCAAATAAAACATATATTACATTTGTGTTTCATAAATCGCAGCGGAAAACTAAAACAAACTTTCATTTCCATGTAAAAGTTTTTGCAAGTTAGTACGACATTCATTACAAAATAGCTTGTTCGCATTACAATGCAAAAAAACATTAATCAAAAGAATGCCATCCCCAAAAGAGCTGAGTAGTCGCCCGTGCCATCCTCAGCAACCATTACCTGCCAACTGGAAACACATCAAAGTGAGCGTTGCTGAGTGAGTTCTAGTTTTATAAATAAAACATACTTTACTTTCATATAAACCCGTTCGTTACTTTTACATGATCACACATCGTACGTACACATAGATAATATCATTATTATCTTCTTCATTCGTTCATTCGTTTTTTCATTACTTTACTTGCGCATCGGACATCATCCATACCAATACCATGTGCTACACCCCGGTTAGTCGTAGCTACCGGGCCGAAGTCAACAAATGAACAGCTAAACGTATGCCACGGTACTAGGAGTAACCATCAGTCTTAGCTGCTGGGCCGAAGTCAACAAATGAACAGCTAAACGTATGCCACAGTACTAGGGGTGAGCGGTAGAGGTTCTACATTCAGGGTCAATCACAAAGAAGGACCCGTTATCCGATGCGTGCAAGACGTTTCATTCGTTCATTAATACATGCATTCATTCATCAGGTTCCTCTTTCTTTATCTTTCACTTTACGTTACATAATACTTCGTTCATTCATTAACATGACACATAAGGCCACAAGAAAGATAACATACATCACACTAAGGAACATTAACATGCATCAACATCACATCATACAGGGCAACATCATACATACATAACGTACAACATCATCACCCTCATCATGCCCAACATGCTTTCTAAGACCTCGATCGTCATCTTAAAAACTCTTATGGGAACCTTTACATCAAAACTTACATCTGCACTTTCCCCCGAAAGTCAGAAGTCAATCTACACCTTCCTCGGGTTCAACAGCCCTATTCGGGCGTATGGACATCCTTCAGTCGCATTGCCTCCATGCGACTAAGCATCATGCGAATGAACTAATACGGATGAACACCTATGCGAATGAACATCCAGTCATGCGAATGGTCAATGCGGATGAACACCTATGCGACTGGTCCTTCAGTCGTGCGAATGGACCTTCAGTCGCATGACCCCCATGCGACTGACCCTTTAATCGTGAGAATGAACCCCAATCGCACCCTAATCAGCCGTATGGCCTCCATTCGGCCTCCAGTCGGTCGCCTAGCCCTAACTGATGCAGAATGCAGTTCAACCCGACTGCAGCCGAGGGTTTTAGGCCTCCAAACTCATCTAAACCCATTTTAAGCCTAAATCGACCATCCTAAACCTTAGGGATGCATACCATAACATTATTCAAGCACGACCAAGCAAGAAATCAAGTCACAAACGCATCATACATATACATACACATACACAAACGGGTCAACTTACACACATACGAAAAACTCGATTTCAGATGTTTTCCAGCCCCAAATCGTTTGAAAACAAGTAAAAGAGGGGTCTTAGAACTCACCTAAACGAGCACAACAACAAGAGCTTCGATTTGGCTTGCTTCACGACGATTTTGGCGACCCGAAACGACCCGAACCGGCACTTTTCCTCTTTTTCTCTTCTTTCTCTATTCTTCTCTTTATGAAACTGAAATGTGGGTGTGGGGAGAGTGGGCTGCCCTCTCCCTACATATATTCACCACATTTCCTAACTTTTCTTCGTTGGCGAGTTTGGTCCCTCGACTTTTGGACTTTATTTTCTTTTCTTTCGCCACCGGCTTCAAAATAGTAAATATTCGGGTGTTACATGATATTTGTAGCTACCATGTAATGTCGATTATATGTACAATTATTAACTATTGCTAGCCTGACGACATCATAGATCTATGGGCCTGACAAGCCTGCTTGGTTGATCCAAGTACACTTAGCTAATCGTATATACTTGTAAGCGTTTGAGACTTGTAAAACTATCAAGGTTTGATTGTGCATTCTGTCTTACATCCTAGTTACTTTGTTCTCTAACTTACAACATGAATTGCTATCTTTTATATACTTATGTATTAAAAACTATGGAAATCTCGTCAACTTTCAAAGTTGACCTTCTATTTTTAACATGTTTCAGGTTTGCTACTTGTGGATTCTCTTTGTGCTCATATAAGACTTGGACCTAGTTTAACTTAACTTGTTATTTCTTTGTTTGATGCTTTTGTATTGTATGAACTTATTGTCTTGTAATGTTTTAATAAATAATGATATTTAATAATATTTCAACTTAATTAGTTCCACGTGCTATGAGCAATCGTCTCCCATTCGTCCGCCCCGATGATTCCGCTGTTGGTCAGGGTGTGACAGAGCTCCCCTACGTCGCAACGGGAGGTGTAAAATCATATCAGTTAGCACCATGATACACTATCGCCAATGATCATCAACATCGAAAAAGCTAGTATTAGAACAAAAAATAAAAAATGAAAAAAATACAACAAGCGAAAAGTAAACGCTAAAACGTTGAACCACATAAATGAAATGTCAACATATAAAACAATAAGTATGTCGATCTAGGAGAAACGTGTTGCAACAAGATCATTAAACAAGAGAAAAATAAGCGTAAAAACGTTGAACCACAAACACATGTAGTGGTGTTTTAACACGTAAAATTTTGACTGAAACATAAAATGAAAATTTTATAGAATATAAAAAAGTATATAGACCAAATTTGAAAGTAAAAAAATATTTAAATAATACTAATCACCAACTTTGTTATACATATTGGGTTATACATTGTGCAAAATTTGGTTGTACTCATCTTTTTGGGTGTTTTTTTGTATTTTTTTGGGCGGTTTTGGTATTTTTGGGCTATTTTGTTTTTTTACGTGGTTTTTTTATTTTAGAGGGTGGTTTATTTTTTGTGTGATTTAATGTTACTTGGACGATTTAAACTTTTCGTTATTTGATTGTATGTTTCTCGACAAGCCATAACGATAATGAACACACTAACACTACATGGTACGAAGAAAAATGACAAAATTCCCACCACTTAGCGTGTGGGAAAAACTAGACTTTTTCGTTTTGGTTTTAATTTTTTTATTTTTTATTTAATATGAGATTTTTTTGATATTTACGAACACTGACGGTGGTGTGTTATTGGTGTTATTTGATATGGTTTTACACTCCCGCCATAACGCGAGGAGGCTTAACACTAGTTAGAGTTAAATTATAAAAATTTTGAAGTATTAAGTTTAAATAAAAAGCTAAAAATTAAAAAAAAAATACAAAAGGTGGTACAACTCACTAATGTGTATGATACAACCAATAAGTCACATCAAAGTTATAATTAGTATATATAAATTATTTTAAAAGGTTAACTAAACATTTAAGAATTTGTTGATGCAGGATCGTTGAAGGGTGAAGAGTTACAACACACAACACAAAGATGAGATAAACTAAACTTAGATCAAACAGTAAACTGGATTAACCAAGAGGTGACACTAAGAACACAAGTAATATATGAGACAGAACACAAAGAACACAAGTGTTTGGTTTTCAAGTATGCAATATATTGCCTTCTCTATGTTCTATTACAAGTGTTACAAAAGCATATTCAAAAGATACAAGAACATGAGATACTTATACAACATCCTACAGCCGGCTATACTTTGAAAGCCAGCTGGATACAATTGACTAGACACACACAAAATCAATTGTAGAGTCAAAAGACAGATTGCCTTTTGACTAATGACTATGACATGGTATAGCTCACATCCTTATCTATTACAAAAAGGATAAAGTACATAAAGTAGAAAGTTACAGACTCAAGACCTTAATGTACAGTTACTAAAAGCATGGACCTTTTCATCAAACCATGTTAGTTGGTGACTTGCAGATTTGCAGCGGAAAGGTGTCCAGCTTTATGGAACAGTACATCAGATAAAGCATGTTACTAAAAGTCTTCGGAAGAAATCTGTCTTCAGGAACTTGAAGCTTCGGAAGACTTTGTCTCTGAGGCTTCGGAAGACTTCATCTTTGGCTTCGGAAGATGTTGGTCTTGGCTTCGGAAGATTTCACACTTAGAGTACTTCTGTTGCACATGTTAAACTTCCAAAGCATTCCACTTCAATGCACTTGTGCAGCATGCAGGAAAGACTAAAGATGTTTGGGTTGCATCAGCCTCTTCATTAATCTCTACAAACTCCCCCTAGACTGATGCTACCAAAACATTTAGAAAACTTTAGATATTAACAGTCTTATTAGGATGATCACCATTCCTTTCTCATAAGATGATCAGGATCCTTCAGGCTGTCAAAGTGTCTTCTCATGTCAAAGAGATCATGCAGAGGCAACTGAAACATATCTTACCATGTATAGATGTCTTCAATGCCTTGATCTCTAATAACATGCCACCTTTCTGGATTTGTGGTGTATGTCCAAGACAAGATGGGTCTTCCTGATGCTAGAGGAGCTACTGAAGTTGGAGTTGATTGAGCATCCTCTGGCTGCACATCCTCAGGTTGTTCTGATTCATCCTGAGGTTCAGAAGGGGATCAGGCTTCTTCTTCTTCTTAGACTTTGTTTAGAAGCCATCATTTCCTTCTGTTTCCAAATTTTAACTGAGAAGACTAGCCTGCAGCACCAGATTGATTTTCATTGTCTTTCTCAGTTGGGACTTCCTCTCTCTCAGGTTCAGATGGAGAAGGAGGTTGACCCTACTATGGATCAGAAGATGAAGCTTGTTGAGCATTAGCAGGAGGTCCAGGTTGTGTTGTGTCTGTTTGTTCAACCTTAACCTCCACTTCAGGTGGGGCCTGACTTGGAGTGGAGTGTAAGTTAGTGAGCTCTCCACTCTTAATCTTCTGCTTGATTACCTGATATGCTCATCCATAGTGGATAGAGACAGGGTCCAAGTCTCCTCCGGAGAATCCATATAGCTTCAAGAAGCTCATCATCCTCTGCCTATCAGCAGACTTCTTCATGCTCTTTTGGATGATGGCTCTTGACTTTGCAGCTTCTTCCCTCAACTTCTTCTTTGTTGTCTTTCTTTCCTTGACTGACTCAAGTTCAAGTTGTTTTAAGTACTCAAACTCAACATAGTCATAAGGTAAGGAAGGAGTGCATCTTCCTGATAGAGGCCTGTGGCACTCAGGTAGTTAATCATCTTGATTCTGTCTTCTTCCTTATCTACCTGAGGTTCTTGTTGAACCACATCCTTTTGTCATCAGGACTTTCTTGAACTGGAGTGGAGGGTAGGATACCTTTGTACAGTCTTTTTCTTCTTCTCTCTTCTTTGACTTGTACTAGGAGTTCTGCATCTTCTGCCTCCTTCACTCTTGACCTTTCCAGATCAACCAGCTCATTCAATTCATCCAAGGGTAGAGAGATGACACTATCTATGTCTTAGTTCCTAGTCTGCATATAGTTGACCCTGACTGCCCTTAACTCATCATTCTGAGTATCTGGTCTGGGGGCAGCCCTGATTGCAGACTCCATGAGTCTTGGAGACTCAGTAGAGGAACTTTCTCCCCTTAGCCTCCTTTTCCTCTCTTTCTCTCCTCCTCCTCCTCATCTCCTCAGATGTCATCTTTCTTTTCCCTTTGTCACTCTCAGACCTTTGTGACTCAGGGTGGAGAGAGCTTTGGCCTTATTGCTCGTTGCAGCATCTGAGCTCAGGCCAAAGAGAGGTTGAGAAGCACCTTCACTAGTAGGTGTGTCAGAAGGAATATGGATCTCTGCAGCAGTTGGAGATGATGAGACAGGGCTCTCGGGTTCTGTCACTGGGCCTTCAATCAAGGTTTCCCCTATAAAGCTAATCTTAGGGTCTGCCTCAACATCCAGTTGACCGATGACATTGCCTGATTGCCTTAGTCTCCTTCTTAGACTGAACTCTGCAATGATCCTGTCTTGGATTCTTTTAGCCAGTCTGTCAGCTTGTCTTGATTGGCTTGGGTTGACAAGTGGCATGTTGACTAGATCCAGACCTTCATAGTAGTCCAAGTTCTAAAAACTAAAGACTTTTTGTTGTCCTTGAACTCTTATGATAATGAGGGCTTTCTGTTGTTGTCATACCTCCACCCAATCATGTGATTGAAGGATGATGAAGGTGACATAGCCCTTGGCATCCCATCCTCAAACAGACTCTGTATGAAGGAGTCTGTGTAGTCCACATCAATGTGAACTAGAGGAGGTTGTCAAGAATGCACAGTTGCAAGTGAGGATGATGAGTCCTCAATGTCCATTCTCTCGGAGGAACTCCCAGGTTCTGTGGCTGGAAGGACTTTCTCCCCCTTTTTGGTAGCATCACCCACTTGCATAGGTGAGCTGGAGGATAGGTCAATCACATCCACAGGTTCTTGTGTTCCTGGTTGAGCTCTCCTTAAGGGTTTCCCAACTAGTTTTTCCTTAAGATATGAAATCTCAAGTTGCTGATCATTGATCTTGTTTTGTAAGGTAGTCACCTGAGATTCAAGGTGACTGACCTTTGAGACTAGGTAAGTGCATGTTTTAGACAGTTTTTGCACTTTTAGTCTCAGATCCCCCTCATCTTCACCAGAAGAATCACTGGGGGTGGAGAAGATTGACCAGAGTCCTTTCTCTCATGACCAGTTCTAAGTTCTTGCTACTGGATTTCCTCTGCTCACTGACAGTCTCAGTTGAGATGTCAGTGGGCTGAGTTGCCATGGTTGAGGTCTTAATGATGTAATCACTTTCAGAAGTGAGAGCCTCTTCCATATGGACATCCTGAACAGGTTCAGTAGTGTCCACCTCAGTTGTAGGTGACTGATATGGGATAGATGTAGGAGAATCAGTAGTACTCATCTCTCTTTGAGTAGAGGGAAAGAAGAGAGATTCATTATACTCACTGAAACCTATATCTTCATTAGTATAGAAGTCAAGGTTGGGAATGGGTTGGTTAAGATCTATAGGCTGGGGATGGTAACTGTCCTCTGAAGGTTGATCACTTGAGTGTTGAGACTCAGAGTGATGGCTTAAGGCAGTAGGGCTAATAAGCTCATCAGGCTGAGCATGAGGAACCTCAGCACTGATTCTTGAAGAGATGGGAGTGGTCTGCTCCTCAGGAGAAAGAGAGCTCAGTGTCCATTTCTTCCTGTATGGGTGAGTATATGGGGACCTCCACAGACTGAATAGTCTGATCAGGGGTTGTTTGTATTTTCTTTGGTAGGTGATGGATATTTGAGGCTGTGTGGGAGGTTGGGAAGTAGCAGGTGTGGGTTCAACACTAGCTTGTGCTGCTAGGTTGTCACCTTGAGCAATGAGCTCTAACATTTTTAGGACTAGGGCTGTTTCTACCCCAGAGAATCCAACAGTAGATTTCTCAATATTTTAAAGATGCCAGGCTTCATCTGTCCCAATTTAAGAATGTTACTATTTCCCTTAACTGTGAGCCCAGTTCACAGTTAAGAATGTACTGGACATATCTAGGAACATGTAATATTCTAAGGAGTCTAAATTAGCAAGCAAATTTGTATAAACAAACTGAGAGTACCTGAATTTGACCCCTTGAACCATTCCATGGACTATGAAGGAGAGATCTTCAGAAATCTGGTCCCATCCACCATGCTTGTTTGATAAGCTGTGGATGACCACATGGAGCAGGAATCTCCATTGGGATGAGACCTTCCCTTTCCTGAAGGTCTTTACAGAGAAATCTCCCTCATACCCCATCTGCTCAAAGGAATGATTAACAGCTTCCTTTGAGAAGAACATCTCACCTTCTTTATCATCCAGCTGAAGATGTCTGTTGATGATAGCGGAGTGATGAAGATTGTTCTCCCCTACACTGTGGCAGACAGTGCCTTCTCCCCATCCATAATGACCTCTTGGCAGGTCTTCAGAATTCAAGCAACTGATCCTCATAGAGTGGAGGATCAATGGTGAGGGAGGTGAAGTAGTTCGACAGAGACAAGAAACGGCAAACCTCTGAGAAATGAGGATCTTTCTCAGAGCGTAATAGAGCAACTTGATTGTGTTTTCTGTGTAGCTGCATGGTAAAGTTGGGATCATTTCTGTGAGTAGGTTAGCCATTTTTAAGTAGCTTAAGAACGAAGGAAGAAGAAAGAAAGAAATTTCAGAGAGAAATTTGGGTTTTTAGGTTTGGAGGAAGAACAGATGATAGAAAGAGGGGGAAACCGTTGGGTTTATATGTGAGAGGGATTTCACATAAAGTTTAATGAAAGGGGATAAACTTTGAAATCCGGATGTCGGTCCCACCTCTGAAAAAAGTTTACTTTTTGCTCAAAAAGTAGTTTTCTTGGAAGTCAAAAAGCTTCCGAAGGTTAATTATCTTCGAAAGTTTTAATTAAAAAGCTTCCGAAGCTAAAATGACTTCAGAAGAATTTCCTGAGAGATTTGAAAATTTTGCTTCGGAAGAAAAATTAAAGCTTGAGTGCTTTGTGTGTAACAGACAAAGCTTCGGAAGTGTCTGAGACAAATATTTAAGCTTCGGAAGATAAATTTTGAAAACTCTTCTGAAGGTAAACTTCTTAGACAGTTATTTATTTGAAGGCATGATTTACTTCCGAAGTTAAAACAAAACTTCCGAAGTATCAGAAATTTAAAAAAATCTAAGGAAGTATTCAAAAAGAAATTTTCATCCAAAGAAAACATGAGCTTATGAAAGTGATGAACTAGACAACTTAGGACACACATTTTAAGAAATAATAAGAATTAGTTTTAAGAAAAGCTTACTCAAGTTTATCATCCCAATAGCTGATATAAGATATTTAAATCTCTGTTCATCAAAAGCCTTTGTAAACAGATCAGCATATTGTTCATCTATGTGAATCTAGACTAGTTTAATTAATCCCTTTTCATGTTATCTCTTATTAAATGATACCTGATATTGATGTGCTTTGTCCTTGAGTGCTGTACAGGTTTTTTGTGATTGAGATAGCACTGTTGTTGTCTATGTGAATGGGAGTCTCCTTGAAATTTAACCCATAGTCCAACATCTGATTTTGAATCCAAAGTACTTGAGCATAGCAGCTTGCAGCAACAATGTATTCAGCTTGAGCAGTTGATGCGGAGACACAGGATTGTTTCTTGCATTGCCATGAGACAACCCTTCCACCAAGAAATTGACATCCCCCAGATGTAGACTTTGCAGCCATGTTGTAACCACTATAATCACTATCTGTATAGGCATTCAAATTAAAGTCAGAATTCTTGGGATACCATAGGCCAAGTGTTGATGCACCCTTGAGGTATCTTAGAATCCTCTTGACAGTGATAAGGTGAGACATCTTAGGATTGGCTTGATATCTTGCACAAATGTAGCAAACATGATATCAGGCCTGCTAGCAGTAAGATACATAAGAGACCCAATTATAGCCCTGTATAAATGCTCATCTACCCACTCCCCCTTAAGATCAGGACCAAGAGAGTGGTTTCTGGCTATGGGTGTCTTAGCAATCTTACAGTCAGTCATATTAAACCTCTTGAGTATGTCCTGAACATACTTTGACTAACTTATGAAGATGCCATCTTCAACTTGCTTCACTTGAATTCCCAGAAAGAAATTGAGTTCCCCCATGGCACTCATTTCAAATCTGTCTTTCATCAGCTTCTCAAAGTCTTTGTAGAGCTTTGGATTAGTTAAACCAAAGATGATGTCATCCACATATACCTGAACTAGCAATATGTCTTTTCCTTGTCCTTTGATGAAGAGAGTTCCATCTATAGTACCCCTCCTATATCCATGTTTACAGAGATACTCAGACAGTGTCTCATACCACTTCCTGGGTACGTGATGCAGCCCATAGAGAGCTTTGTCAAGCGTGCAGACATGATCAGGATCTACAAAACCAGGTGGCTTTTTGACATAAACCTCTTCATCTATCACTCCATACAAAAAGGCACACTTCACATCAAGTTGAAAGACCTTGAAGTTCTTGGATGCAGCAAATACCAGAAAATATCCTAACAGCTTCTTATCTTCCACTGGAGCAAAGACATCAGTGTAGTCAATCCCTTCTTCTTGTGTGTATCCTTGAACAACTAGTCTAGCTTTGTTCTTGATGATGATGCCTTTATCATATTTCTTGTTCCTAAACACCCACTTGGTTCCAATGGTAGTCTTCTCAGAAGGAAGAGGACAAAGGTTCCAAACTTTCTGCCTTTTGAATTGAAGCAGCTCTTGTTGCATAGCTTCAACCCAACTTCCATCCTTTAGAGCTTCATCAACTTTCTTTGGCTCTATCTGGGATAGAAAACAAGAGTGAAAACAACATTTGCTTCATGGTTTCCTCTTGTCTTTACCCCTGAGACAACATCTCCAATGATGTTTGTGGTAGGGTGAGACTTGTGGATCCTAAGCTGAGGGATCACAGCAAGTTGTTGAGAAAGATCTAAATTAGAGAAATTTAGATCTGGCATGATTTTCTCCCACCACATCAGCACACTTTTCAAGTGAAACTTGATCCAAGCAGTGTGTGACATCATTGATGTTTTCATCATGGTGTGGTTAGTGGCATCAAGAAATTCTTGGTCACTGTCACCACCACCATTGTTAACTTCCACAGTTGAGGTGTTCTTATCTGGTTGTAGAGCCTCTGAGTTGGAATTTGAAGGCATACCAGATGTATCAGTTGAGTTTGTCATTGTTGTACTGACAAAAACCTCAT
Organism: Flaveria trinervia; assembly: GCA_025506515.1. NCBI lineage: Eukaryota > Viridiplantae > Streptophyta > Magnoliopsida > Asterales > Asteraceae > Flaveria > Flaveria trinervia. Next base: position 5,064,614 of record CM046457.1, on the reverse strand, counting down.
TTGCAGAAGTGGTTCCAACTGGAGCTGAGAATGTATGACTTGAGGATCTTCCTAGCTCAAATCTTGGATCAGGATCATCTGTATTTAAATTTTCTGCAGATCCTGAAACATTCTCACAAGATTTGTTAAAACAGTTGGTAACCAATCAAGATCAAACAAGCAATCCGGACCAGAACCAGCAACACAGGGTGTGTGTTCGTTGAAAGTCACATTGGCTGACTCCTCAACAATTCTAGTTCTGAGATTGTATACTCTATAAGCCTTAGCTTGGGAAGAGTATCCAATAAAGTGTCCATCATCTGATTTCTCAGCAAACTTGGCAATTTGATCTTTGGTATTCAAGATGGTGCAAGGACATCCAAATGACCTGAGAAAACCAATGAAAGGTTTCCTCTTGTGCCAAAGTTCATAAGGAGTCTTACCATGAGTCTTAACTACTAAAACTCTGTTCTGCACATAACAGGCAGTGTTGACTGCCTCTACCCAGAAGGTGATGGGCAGTTTAGAATCAGACAGCATGGTTCTTGCAGCTTCAATCAGTGTCCGTTTCTCTCCCTCTCAACACACCATTTTGCTGAGGAGTCCTGGGAGCACTGAATTGTCTTGTAATACCCTTTTCATCACAGAATGTATCAAGGATATGGTTTTTAAATTCGGTTCCTTGATCACATCTTATGATCTTGACCTTGTGATCAGACTGATTCTCAATCTTTAAGATGAAATTCTTCAAAATCTTAGGAGTCTCATCCTTAGTTCTAAGGAAGAAAACCCAAATGAATCTTGTAAAGTCATCTATGATCACTAGACAATATAAGGTCCTTCCTGAACTCATTACACTGGTGGGATCAAAGAGATCCATATGTAACAAGTGTAGGGGTGTAGTGATGGTGAGTTCTTTTCCTTAGGCTTGTGAGATACCTTATGTTGCTTCCCTTTCAGGCATGCAACACAGTGGTCATCACTTGTAAACTCTTTCTTTGGCATTCCAGTACCAATCATGCTTAATTAATTATTCATGTTCTTAAAGTTTACATGGCATATTCTTTTATGCCATAGGAAAGACTCATCACTATTGGCTTTAGACAGAAAGCATGAAACTTATCCAGAGGGAGAGGTTTCTTGCAAATCCATCTTGTACATGTTTCCTTTCCTGGGGGCTCTAAGCAGGATATGCTCATGAGGAATGACCACACCAGGCTTAAGAACAATGCACTCATGCTCTATAAAGAGCATGTTATGACTCTGATCACAAAATTGAGATACACTTAGAAGATTGTATCCAGCTCCTTAACAAAGTTTACCTTTCTATGCTGAGCTTACCATTTGTGACCTTGCCCCTTCCAGAAATGTAGCCACCTTCATCTCCTCCAAAAGCAACTGGTCCTCCATCAATCCTTTCAAAGTTCTAGAGTAGTGACCTATTGCCTGTCATGTGCCTGGAACATCCACTGTCTATGATCCAGACATTTCTGTTTTTCTTCAGCTGTCCCTGCACAAAGAGAATGATTAGTTACATTTGGAAACCCAATCCTTGCTTGTCTTGGGCTCACTTGCAGAAGGTAATTAACAGTAATAGATCCTATGGTTGTACTAAGAGGATCTTGAGTTTTTTTGATGGAGAATCTCAGTCACTTGGTCTTTCTTAGACGTCACACCACCTTTGGAGTCTTGGACTTGACCTTCAAAACTTTAGAAGCTTTTGGAGCTTCAGAAGTTTTGATGACTGAACCTTCGGAAGATTCTGCAAACACTGCAGCAGTCTTCAGTGCTTCGGAAGAACTCCTTTCTTCCGAGACCAAATATTCTTCCGAAGAGAATTTTTCACTTCCCTTCTTGTTAGATTTGGAACTTCCGAAGGAAACTTGTTTTCCTTCCGAAGCCTGAATCTTCTTAGAACTCTTTGAAGCCTTTGTTTTGGCCATATGGACAGTACCTTTAGGATTGAAAGGACAATCCTTGCAATGTGAGTGGTGCTGTAACACATAACACAATTCGTCTTCTTCTTCACAAGAGCCTTGTCTTAAGAGTAAGATGTCTTTGGTCACTTCCCTTCTCCGCCTTCATCTTTGTAGATGCTGAGACAGTCCTCTTGGGCTGAGAACTGTGCTTGAAGTTTGATGGACCAGGCTGTGCAGCAGTGGTACATAGCAGATCAGTCTTCTTCTTGCTGCTGAGATGAGTTGAGCAAGAACCAGAACAGAACTCTTAGTAGAGTTTGGTTGATGTCTTCAGTCCCTACCACTTTAAACCCTGCAGAAATAAAAACTTGTTTATGCTTAGAGTCAAAGTAGCCTTGATCTCTGAGCCTTCCTTGCCTTTCTTTTGCTCTTTCTGATCAAGTTCTTTTTCATGGACTTGGTCATCACAGTCTTCACTTTCTCCTCAGAAAGATATGGCCCTTCTTGGAATCCTCCTCTTCCTCTTTGTAGAGGGATTCTTCACTATCTCTTCTTCATCCTCCTCACTCATAGGATCTATGAGAGGAAGCTCATCTTCACAAGTTCCACACCTAGGAGATCTTACTGACAAGATTGTGTGTGGAGGAGCTATCTCATTGGATCCCAGTCCCTGTCTGTTTTGATAGCACACTTTGTTGTGCAAGGATGAGGATATCATGTTCTTGAAGGTCTCTTCTTCAAGAAAACTCTTTTCTTCCCTGGCTTTGCTGATCACAAGCTCAGCCTGGCACTCAGTTAACTTGGTTATGAGATCTTTAATTTGAGTCCTAAAATCTGTGTGTTCATGTTTTAGAACTGAAATGGTTTTCTCTAAGTCCTCTATTTTCAGCTTATAATCATTTTCAGACTTTCTAAAATCAGATTTTAAAATGTTTAAGGACTCAATATCATATCTCAGTTCCAAGTTATAGGACCTGTACCTGTTAACTTTAGCAATGCATTTAGGAGTACAGAGATGTTCCAATACCTTGGCTTCATCATGATCTGCCATCAGTGCTTGGTTTGGAGAAGTATCTTCAACCTGAAAGCTCCAGTCAAAGCCTCCTTCTTCAACAGCAACAGCAGCTTGCTACTTTGACTTCTCATTATGAAGAGCTTTGTCAGTGTAGTTTGGTCTGGATTGTGTTTGGCCACCATTTGTTCTAGGTGCCTTACACTCTCTGGAAAAGTGGCCTATCAGGTTACAGTTGTAACACTTGACTTTGCCTTTGTCCAGTCCAAACTTTCCACTGGTTGCATTGCTTGGAAACTTCCTTCCAGTCCTCTGGTAGAACTTCTTGGCTCTGTGAGTGAGAAGAGCCATCTGCTGGACTATTTCCATGTATTCCAGATCATCTGGATGGATATAGTCCAGGTCTTCAAGAGTGAAAAGAGATTTGCCATAGCTTTCATCAAAAGACACAAAAGCTTGAGAAGAGCTTGTCTCTTGGAATGGCTTCCTTGAGTGTAGTTCTCCTTTGGTGTCTCTGGGAAGGTGATGATTGTCAGGGTAGCATAAGAGATGATGTTTGGGTTCTATGCTATCCCTTTCAACCACATGTAGGGCTGAACCCATTTGATTGTTGAAGTTTCCAGATGAACCTTGCATGTTCATCTCCATCTGGTATCCACTGAGAATCCCATATAACTCTGTCAGAGTAAGAGTTTTGAGATTTTTAGTTCTCTTGATCACCACACAGTAGTGTGTCCACTGCCTAGGAAGTGAGGACATGAACTTCCTTACAATGTCTCTGTTTTCAAGAGAAACTCCTCCATCCACTAGGGTATCCACAATCTCAACATACCTGAAATACTGCTGAGTCATGGTTTCACCTGTTTTGAAGGTGAAGTTTTCAAACTGCTGCTTCAGGAGATCCTTCTTGTTCTCCTTGGCTTCAGAAGAACCCTCATACATCAGTTTCAGTGCATCCCACAGCTGCTTGGTTGTTTTGCACTTCTTGAAACCTCTGTACACAGAGTTTGGAAGGGCAATTTGAAGAGCTGTCATGGCTTTTCTGTCTATCTCTACTCTCTTCCTATCTTCATCAGAGTAGCTAGCCATATCTTTGGGATCATACCAGCACCAGTAGCAGAAGGTGTGCTGGGTATGAAAGGTCTATTCTCAATAGACTCTCACATTCTTGAATCAAGAGACCTGATGAAACCTTCCATTCTTAAACACCAGGTGTCAAACTCATCAAGAGTGATCAGTGGGGACTTGTTCATGATTCTAGTTTTCATATCAGTTTTGGAAATGGCTGCCATTTGAAAAGTTTAGTTTTTGTGTGTGTGAGGGATCTAAAGATGGTGAGATCTTATATCAAGAACCTGGATTGCTCTGATACCAAATGCAGGATCATTGAAGGGTGAAGAGTTACAACACAACAACACAAAGAGGAGATAAACTAAACTTAGATCAAATAGTAAACTGGATTAACCAAGAGGTGACACTAAGAACACAAGTAATATATGAGACAGAACACAAAGAACACAAGTGTTTGGTTTTCAAGAATGCAGTATATTGCCTTCTCTATGTTCTATTACAAGTGTTACAAAAGCATATTCAAAAGATACAAGAACATGAGATACTTATACAACATCCTACAGCCGGCTATACTTTGAAAGCCAGCTGGATACAATTGACTAGACACACACAAAATCAATTGTAGAGTCAAAAGGCAGATTGCCTTTTGACTAGTGACTATGACATGCCATAGCTCACATCCTTATCTATTACAAAAAGGATAAAGTACATAATGTAGAAAGTTACAGACTCAAGACCTCAATGTACAGTTACCAAAAGCATGGACCTTTTCACCAAACCATGTTTGTTGGTGACTTGCAGAGTTGCAGCGGAAAGGTGTCCAGCTTTATGGAACAGTACATCAGATAAAGCATGTTACTAAAAGTCTTCGGAAGAAATCTGTCTTCATGAACTTGAAGCTTCGGAAGACTTTGTCTCTAAGGCTTCGGAAGACTTCATCTTTGGCTTCGGAAGATGTTGGTCTTGGCTTCGGAAGATTTCACACTTAGATTATTTCTGTTGCACATGTGAAACTTCCGAAGCATTCCACTTCAATGCACTTGTGCAGCATGCAGGAAAGACTAAAGATGTTTGGGTTGCATCAGCCTCTTCATTAATCTCTACAAACTCCCCCTAGGCTGATGCTACCAAAACATTGAGAAAACTTCAGATATTAACAGTCCTCATTAGGATGATCACCATTCCTTTCTTCATAAGATGATCAGGATCCTTTAGGCTGTCAAAGTGTCTTCTCATGTCAAAGAGATCATGCAGAGGCAACTGAAACATATCTTGCCATGTATAGATGTCTTCAATGCCTTGATCTCTAATAACATGCCACCTTTCTGGATTTGTGGTGTATGTCCAAGACAAGATGGGTCTTCCTGATACTAGAGGAGCTACTGAAGTTGGAGTTGATTGAGCATCCTCTGGCTACACATCCTCAGGTTGTTCTGATTCATCCTGAGGTTCAGAAGAGGATTCAGGCTTCTTCTTCTTCTTAGACTTTGGTTTAGAAGTCATCCTTTTCCTTTTGTTTCTAAATTTTAACTGAGAAGACTGGCCTGCAGCACCAGATTGATTTTCACTGTCTTTCTCAGTTGGGACTTCCTCTCTCTCAGGTTCAGATGGAGAAGGAGGTTGACCCTACTGTGGATCAGAAGATGAAGTTTGCTGAGCATTAGCAGGAGGTCCAGGTTGTGTTGTGTCTGTTTGTTCAACCTTAACCTCCACTTCAGGTGGGGCCTGACTTGGAGTGGAGTGTAAGTCAGTGAGCTCTCCACTCTTAATCTTCTGCTTGATTACCCTGATATGCTCATCCATAGTGGATAGAGACACGGGTCCAAGTCTCCTTCCGGAGAATCCATACAGCTTCAAGAAGCTCATCATCCTCTGCCTATCAGCAGACTTCTTCATGCTCTTTTGGATGATGGCTCTTGACTTTGCAGCTTCTTCCCTCAACTTCTTCTTTGTTGTCTTTCTTTCCTTGACTAACTCAAGCTCAAGTTGTTTTAAGTACTCAAACTCAACACAGTCATAAGGTAAGGGAAGGAGTGCATCTTCCTGATAGAGGCCTGTGGCACTCAGGTAGTTAATCATCTTGATTCTGTCTTCTTCCTTATCTACCTGAGGTTCTTGTTGAACCACATCCTTTTGTTCAGGACTTTCTTGAACTAGTGAGAGGATAGGCATACCTTTGTACAGTCTTTTTCTTCTTCTCTCTTCTTTGACTTGTACTAGGAGTTCTGCATCTTCTGCCTCCTTCTTCTCTCTTGATCTTTCTAGATCAACCAGCTTATTCAATTCATCCAAGGGGAGAAAGATGACATTAATCTTTACACTTGACTAAATGGAAATTAAGAGTACACATTTATAGCTTATTGTACAATCATAATACATAATCAAAGTGATAATTAGTATTATATAAATATGATAGTAGTTTATTGAACAACCATAATACATAAATTAAATTGATAAAAAAATATTATATAAATATGATAGTGGTTCTATTAGATATATGTTAAATCATTTAAATAATTTAATAAATTCTTAGTAATGATGTTTAATCTCATATTCTCACTACATTCATTTCGTTATGTTGTAAAAAGCAAGGTTAAAAACACAATCTTTGTTTAAGATTGACAAAGAATAGTGTTGTATTTTTTACAATTATATTTCTGTTTTAATATGTGTTGTCTTTTTTGAAATTATGTAGTATATTTTAACACTTTATGTTATCCAATTAAATTTTATACCATTCAATTCAAAACTTGTGCATATACTGCCCCTTTGAATTTATGTTATTCGTTTTGTACTAGCAAAATTCAACTTTTTAACTACGTGGATTGGTTTATAACAACAATGAATCGAATATGACATTGTCGGAACGAATTCAATTGGAGTTGGTTTGAGACGATTTTGAAGTGGTTAAAATCATTTTTTAAATACTTAAAAATAATAATTTTTACTTTAAAAGCACTCATAACCGGTTTCTTATTTTCATATGAGTGTATTTCTTATATTATATGGTATGGTTATAAATGATTATGAGTGAATGATATGGTAAATTTATTGTAGTTAATATATTTTAAATGTTTATGAGAGAAAAAAAATAATGATAAAGTTAAAAAAAATATATATTGATTTTTAATGTAGTTATATGACTAAAAACAGAAAATAAGTTATAAATGCTCTAAGATATGCGTATTTAATAGTCATAACCAGATTTGATGACTATAATTTCAAGTAATCGAAGTGTGTCCATCAAATATATACTAGAAATCATCATAATTATTCCCAAAACCAAATATTTACATTCAAGAAAGAAAAAGTAAATAACTTTTGAAGTAAAATGGGATTTTGAAGATGATCAAGATTCAAGAATTAAGATGCATAATGATCATCCCATTGGGTCCAATTGGCTTCACTACCCCTACGAGGAATAGAGTTGACCCTTGAGTAAGTGTCCACTTTGAAATTAGCCCCACACATGACACCTTCACTATCCACTCTTGGCATTGCCCTAATCTTGTTCATTGGATGCTCAAAACTCATTAAGCCACCTTCACTATGGAACATACACCCTGCAAATAAAATAAAAAAAGATCAAATCTTGATGTACAATCAATCATCATAATCAAAGATTAATTAAAGCCAGAATATTTTACTAGAAAACTCATAGGATCAGTCAAATACTACTACTATCACAATACAATAAAACTAATGAAATCCAGATTCAAACTTGACACGTCTAGCAAGGCTTAATGGCTAAAAAATGGATTCGAACACAAAATAGTCGCCCAAATGATTCACAAGATTTTAAAAAGACTGAATAATAACCTGTAAAAGCTAGATTCAAACCTAATACCTATACTAGCTTCTAATTTAACCCACCAAACAAGGCTTAACAACCGAAAACCAATAAAAACTTGATTCAAAACCAATAAAAACTTGATTCAAACCTGAGATCTCTGCTTGAGAAATTTAAAGCTTTCGGAGGAAAAAAACTATTTAAAAACTAGATTCGAAATTAAGACCTCTGTCAGCTAAACTTAACTACTTAAGTGACAGTAACAAAGTCAAATTTGTTTAAAGATCAAAGCTTTAATAATAATTAATGATTAATAAGTATGTTACCTTAGGGAATGGTGCAAATGACTTTGCACAACCAGCTTTAATAACCTCCAAATCATCAGAAATAACCACAGACCCATCTGCAGCTATACCCCAATACAACTTCACACCACCATCAGACCCCTACAAAAACACAAATTTCACTCAGACATTTCATCAAACACCTTACAGACACCCAAACAAACAACCAAAAGATGAACACTTTCAACACTCACCAGTGCAGTAAACACAGTGCCAGCTTTACTATCATACACAACGAACGCAAAACTCCCTTCAAGATCCTTAATCACCTGATCAGCAGGGTACGGACCCCGATCCCTCAACGTCCGATAAGCCTCAATCACAAACATCGCTTCATTGGTGTTCTTCGAGAGCCCGTATTGTTTGATTTGAGCGCACAGATTGTTCAAACTCCCCATGAACAAACAGTAGATATCATCAAACGCCGTGAACAATCGCTGATTGGTACAGTACGGGCGATCGGGCTTCACGTATGCGAGAACTGCAGCGTCACCGAACGACATTGAGAAGGTGTTTGTGGGGTGAATTGAGAGGAACTCTTGGAGGGTTTCTTCTGGGAGCTTTGGTTGTTTGGGGTGGTGGTTTGATGCGGGGCTTTTGAGCTCTTCTGGTGGGTGTGCGAAAGCTTTGTGGAAGATTGCTAACATGGTGTGTGATTTTGATTTCACGTTTTGGGGATTTTGTGAGTGATGAAGATGATGATACGATGAATGAAATGAGGTGATGATGGTTGTATGGGGGTTATATAGGGTGAAGGTGGCGGATGGTGGTGGGAGTACGTGGAGATGAATGTGTTGATAGTGATAAGGATGGTGGATAAGATTCTCGTACTTCAATGTAAGTAATTTTTTTTAACGTTGTTAAATTAGATTATTGACATGACACTTGCTTACCCGAATTCTTTTAGTGGTTCAACTAAAATTTTTTTTTCGAATTTTGAACTCGAAATTAATGAATAGTTAAAGTGTTTTAGTTTAGCTCTTTGAGTTAAAAATTATTGGTATTTTAATAGTACGAATGTAGTAATTGTTTTTTTTGTTGTTATAAGATTATAATTTGATGCATTTGGTTTTATTACAAAATAATATTTTTGGTTTTCTATTTTGTGTTATAATATAAAAGACGGGTGATAATATAAAAGACGGATGATTGACATTTTTGATAATATTCAAAATCTTATGTGAAAGACATGAAGTATTGAGTTGTGTTAGAGCGTAAAATCGTAAGAGAATTAGCGTAGTTACGAGCCCACATGTTGAATGGGGCATTGATAACATTTTATACAAAGAATACGAAACATCAAGGTCGTTAATAATAATAAATATTAATAAAATAGGAAATTGTCACAAACTCATGTCCAATGCGGAAAAAAAACAAAGCCACTATAAATTTCTTGTCCAAAGGTTGAATGAAATTTACGATGAAAAATAGGTAAAAAGTAAGCATGACTAATGATATATTTGAAGTTTTGTAAAATAATAAATTTTAAATTTGTAAGAGAAAAAAGTTGAGCATGTAACAAAAAGAAGAAAAGAAAACTAAATAGATAATATATTATAATTATAAAGTGGACCAAATATAAGTTTCAAGGCCTACAAATGAAATCCAGTTCCATGTATTATAAGCTTGTAACTTGTGTGTTAACATTCCAAAAATTTTAAAAATTAAAACCATTAAATCTTGTAAGTTTAGAAAATCTAGCGGGTTAGAATGATATTTCTTAAAATTTTATACAAAACTTAGGGTTAAAAATGGTAATTCATAAATGTAAAGTGGAGGTTATGGCGGGTGGTAACAGCTACCGACCTTGTCTTTTAAGGTTAAGCGATTAGCTAAATATAATTATAAATAACGTATTTAAAGAAGAAAAACATCTATTTGAGTCGATCATTTAGTAGATCTAATTCAAGTTTTTTTATGCGGTGAAAAGGTTTTAAAATCTGAAGTTATCAGTCAATTAAAAGTTATTATACATTTAATGTTTAAAATTTAAAGCTATAAGAAATATGAAAAGTTAAATGGTATTTAATCAATTAAAGAGTTAAAATAGTAACTTAAACTAGATAAATAAATAATTGGAAAATGTTTAGACAGGAACACAAATATCTAGATGCTATACGTGATATTTTAAAACATTTGTTTATTGACTTGATAGATTTATCACACACAAATTTTATAAGTCCTATCAATTAAACAAGTTAACTAGACAACATTTGAAAAAAAAGTGAATGAAGAGAGGTGAGTTTGGTTGCAAACAAATAAACAAAGATTAAAAAAAAAGTGGGTGGCAAGAGTTGAATCCTTGACCTCCTATAAGAAGGTAGTATTATATATACTAACAAAAACTAGCTTGATCTACATTAATTGAAGCACTAGAAACCCAGATATGATTGTTATATATAATATTTGTCACTCAAACAACTTAAATAAGTTGTATCAATTAAGCAAGATATCTAGGCAACATTTAAAAAAATGAATGAAGAGAAGTGAGTTGATTGCAAATAAATTTTAAAAAAATTAAAAAAAGGTGGGTAGCAATTGTCGAATCCTTGGCATACTATATGGAGGTAATAGTAAAGTTTTCAAATTCGGATATTTGAAATTCGAATATCAGAATTCGGATAGTGGATTTCACTATCCGAATCTGTATTCGAAATATTAGATATCCGAATTTTGAAAATATGTATTATTTAATAATTTTTATATAAAATAATATTTTTTTTAAATATCTCGGATATCCAAAGTTATTATAAAAATATCCAAAATATTCAAAAATGTCCAAAAATTCTAATTAATCTTTATAATTTAATAATTTTTAGAAAAATATTTTGATAATTTGGATACCCAAAAATGCTCAAAATCACTATCCAAATTCGAAATTTCGGATATCCGAATTATCGAGTATTCAAAATTTTAGATATTTTGAATTTGAATTTTCAAATAGATACGTTTTTAAATATTTTCCAACACCCCTAATTAGTGAACCGTCATTGTTTTTAGTTATCCATGTTAAATAAATGAGGAAAGTAGTGTGTGCTGGCTCTCTTTTTAATAATTTTAAAATTATCATCTTAAACTACACATGCTAATATAATTTTTTAAAGCAAATACACTTTGAAATAGAACGATTAAAGTAAATACAACTTGTCAAATACCTAGACAAATAGAAGCAAAGGTTGAGAATTACGGTTGTAGGTTGTATCCAAAAATGGAAAACATAGAAAGAAACAAATGAAGCCCCTGTTTTCGGAGCTTACCAGATAAGGTTAGGTGCCACTGCCACCTTATCCAAAAATTGACAATATTATTTGGATACTGGAGGCTGTTTTGAACCTGTGGGCTTTTGCCATCTAGAATTCTCACGTGGCGCAACACGATACGAGTATGCGACTAGGGTGAGTTTTTTACCTGAATCCGAACCAAATCAACCAGAATATGATGGAGGACTAACACAAGCAACCCAACTCGATTATTACATTAACCGAGCTTGAATTTTATAAATGGTTTGGTATTTGGGTTGCTTTTGTGAGAATTGGGTCGACTTAATTAAGTTGAATCTTAGTTTTGTTTTAAGCAAGGGTTTTATATGTGTGTGTTATGTTAGCGTTTACAAAATTTTCTAAACTTTATATTTTAGTGTTGTTGTCTAGTTTTATACTGTAAACTTCAAGAAAAATTTAAATATAATGTTCTTGAATATTTAAATAAACATAATAAAATGAACGTAAATGTGTAGAAGCTTTCAGATCAAAACAATAAATAAAATTCTATATTGATATCACATAATAAATCTCACACATGCATTTTTGATAATATATATATATTACTTACACAAACATTTGAGATAACAAATAATTTAAAAGTTGATGGTTTAGCCTAAACCTAATTACTGATTAACCTGACCTTAATAAACCTGAAAACCGAAACCCAAAACCAATTAAAAAATTCTTATTTAGCTTGGTCTTCGGGTTGATTTGCTACACCTTAAAACCCGAGGAACCTGACTCGAGAAACTCGAAACCCGATTAAAAAATCCGAATGACACCATTTATACAATAAAAAAGAGTTAGTTGTCATTTGCATCTCTAAGTTTTGGTTTTTTTGTTATTTCAATTTAAAAAAAAGTTTTTTCTCTTCTGCATTCCTATTTTTAAAAAAGTTTTCATTCTTATATATTTTCGTTAATCTAGATAATTGTGTTTGTTAAGACAGAGACATTTAAATCATTATACACATACAATAAATTAAGTTAATAAAAAATATTTTTAAATATAAATTACAAAACAGTCACTATTGAATGATGTCAAAATATACGGGCCTTAGTCTGTAACCCCAGTCCCCAGAGGGAATAATGCGATCCACTATTACAAGCCCGTAAAAGTGGACCTAAGGCCCAAGGGCCAAGTGTAGAGGTGAATAAAAAATCGATTCCAAAACAGGTTTTCAGCCCAAAATAATATTTTGAATCTGGTTTAGGGGTGTTTGGTAGCATCTGAATCAGCCTTTTAATGGTTCAGATATGTTAAATAGTTCAGCATTTAATGATTCAGGGTATTTGTTTAACGAGCAAATGTATGAATGTTTCAGACATTCGTTTCTGAATGATTAATCATTATACTAATGCTGAATGGTTAAAATATTTTATCTGAATTGGTCAGACGTTTGTTTTTGAATAGTTAAGTAATATATTAGCTTTTAATAATTCAGAACTCTTAATGGTTTAGCACTTAATAGTTTATACATCTTATTGGTTCAACATTTAATCATTCATAAATTGCCAAACAATGTTTTAATTATAACGGGTTATGAATCGAGCTGAACCGTATGGTTGATGACGGTTTGTTATTCTAGAGGTTAAAACCACTTTGGACCCGGTCAAACGCAAGCCGGTTCCAAACAAGATGTAGTCTGAACAAAAACTGGTATATTGGCTAAACCCCATTGGTTTTACGCCAAAAACCTTGATTTGTGCACCTCTAGCCAAGGGAATAAATCAATAGTTTATATCAAAACTTAAGGTAAACTAGGTTATTATTAATTAACTATTTTATTTAGTTAACAGTAAAATTTGGTGTCATTTTCATCTCTATTTGGTTAATTTCATACATGACACGTACACCAAGTGTGAACATTAACTTTTTTCTTGTATTTAGAAACGTTTGTTGTGATCCATTATACAAAGTAACAAACTCATCAAATTTTTATAAGGGGTAAAAGTAAAATGATTGTATAATTTTACAGGAACGTTCGGACTTTTTCATACATATAAAACTAAAAAAAATATTTTGACCCAAAGCTTTTACATAGGTCCGCTCTTTATTTTACATTTCTTTATAGGTTGATGGATTTATGTACAAACTAACTTTAGTAAACCCGTGTATTACACGGGTTGAATAAATAAAATTTTACTTACTTATAAAACAATATTCTAAGATAAAATATAATTTAAATTACATATGAGTCAAAGCTATAAGGAATAAAACAACGATATCAACTTTTTATATGTTCTAAATAAAAAATTTTGTTTAAAAAATTATCATTTTTATAAATATCCTTATTATAACCCTCAGTTTTAATTATATTTTATTTATAAAAAAATTACTTTTTAAAATCACTAAATTTAAACTATTTCATATTTTCAAATAAGTTTGATGCATTAGAAAAAAATTATTTGATATAATTTATTTCTTTAGAAATATCATTAATAAAAAGATATCTTTTTTAATTTATTAGAACACATTTTTAATCTAAAAAGACTTAAATAATATTATTTGTAATTAAGAAAATTATTTAATAAAAGATATAAGCGGGAAATGTTTTGTGAGAATAAATATGGTGTTGACACGTGTCCTTTATAGTTACTCTTTTATTAGACTAGTAAGATATGATATTGAGATGTAGAAAATTGTAGAATTAGATGACGTGAGCAATCTCATTTTTGTTTTTATGGCATGTTAAATCTACACCGATCCCTGTTTTTAAATTTGCCTAATCGTGTTTTTTATTATTTATATAGAGGATTCTTTACTTAGTTAATATTTTATATTAGTACTTCTAATTATAATATTTGATTTATATATAATACTAATTACTATTTTTATTATGCATTATAAGTTGTACAACATACTATAGGGGTTGTACCATCTTTTGTTTTATTCATTTTTAATCTCTAGTTTTTTTAGTTCAACCAATTTAGCACAAATATTATTTTTTACTTTTAACTTTGTTCCTTATACTTTTTATATTTTAAAAAAGTTACGTTTACGTTTCGATCTACACTTTGTGAGATAAACATCGCAGCGTGCATGTGTGGTTCAACGTTTTTACGCTTATTTTTTTCCCATTTAGCGGCGGTCACACACACTGGTCCAAGACCGACTTACCTATTATTTTATATGTTTTATGTTTCTTCTAACGGTAGTGTATCCTTAGTGTTACGTTTCCTCCAAGAGCGGTTTATTTTTTCTCGTTTTTCTATACGAGTTTTTCGGCGTTGGTGGTTGCTAACGTTGGTATGACCTTTGGTGTTGGTATGGTATTACGTCCCTGTAACAACACGCAAGGCTTAATACTTAGTAATTCATCTTATTATTAAATAAAAAAACTGTTGAGACTCATATAGTTAACATAATATGTAATAAGTTTTAACCATTTAAAATCATAAGTGATCCCTAATACTTGTCACAACCATGTTGAATAATGAATAATCAGGTACTAGACATGTAAGAAACTAGATCGGGTTTAAGGATCTATAACGTATATTACATCATACGTGCATATAATTTATTATATAATTTTTTTATTTTAATTCGTATAATAAATGAATATCTAATCATGAATAATTAGGTAATAGAAATGTAAAAAAACAGGTTCAGATGTAAACTTACAACAAACATAAGACTAATAATATCAATGCTTAACTCAAACCTACTTCTTAGTCAACAATCAAAAGTCAACGGCACCACACCTAAAATAGAAAGAAAAAACCTCTAATCTCTCAAAAATTCGTTAACCTCCGTTATTCCTCACCTCTTAACACAATCCCATCAATACAATCATCAAAATTATAGATCACTTTCTTCAATTCATCAAATAATCAATCTTTTTCATCAAATTTTGACTCAATTTGTCAATCTTCATGTAATTATCTTCCTTTTCTTTCTTACATCCATAAAATTATTACATTTTTTCAAAGTTTTCATGTTTTTGATCCAAATTCGTGATAAAGATTCATACCCAC
The DNA here is from genome assembly GCA_025506515.1 of Flaveria trinervia. Taxonomy (NCBI): domain Eukaryota; kingdom Viridiplantae; phylum Streptophyta; class Magnoliopsida; order Asterales; family Asteraceae; genus Flaveria; species Flaveria trinervia. Next base: position 5,049,259 of record CM046457.1, on the reverse strand, counting down.
ATCGAATCACCATGGGAAGTAAAGAACAAACCGCTCAAAACGATTCGATTAGTTCCCATGGCAAAAATAATGATGTTGATGACAATGATCTTGATCAAGATTCAGAAAGATCGAATTCGGGCATCTATGGTGCTGTTTTTAACTTAACCACAACCGTAATCGGGGCTGGAATCATGGCATTACCCGAAACCATGAAAGTTCTCGGCTTGATCACCGGCATTGTTATGATCTTCTTGATAGGTATTATATCTGAAATTAGTGTCGAGATGATCGTTCGATCTACGGTTCAATGCAAAGCGACATCATACGGTGAGGTTGTGCAACAAGCATTAGGTTCACCAGCAAGAATATTATCTGATATTTGTATAATCTTGAACAATGCTGGTGTTTTGGTGGTTTATTTGATCATTATTGGTGATGTGATGTCGGGTTCGGCTCGCCATGCTGGAGTTTTGGAACAATGGTTTGGTAACGGGTTTTGGGACGATAGGCGACTCGTGATGTTGATCGTGTTAATCGTGTTTCTTGCGCCACTTTGTGCATTGGACAAGATTGAGTCGTTGAGTATGACATCGGCTGCTTCTGTGGTTCTTGCAGTTCTTTTTGTGACAATCGCGTGTCTGGTGGCGTTTATCATGTTGGTTGAGGGGAAAATCGCGCGTCCTAGGCTAGTTCCTGATTTTAGTTCGGAACAAGCGATTATCGATCTTCTCGTTGTGATCCCGATCATGTCGAATGCATACGTTTGTCACTTTAATATTCAACCGATTTACAACGAACTCAAAGGGCGTTCGCCTAAGAAAATGAACAAAGTCGGGAGGATAACGACTGTCATTTGTGTTATAATCTATTGCTTGACCGCGGTATCGGGTTACCTTCTATTCGGGAAAAACACGGAACCCGACGTGCTTACGAATTTCGATAAACCTCTCACGATTCGGTATAGTACAACTTTAAATTTCATCGTTCGTGTGGGCTACATTTTTCACTTGATTCTCGTGTTCCCCGTGATTCACTTCTCGTTAGGCAAACGATCGATGCATTGGCTTTTAGTCGTGTGGCGCCACTATCCAAGAGCAAGAGTAGGTGTTTAGGGTTAACGTGTGTGATTTTGGGGATAATATATTTGGCGTCGATCATGATCCCAAGCATATGGACCGCTTTTAAGTTTACGGGTGCAACCACAGCTGTATCATTAGGCTTCACATTTCCAGCTCTTATCTCGCTACGTTTAAACCGCAATGGATCACCTGGTCTTAGTAGCCGAGAGCGCTTGTTGTCATGGTTGATGTTGATTCTAGCGATCATAGTTAGCATTGTTGGATTATTTGGAAACATTTATGGTTTGCAAATATGAATGAGAATTTTGTAGCATTGTTTTTGTTTGGGTGTGTGAACATCTATATATATTTTTAGTACGCTTAAAAGTGTATATATATATATATTGGTTGAAATATCATTAGGAAATCTAGCGGAACAATATCATAGTAGATTAAAAACTGGATTTACATATATATATATATATCCATTGCTATTCAAAACTAACAATTTTTTGGACCTGTTAGTAAAATGTGAACCATCCATATCTTTTGTATTTTTGGATCGGGAACGATCATAGAATCATTTTGCTCGTGTGTATTTGAATCAGTCCAGTTGTGTGTATTTGAACCTTCGATTACCAGTTGGATTGGTGAGCCGGTTGAACCTGTCCGGTGGTTGGACCGACCGGATTTTAAAACTTTTTTTATGTTCTTTCAAAATCTTATTTTTTTATTAATTTAATGCTTTATACTTATATCAGTTAATTAAATGTTAATATTGTATTAAGATTGTAAATCTACCTTAAAACATATATCATTTTAAAAGTAGATATATATAAATTAAATAATATTAATATATATATATATATATAATATATATATATATATATATATATATATATATATATATAATATATATATATATATATATATATATATATATATATATATATATATATATATATATATATATATATAATGTCATCTCGCTTGGGCTATGATTACTTTGCTATCCGGTTTAGTTTTAAAAATATTATTTTAAAGGGCTAAAATATTTTCTTTTACCCTTCAAGTTCCTCACATTAAGACACGAGCTATACGTACTTAAAGAAAGCGATATATAACATATAATACAGGCTGGATGTAAAAAAAGAAAAACAAAACATATATTAAAGAGGACCAATGAAAAATATCAATCCTTCATAAAAATATGATACTTCTAGAGTAAGAATTATATCGTCCCCTTTAAAAGTCATGATGGGTGATTTTCAACGTCAAAAAAATTCCGAAATCATTTAGTGTTGAATTGAATGTGATTTTCTCTTATAAAATCTATTTTATCACTTTTACTTGTAGGCTTCCTAGTGTCAAAATTAGCAACTCTATCATCTTTTAGGAAACCGAATTGACTAATTCGTATATGAACCAAAATAATTGAACAAACAAAGAACAAATTATAAGATTAATTGGAAAAAAAGGAAAAAAATTGGATTTGCAAGTCAATATCGAGTATGATTGCTTATAAACGACTGAACCATCTTGTGCCAACTGAACCACCATGGGTTGTAACCAACTTGTTATTTTCGCTAACAAAAATCATCAAAAGATCGAAAGACCTACTTTATTTAAGTAACCACCATTTGCCACTTCGCAACCATTAATATTGATTTCGACTTTGATCTTTATCAAATGCTCTAATCAAACCCACTAAGCTCCTCCACCAAATTGTTTGGTGATTAATTGGGAAAATTAAATAGTTGATTTACTTAGTTGACCTAAAGTTTGAAGAACATTTTGATAAAGATTGAAATTGAAGCCAAAATCAATATTAATGCAAGCAAAGGTAGAAAATGGTGGGTATATGCCCTTTTCCAATGCCTTGATTGATGCCTAAATTTCAAAGAAAGATTTCTTACTCTTGACTTATACTTGCACAATTCATATTTAGAGACCCCACAAACTTTAATTCTTCTAATTTTAACCACCACATTGAAATTTTAGATCTATCTTCCTTTGGTTGTTTAGAAATTTAACTTGATAAATGGTAAGATAAACAGGTTGGATTTAAAATAATATCGTATAATTTTTGAAATAGCTAATTTCTTTTACTTAACATTGTATCATATAATTTAGTGATTCGAAGAGAGGTTAATCAACTCACTTTAAACGTGAGGGGAATCAAATTAATTTAGGTTAATAAAACAAAATACATATTAAGTTAAATAAAACAGTAGCAATCATTGTCAATTTATAAAGAAAATAAATGAAACTAACACAGTTTTGAGTAGCGGAACTTGAACAACACTTTAAGGAGGTGCATGCAAAAGTAAACTATTTTAAAAAGGACAAACTCTATATTTATTAAAAAAATTAAATACCAGACAAAAAATGGACACTATGAATCCAGAAATTAAAACTACCAACGAAAAAAAATGGAAGGCGAGGGCCCCCTAGCCCCATAGAAGCTTTTCCTATGATGTTTTTTTGTATCAGAAAATAACAAAATTTTTCCAATATAGGTTATATTAGTTATAAAATATAAAAATACAAAGGTTGATTTCAGTTTTAATTTTTTTATACATATAGCTATAATCAAACCACAAAATCAATAACAAAAAAATTGTAACTGAATAATCAAATTCCTCGATATTTTGATTAAATCTTTCTTAATAGTTTAATTTTTCTATTAAACCTCTAATACGTCTACTTTGTTACATAATATTGCCGGTTTAGTCCATTTATAACAAAAAAAAAACACTTTTGTTATCTATAGTTCTATACCAATTTTGACGTGTTAACATGTAACAAGCTAATCTTTTATCTTTACACTTTTTTTCTTTTACATATTCCACATTTTTTACCCCTTTAATTCCTTTACAAAAAGATATAAATACGTTATCTTCCACTCAAAGCAACCCACAAAACACATGATCAACCCAATGGACTGGTTCTCATGGCTATCAAAAACTCACCTTGATCCACCATTGATTCATGAATATGCAATATCTTTCTCACACAATCAACTCGAAGAAGACGACATCGCGTATTTCAACCACGAGTTTCTTCAAAGCATGGGGATCTCTATAGCGAAACATAGGCTTGAGATCCTCAAGCTCGCTAGAAAGTCGTCGGGTTCACATCCAATGGGTAGATTGGTTGCAACCATCAAGAAGACTAAGAGAACGTTGGCTCGATATGTTAGAACGCTGGTGCAACGAAATGATACGCGATCGGCTATGGTTATGGTTAAGGGATCAAGGAGTTATAGTTTGAGATGGAAAGCTGCCATGGTGAAGAGGAGTAATAGGTAATTGGAAAACAATGTTTTCCTTTGATACAATCTTTATTCAATAGTACTTTTAGTTCGGTTTAAAACCATGAAACTGTCCGGTAGGTTTTAAAACAATCCATCAATTTAGTCTCGTGTCGCGGTTGGTTTAAAAAAATGGTTTGCCAATTTAGGGATCCGTAAATTACGAATAACGGTTTGGTTTACAGTTTATACTGTAAATCTGTTGGAATGCGAGACCATAACATGTGATATATAACTTTTTTTTTTATTTTACATGAGTCGTCCCCTTCTTTATTTTGATATATTTTATTTATTTCCTTACAAAAATTGTTAGATAAACCAAAACCATAAAACTAGACAAAAGCCAAACTGATAATAACGTTTTGGGTTGGTTTTAGTTTTAGCGGTTTGGTTTTGATTTACAATATTCAAAAACTGTTATTAATGTTTTGTCTCACAGTTTAACTTAAAAAACATTAAAACCTGACCGTGAACACCTCTATTTTTTCAGCTTAAATAGATTTATACAAAATATTTGCACTATTTTCAGGTTGGTGATGAATAAACAAGGGGCTGCAACTCTTTTGATCACCAATGGTTATCGGCCGGTGGTCGGATCCGGTGGTGCTAAAGTGAATAGCTTTTCTGATTCTCCGGTTTACGATATCGGACATGATAAAAGTAAGGAAGACGGTGGCGAGTGTAAAGAGAATTTGTATAGTGATGACGATGGTGGTGGTGACGGTGGCGTCAACGGTGGATATTGGTCTGGTAGAAGTGCTGAAGAGGTCAAATGGGATGCCATGTTTCATGACTTAAAACCTACTTAAAGGTCATTAGTTTTGATTATGACTATCTAATTATACTTGTGTGAATTAATTAGTTTTGAATGATTAATAATGTAGTTTTTTTTCTGTAGCGACTCACACATGACACATGCATATGCTCTTGTAAACTACATTAACTTTTAATCTATCTTTTATTAGGTTTTGAACTCTGTTTTTATTTATAAAGTCTTTAACTTTTATTAATAGACGATCAACCCAGGTGGCAAATAGTATAGTTGTTTATATATAATGATTATATGATTATGACTATTTTGCATCTACAAATATATCATTATTATGATTATCAAATACTCATACAACTATCTAATTATATACCACTAGATCGTTATTGTAAACCCTTACCAACCATACAAAGCAATATATATATATATATATATATATATATATATACAGGGGAGGTTCAAATGAAAACCACCTTTTTTTGTGAGAACTCTAGGAACCAAAACTTTACGTACAATGAATTGTTACTCAGTTTACAGAAAGACATTCAGCGGGCTCGTTATGAAAAAATGATTTTTGACTCCCAGCCACTCATTTTTTATGACATGCAAATCACATGTTATTTTTCCTTTTTTTTAAACGTTCGTAACTTTTTTTCACTACATCATTTTTTCAAAAAAAATTCACCATAAAATTCAGTATTTTTTATCTTTCCAACGTCTACCATATTAATATACTTTTCTAAAAAAAATCGTACATCCGTTGTTTACATATGTGTAAATCTAGTTATACATATGTGTGGTACTGGATTTACACATGTGTAAATATGATATTACACATATGTAAAACGAATTTCGTTAAAAAACGGATTTTTTTTTTATTTTTTATAGATTTTTTTATATTTTTTTATGAAAGAGAGAAAGTTGGGGAATATTTTCGTAAAAAAAATAACATGAAATAGATGTCTATTAATTAATTAGCTCATTTTTTTAAAGTCGAAGGTGTTCTAACTGGACCAAATCAAAACCCGTGTTTTAGGGTTTTGACTTAAATGTTTTATGAACTCGATTCAACGAACGGAATTCAAATCTAGTTTGGTTTTTAGTATGAGTTGAATGAAATCATAAACCCAAAATAAGACACTGGACAACTCTAGTCTTTTGGAAATCATGTTATAATTTATAGGGTTAATAACATAAAATTTAAGAAATCCGGTAAATACTTTTTAGTATATATGTTTTAAACAGGTGCATGAACTATATTATACTAAAACTCAGTTGCAATGGGTACAAATATCTTTTATTAACCAGCAGTGTTAGGCACTTAAGCACTTAGGCCCACCTTAGGCTCATGGGTGGTGCACTTGAGTGGTTGGGTTTGAACCAACCATGTATTTGGACCATGGTGGTAGTGCCATGCCATGGGACCTTCTTCACCAACCAACCACTTGTAATGGTGTCACTTAACCATTGATTTTGATGTGACCATTTGACCCTTTCAATAACCACAAACAACTACTATATCACATATGATGTTTTTGGCTACTAATGTTATAAAATCCAATCTCCATATATTCATACACATGTGGTATCATAACTTCAATAATCGGGTCGATTTAAGTCTATGAGGTGCGTTCATGCATATGTCATATCAAAACTTTAATAATCAGGTTGATTTGGGCCTACAACAAGCTATTGGTATAACCTTTTTTTAAAAAAATAAAATGTTTCGATACTTGCTTTATGCATGACGCTCGAACATTTTTAAAGTATGACACCAGTGAAAAAGAACTTAAGATGCAACATACATAATATTAGTAGATGTATATCAAGTATATCGATTTAAGAATTATTTCATACAAAGAATCATATGACAAAAGGATCTATTTTTACATAACGATCATAAGCTCTCAAAAAAAATAAGACCTTGTTTATTATACACACATACAACAAACATATAGGCCTCACGCAACAACTATTGGCAGATCATCAAAACTAGTGAACCGAGCTTTGAGGCAAACGGAACGAACCACCAGCATAAAGCATTTGGTAAACGGGTCGAATTCTAATGGTCAAAATCAAGCTCAATATGGTCCCTAAACCACATACACAAGCGAGAACAATAAATGTGAGTCGAAAACAATTGGGACCCAAGCACGTTGATCCCCCTTGTTTAGCTTCTTCTGTGTCGTAAACATAACCCGCAAGCATACCAGAAAATAGAAGTGCCCCGAGAGGGTTTCCTAGCTGCATAAAATTGAAAAATAACCCGAAGTTTTTCAATCCAAAAAGCTCGGAGGATGTTGATACCATGATAGCAATTTGAACACCATAACATGTTCCAAGTAATGCGGTTGCAACATATAGCGTTCCATTTAGAGCTGATGCATATAGAAGATATGATAACACCATGATGATTTGTGTTACCATTGTCCAAAGTGTCCGTGGGATAGCGTTTAACCTGCGCCAAACACAAATTCCATAAAGTTTTACATGGATGTAAGGCTCGAGCCAAAAGTGTCTGATTTAAGCCTAGGCTTACAAGTGTTGATATAGGCCCGGACCCATAAATATTTATTTAAGCCTGGCTTAAAAGGATATATTTCGGGCCGAGCCTAAGAGGACAGATTTAAGTCGGGGCCTAAACGACAGATTTAGGCCCCAAACAAAAACGGGTTAATTTGAGAACCACATTCTGGTTGTTCCTGGACTTTCACTTTTCTCATACTTTTAATTTTAGTTTTTGTTAACTATAACCAAAATTATATTTTTCAATTAAAACAAGATATTATATAATCACAAAATAAAACTTCTACAACCTTAGAATTATGAAGAATATTAATATGTATCTGCTTCTTTCAAATACCTCCAATTAGTTTGATAAAGCATAAACATCACATACATACATATTTATATTTGCGTTACATGTAAAAGTAATTAAAATTGTATAAAAGATTAAAAACATATGAATATTGATAATTAATATTTTATACGAATCTTTTTCTACCATCTGGGCTCATAGAACTTGGCCTTTAAAGCGCCTGACCGGCCTATAACTAGGCCTTGCCCAGGACCGGGCCAAACCGAGCTTTTCAACCAAACGTTAGGACCGATACGCCACTTTCGGGCTCAAATGGGCCTAAGACTATGCATACATAAAGTACTAAACTCGTCTTTTCGGGTCAAGCCCACGACATGAATAGTAATGATAATAACGATTACCTCACAAAGTATTCCGAAACAGCACCACCACCAAGCCTGCCAAGAAAATTGCAAAAACTGAACAAACTCATCAATGTAGTTGTATCCTCAAACCCTAGTGAACTCCCAATTTGGGCTAAATTGTTCAAAACTGTGACACCCGACCCGATACCAAGAAAATAAGTGGTCCATAAGAGCCAAAAATCCGCCTTCACCATAGCCTCGCGAAAACTAAAATCTTCACCTCTTCTAGGCCTCCTTTTCTTGATCTTAACAGCCCCTTCTCCGACAGCGAGAAGCAAGTTCACATCAGAACCATCTTCATTCTCACGAAAACTTTCAAGATTCGTGTTTGAAGATGACATTGTTAGCAACGGTTCAGTTTTCATATCTAAACTGTCTGAAGACTCAACGGGCCGGATCACCTTCTTACGGGCTGGAAAAAGGGTCATTTTGATTGGAATTGCAAGTGGTGAGAGTAAAAGAACCACCATGATGGTGATAAAGATGTAGGAGAGAGTTTTGTTTAGGTCTAATGAGTTTTTTAGGATCGTTGTGGTTAACAGAAAGACTCCTAGTAAAAGACTCGACCCTTGTGTAAAGATAAAGTGAGCGTTTTCCGACTGGTCAGGCTCAGATGCAGGTGTACATGGGCGAACGTAGTACATTAATGCAAGACATATGATGGGTATGCCGAGGGTGAACACAAGCACGATTTGTGTAGATGACCCGTTTAGTAACATGGTGCATACTTCTGTGAAAACAGCAGCACTCAAGGCAATGTAGCCTTTTAGAAGGCCTGCAACTGTGCCCCGACTTAGTGGGAAATTTCTTAAATTTGTAACGAGAACTGCAGTTCCCAACCACGCGCTACTATTAGCTGCTAGCACGAGGGCAATCCATAACTGCAAACAACCATTGTTATTAGAAAAAAGTAGTCTTAAACTGTATTGTCTAATAATTTTTTAACTTATTAAAGTTGGGATCTTGAAATGGCCTACTTAATGGGTGTTTAGGATTTTGCTTATGAGAGTTGCTTATGGTTTTTGAATAAGCAGAAGCAGATAATCAACTGTAACAAAACGTAACGTAGGAGATAGTGTTTGGATCTGCTTCTGCTGTAACAAAAAAGATGATCATATACACAACTGTTTAGAGTGTTTGGTAATTCAGCTTATTGGAGATTTAAGAGGTGAAATAGTTAAAATTTAGAATCAGATCAACAAACTGAATGAGCAATTCCCAAACTGTTTATTCAAAACTTTTTATTTACTTTTAAACAAACACAAAATCTAAGCAGTTTGCTTAGATACAAAAACTCCAATTACATCAGCTCAACTTGTTATTTTTTGATATTAATCTATCCAAACACTCCAAATTACATCAACTCAACTTATTTCTTGATGCTATTCTTCTATCCAAACACTCCAAATTACATCAACTCAACTTATTTCTTGTTGATATTATTCTATCCAAACACTACAAATTACATCAACTAAAGTTACTTCTAGCTGATATTCTTCCATCCAAACACTCCACATCACATCAACTCTAACTTATTCTTGCTGATATTTTCAAATAATTCAAATCTTGAAAGTTCTAGTACTTGAATCAATTCATAATTCAAAAATAAGAAAATTATTAACTTCTGAACAGATCTCAAGAACTGCTCTTCAGATAGATGCAATCCCAAATCCAAAAGATGCGAATATTTTATTAATTAAGAATAAAAATAGTTGAATCTTTATGAAGAGAAAGTTACAACCCAAATCCAAAAGATATAAAACATTCACAAAAATTCAATCTTTATGTAGAACACTTACAACCCAAATCCAAAACACATCAACCTTTCATAAAAGTTAACAAAAATCAAATCTTTATGAAGAAATACTCACAACTCAAATCCAAAAGATATAAAACATTCACAAAAATTCAATCTTCATGTAGAAACACTTACAACCCAAATCCAAAACACATCAACCTTTCATAAAAGTTAACAAAAATCAAATCTTTATGAAGAAATACTCACAACTCAAATCCAAAAGATATAAAACTTTCACAAAAATTCAATCTTCATGTAGAAACACTTACAACCCAATCCAAAACACATCAACCTTTCAAAAAAGTTTAAACAAAAATCAAATCTTTATGAAGAAATACTCATAACCCAAATCCAAAAGATATCAAACTTTCAGAAAACTTAACAAAAATCAAATCTTTAAGAAGAAATACTTACAACCCAAATCCAAAACATACGAAACTTTCTAACACATTATGTTACGGATCAAACAAGAGAACTCAACCCAAAACACTAGTCCTAAACCCTGATCAAGTGATCAGTCGCCTGCACAACTGATGTTGGACAAGCTCATACCTCGCAATGGTTTAGTCAAACAAAGATTGAATCTTTAAGAAGAAATACTTACAACCCAAATCCAAAACACATCAAACTTCCAAAAAACAAAACTCAACAAAAACCAAATCTTTATCAAGAAACACTTCCAACCCAAATTACCACACCCATTAAACCCATCAAACTTCCAAAAAACTCAACAAAAACCAAATCTTTATCAAGAAACACTCACCACCCAGTACGGCAAACCATGAACAGTTTGAGTGATAGCAAGCCAGATGACACCATACCCAAAGAAAGCTGAAAACACACCCACAAGCAGCACAGCCCACGGTGGGAAATAATTACAAGCAATGCCAGGAATAACCCCTGTATTCTCCCCAAAATCATTAGCAACACCAAGAATCGTAAGCTGTTGTTGTGAAAACCCCAAAACAGACTTCAAAGAATGAGAGTACAGTGGAAACAGTAGGAGTTTCCGGCGGCGATTCCGACCCACACGGCGGCAGCAAAGCCCACCCACGGTGGTCGACTACCGGCTTTTACAGCCTGCATCGTACGGACGGTGGTGGTGTTGGATCAAGAATTGTGGGATTGTGGGATTGGTGAGCTAGATTGAGTGAATATGCGTGAGCATCGGTATGTGATCCGATCCAGTGATGTTTATTTGAACCCCAATGGTTGGGTTTTTCACATTTTTGGTTCACGCGATAATATTTTATTCACGCACAAGAGGACAATGATTGTTTTATTTTATTTTACGAATTTACACCACCTTAAATCGTATTGTTAATAACAAATTTGTCGGTTTGAATTGATTCGGTAGTAGAATCGAGAATCGGGTTAGGATCGAATTTTTTTAGGTTTTTTAGCCTTTTGGATTTTAACGAGTTTAACTGGTGTTTCAAACTATTAATTAAAGTGTTCGACTTAAACTACACATACAAAATATTTATATTAGATAGAAGGGTGTCCGTGTAATCCAGCGGAACAACATTTTACATTCAACATTAGTTTCTAATTTGTTAATCTTATAGTAATTTTATAAAAGTTTATTATATTTTTAAGTTAAAATTTAAAATATCAAATATATGGATTTTGTATGATTACTTGTACATTTATGCATTAAGTTATTTTACCTTACAAAATGCATACCGGTTTAGCAAAAAAGTTACACCAAAACGTTTAAAAAAAATTACGGTTGTAGTATCCAAAAGTTTTAAACATGATAGACTAATAAAACATAAATCTTAAAACAAATTTTTTTATTTTTTTGGTTTATGGATAGATAATATAAAATTTTATGTAATTTATAGTAATTATAAGATTATTATGTAACTAATTATAAGTGGTAATTTGTAAATAATGTTAAAAATATTATTTTACCATTCAAAATGATTGTACCTTATACATTGAGTGATATAAGTATTCTTAATTTAATGATATATTAAAATACCCTTATCATATGTTTTATATACATTATAAATTATATATATATCAAATATACATATCTATATAGTTTGATATCATCCGGTTCTTGAATCTGGTCTGACTAAATCGACCCACCGACCAGTAAGGTGATTGGTTCGCTGCCCGATCCCTTCAGAAAACATTGCGAAAAATATTTAAAGTTGGTAGTTGTCAAAGGGTCTTTTAATCTAATGATATGATGTTGATGAATTGTGGTTGAGATCTTTTAGGTTTGAGATTCAAATGTAACTCAATGAGTGTTTTTTTACGATGATGAGCTTTCTCTGTAAGAGTATTTTTAGATAAGTCAAATATGAAATGTTAAAATCAATATGAATAATTATCAGGGTTGGTCGACTAGCGACAGATTTTATCTTTACACTCTATCATAGCATGTGTTATATATCCGAGGTGTAGTTTAAAAATAGAAATAATATATACTTGTGTTTAGAAAAATTATAAACAATGAGTGTTTGTTGATTCTCTTATATTTACATTTATGTTTTATGTATATATTGAACATCAAAATATATCAGATCAAGATAAAGAAAATTCTAAACTTATGGTATTCATGTATGATACATCAAACCAGATTCAAAGCCAAAATATAAATTTTTTTACTCGTCTCTAAGGAAAAAAAATGTCGCTATAAGCCTATCACCAACTTGTTACACAATAAGTCAAAGTAGTGAATAATAGAAAGATGCTACAATGTTGTCTGAGGTGTACAAACCGGTTCGTTTTTTAAACCGAACCCGTTTTTCTAACCGAATACTCAAGCCTCTCAAAATAGTTTTTTCTTGTTTAATTGGTTTTTTCTTTGAACCAGTTTTAAACTGGTTCTAGATGTCAGGCAACCAAATCGGCTATTCGAATCGGACTGAGAACCAGCTTGGCTAAAACCGGACTGGTTTTTTTCCCGGACCTTTTTTTTGCCCACATCTAAATTTTAAACTATGAATGTGTACTTTTATCATATCAAACCGATACCGATTTCACATCATTGGCACCAGTATATTAATTTTCATGTTTTCAGTATTGGTACAATTTTCCGGTATTTTTTTGTATTTTTACTGGTAGGTAACAACCCTACAAACTGACATGGTGTCGGTTTATAATTTTACTCGTTTTCGGTGTCTATACCTTTCGGTACGATACTGGTTTGACACGAAACGGTAGCAATCTCATACCTTATTTGATCCCGAAAGTTGGGTTATCCATGTTTCAAGTTATCATCTGATCGACAAAATTCCGGATCACGAGATAATAATTTATTGAAGCAAGAGTAGAATAATTGTCTTCTTCGATATGGTTCGACGTATATATCGGATTTCTTTTCGAAAATTCTGACACCAAAAATTACGCTCAGAATGTACTTTTGAATTTCTTGTAACACAAAATTTACTCTTTAAGGTAGGCAACACCGCCTATATACGATTGAGTGGTTGACGTTAATATATGGACACTGGTTGATCTACAAAAATATTACGGTAGAGTCATTTCTTAAATGCTCCGATATATGTTGACATAAAAAAATTTCAAATCGATTCGGATCGGGTCAGTTCAAACTTTGTAACATAATAAAAGTATGATTTAATAATAACAAAACTAACATAATCATCAAATTGTAGACACATAATATTTCTTTGAAATTTTGAGTTGAAAAAATCATTAATGCTTATCCATGTTTTTTTTGTTCATATATCCAACCATGAATCATCTTAGGGGGCTTTTTTATTACACTGACCGGGTAAAATTTGACTGAGTCAGAAGTTGATCCAGTTAGAAGTTCTGATTGGATATGCATCTGACTAAAACTTTATTGTTTGATCCAGTATCTGACTGTAACCAAAACGATTCAATATTGAAGTAACAAAACCCATCGGAGTCACACCACCGGTCGGAACCACCACCGCAAGGGGGCGGCGGCTTGTGGGTCAGCCGGCCAACACATTTTTTTTCAAGGTCTGGGTCAGCACTGGAGACCCGGTCAGCCAGGCTCGAAGCCGAAATCAAACGGGCTGACCCGCTAATTGCGTCAGCCGGGTCAGCTCAAAAACAAATAGCCCCTAAGTCTAAGACTTCAAAGTATTAGGTACGAGAGCATTTAGATTTTTATCATGATTGGGTTTTAGTGCGTATTAGGAGTGCGCTTATTTAATTTAATTAAATTTTTGGCTTTACGGGCATTGGGTATTTAGTGAAAGTGCACTTAATTAGTTATATAATTAATTAACTCGTGGGTTTTTTCGAAGTTCAAATTTATTTTTTATAACTAATGGAGTCATCGTCTAAGAAAACATTGTTGTCACTCAATAACCTTGTACATCTATTTCCAGTTATTCCGATGAATACATACTAGGTCCACCTTGCCATACAGTTAACATATGGATGGTGGCCCTTATAATAGAGCTGACCGACAATATAATTGAGGAGCATAACAAGTAGAGGTAGATAGAGTCAAACAAATATATAATATGTGGTTGTTTGTTTTAACTTCTTAATGATTTAAATGTTTTTAGAATGTTTTAATACTTTATAGTTAAATTGTTTGTTCGTAAGCAAATGTCTGAGTGGTTCAGACATTTGCCTTTGAATGGTAAAACTTTTTATTTAAATTGGTCAGACATTTGTCTTTAAATAGTTAAGCGATATATTAGCTTTTAATAGTTCAGACATTTTAATGATTCAAGTCTTTTATTAATTTAACACTTAATTATTCAAAAATTATCAAACAACTTTCAAATTAAATGATCACATAAAGACGGCCAAATAAATAAATAAATATATATGATCGGACATTGTATGATAGAGATGCACCATTCAGGTTGAATGAGACATTTTAAGAAAATTTTCCTTTTTTTAACGGCCAAATCACACATTATTCAATTTTATTTTTAAACATTTCATGCACAATACATGAAAGATAATCATACATAAGAGAAAAAAAAGTTGTTAAATCAAGTAAACTAGTTTTCTAACCCGTCGTGCGTTGTAGCGACGCAATTCGCGATGCGATAAAGTATAAACTATAATTGACCCGAGTTGTTTCTGAGCTAATTTTACGTCGAAAAGTAAAGTAACTCGAATTTATACCGTCGAATGAAAATATATTATATTTTACGCAACACCAAAACGTAACATAGATCAACTCAAGACATACATATATTTAAGCACGTATGACGGCTGTATGTGCCAAGATAAAGTGTAGACGACAATCGCCCCACTCGTTAGCAGAAAGAACAAAAAGCGTGACAACTTATCAAACAAAAAACATCAAGAGGGTGTTTGAGATTATTTTTTAAAATTACTTATGACTTTTTAAAGGGGTAAAAAGAAAAAAATGTCCCTTCAAAAATCACCAAAAGTTACAAATTGTAATTTTTTGTGACTTTTGAAAGGGTATTTTTATTTTTTACCCTTTCAAAAAGTCATAAATAATTTTCAAAACCAATCTCAACATCACCTGAGTGTACATGAGCAATGTAATGTATATAGAGTGTAATTTAAACGTATGAGTAGAACAATATTACGTTTAGAAAAAGTTAAGTGTTTATTCATTTATCTTAGTTTTACACGTATGTTTTATTTGTGTACTAAACATCAAAATATATCGGAACATTGTAAAATATAATTTTTAAACCTATGTTATCATGTATGATGTATCGAAACAGATTAGAAGTCAAATATATAGAAGACTTTGAATGATATTGTTCGAGAGCAAATACACTATGAGTTTTACACGATTAGTTAAAATAGAAAATAACAAAAAACTAATAGACTATATTCTATGTAAAATAATAAATGAAGTAATAAAGAATTAATAGTATAACTATCGGTTAAATTACACTAGTGAATGTGACTTTATTATTTTATGTAATTATACATATTTTAATCTAAATCCTTCAAACATGTTGAGTTTTACATAGTTATAAATATGTAACTCTTTGGTTTTTATAGTTTTCGTTTAACTTGTGATTTTCTCATAACCCTCATCATATGATATTATAGATCGGTGAAAAATAATACTCGCACTTAAACCGGTTACGTAATTAAATGTATTTTTTTTATTTAAAACTATCTCAACCGACATAATTATTTTGGTTGACATATTTGTCATGTAGGTAAAAGTACATGTAAGAACCAAAAAGGAACAAATAGCTTATATTTAAGATTAGTTCTAGTGTTAAATTTTGTTATCGGAAAGGATTATAATATTTATAAGTTAAATAAGATAAGAAAGACATAACAACGATATATAGTAGTCACGGTGGATGTTAGCAAATCCAGCTTTCATCAATTCCTCAACCTTCAGCTAAGAGCTTGTCTGCACTAAATATTCTCTCAAAATCGATAAAATCGCTATCACAACGTATCACTAAGAATGTAATTATCACATCTTCTAGTCGAACATATCAGGTTTGTGATCAACTTCAAAAGTATCGCTTATCGAATAGTGATCATAACATCTTATTGATAAGATAGTTATCACTCTTTGAACATATTAATCAATTAGTGATCATAATATTTTATTGATCAGGTAATGATCACCCTTTGAACGTGTCACTAGTTAAATAGTGATCATAATGTCTTATTGATCAGGTAGTGGTCACCCATTAAATGTATCGCTCAAATAGTGATCACAACGGTTTAGTGATCAGGTATGATCACCCTTTAACGTATCACTGTCAGGTAGTGATAAACCCTTGAACATCTCACAAATCGAATAGTAATCACCTATTTACAATCGTCTCACTATTTAGGTAGTGATAAGCTCTGATTGTCACACCCTCAAAATCCACTTGCGGAGTTTTACCGCGAGGCGTGTGAACAAACCAGGATCACAGTCAATAGTTACTCAGAACGACTCTATATGCCATAACAAACAAAATCAACCAAAACACAACTTAAACAATGCGGAAGCGTTTTTGAAAAAACCCAAGACAATAAAGTATAACTATGGCAAAACAAGTGCCAAACCAGAAAGTAAACTACAATTGTAAATATCAACTTGTCTTGAAGCAAAGTGTCTTAAAATGCAGTGAACCGTGCAGTGCTCCTATGGCAAGCAAGTTAAGGACCTGAGAAAAGCATACTAAAATGTCAACACATAGGTTGGTGAGTTCAAGAGTTTGAGTTCAATAAACATGTAAACAGTTGCGATATATATAAGCAGTGTATGGTAATAGATAGCTAGTCTATTATCAATAAATATTAATACATAGTGATTTTGCAATTGAAGCTGACTGTGATAGTTGTTGCCTCCTGTCACGACTTACCATGTCGTGACAATGTTCATTAGGACAAATTGCACCCGGTTGACCTCGAGTCACACAGGTGGGGCTCGTCAGACCCAGTAGTACTACCCAAGTTTCCCCGCTATTAAATATTAACAATTCAAAAGTGTGAGGACTTTTCTCATGGTAAACAGCACTATATTAATATTATACACAACTTAAATAATAAAAGCGTTCGTATAAATACCAGTATGCTATCTCCCCCAAAAGAGATTAAATAAAGTGTGGGGCATGAACTCACCTGATGTATGCAAAGGTACTTAGGGTTTATTTTGAGAAACGAGAGGATAGCCAACCTTCACAGGTTACCTAGATCATGTGAGTACATAAGTACGTGTAAATAAAAGACATGTGAAACCCTAATCATACCAAAATCAAATACTCAAGCTTCCAGACAAATAGACACGTTTGACCTAGTTGACCCGTTTGACCCGTTGGTGACATTATGAGTTATAATCCAAATAAAGCCAATGAGCACATACAACACCATGATTAACATTCAAATAGTATCATACATATGCTATATCAACCAGGTGTATCACATAGATCATCATACAATCAAGTACTATACAAGTCATGCGAATCTAGAACATTAACATATCCACTAACTATCATACAACTAACATGTCACACAAGGTTCAACCATTCATCACATGCCATGTGAAGCCACTCACGACTTCACATCCTAAACCCTGCCAATCCTACTAAGTAGGGGCCTCAGATCCGCACGCGTGTATAATGATCACAACCAAAATCTTTAAGCATATGCATTGCATTCACAACATCACAACAATCAATTATCAGACCCAAGCATGATGTCCTACTACTACACAACATCCAAACCATACATGATTACCAATTCCAATCATCACCCATGATTATCCAAACATGCCATACAACTAATTTAACACGTTCTATCACACTAGAATCCATCTTGAACATAATAGCAAGTTCCTAACATCTCAAACATGATCACAACATCATACTTCAACGTTTACACAAATAAAGTTTCCCTTTTGGGAAAGAATATCCAAAATCTATCAAACATCCAAGGTATGCATGAATTCATCAACAATATACCAATTCAAGCTCATACTAATATCTAAACATGATCAACAACACTTAAACCCCAATCTAACAATCTTCATAAACAAAAGTTTCTACTTTTGGCAAGCTATGATCAACATCATCAAATTAAAGATTTCTAGCATTCATAACAACAATCTAGCATCTAATTATCATCATGAACTCATCCATAACATCATCCATCACTAGATCACTACTACATGCAAAATAAAGTTACTATTCTTAGTAACCTATGAACAATGCATCAAAATCCCAACTTTCTTGCATAATCAATGTATTCTAACATTCATACAACCAATAATCATCAAGCATTCATCAACACAATCATCCATCATGCATAATCACAATAATTCGAATTAGGGTTTGCTTCAAAACCAATTTCATGATCAATCCACTAAAAACGTAGAATTCTTGCATAATCGACGTTAACTAACATGTATACAATCTAACTAACATGTTAACATCATCAAACAACAACCAATTCGACCCAACAAAGACCAATTACGAATTAGGGTTCGGCCATAATGAACCCTTCACAAAAACTCGCAAAAACTAACCTTTAAACTTGTAATTGCTTGAAATTGATGATTCCTACGTGTGTATGCCTTGTAATCGAATAAATTGATGTTTTTGCTTGTTCTTGGCTGATTTTCGCAAAGGTGAGGTGCTTGAGGTTGTTTGCGGCCGAAGGGGGGTTTGGCTAGGGTTTTGGTTGTTTTAATTAATTAATTTACATATTTACCCTTTTAACCCTTGTGTTTTGGTATTTTATAAAAACTAAGCTTTAAACTCTTTGTAAAGTGTTTTTAACTCATAATATAAAGATATAAACTTATAAAGTTCATTATATATCTTATCTTTATAAAAACACAAGACATACGAATAAATAGGCACGTTTCCGCGTTACGCGATAAATTCTTTAATTAATCGTTTATAAATGTGTAAACACATAAACATAACCAATACTCACATAATCACTTAGATTCACATCAAATTAACATTATTCATTATTATTAGGTCACCAACGCTCAACGACAACTAGTGTGTGCTCACGACACGTGTATACAAGACTTAACGGAACTAACGGAGTTTGGTAACGGAAATTTACCGGATGTCACATTATCCCCATGTTGAAAGAATTTTCGTCCCGAAAATTGCGTTACATGGTGAGAGTGTTCCATCACTGGTTTCCATCACTGGTCTACTGCATTGGCACACAGAAATCGAAATCGTGTGAGTTTTGGATGAGTTGTCACATCATCCCCATGTTGAAAGAAATTTCGTCCCGAAATTTAAATCAATACCTTCGTCTGCTGGCATCGTTCCTTCGAATAGTTGAGGGTACTTAAGCTTCATTTGATCTTCCCGTTCCCATGTGAATTCCGGTCCACGTCGCGAATTCCAACGGATTTTAACAATAGGTATCTTGCTTTGCTTAAGTGTTTTCACCTCACGGTCCATCACCTCCACGGTTCCTCAATAAAACGCAATTGTTCATCCACCTGAATTTCTTCTAGTGGTACGACCGTCGTTTCATCAGTTATGCACTTCTTCAAGTTTGACACGTGAAATACATCATGAATTCCGCTTAGCGAATCAGGTAGGGCTAATCGATAGGCTACTGGACCTATTCTTTCCACTATCTCAAATGGTCCAACGTACCTCGGATTTAGTTTCCCTCGTTTACCAAACCGAACTACGCCTTTCCATGGTGAGACTTTCAACAAAACTTGTCACCAACCTGAAACTCTAAAGGTTTCCGTCTCTTGTCAGCATAACTCTTTTGCCTGTCCCGCGCTGCAGCCATACGGTTCCGTATCTGTACAATCTTCTCAGTCGTCTCATGAATTAACTCGGGACCTGTTATCTGACTATCACCAATTTCTGCCCAGCAAACCGGTGATCGACATTTTCTCCCGTACAACGCCTCGAAAGGTGCTGCCTGTATACTAGTGTGATAACTGTTGTTATAAAAAACTCCACCAATGGCAGGTGAATTCCCAGTTATTCCCGAAGTCAATCACACAAGCACGTAGCATATCCTCCAACGTCTGTATAGTACGCTCACTCTGACCATCCGTCTGTGGATGATATGCAGTACTCATATCCAAACGTGTACCCAAAGATTTCTGCAATGATTGCCAGAAATGTGACGTGAAACGAGCGTCACGGTCGGAGATAATTGAGATCGGTACCCCGTGTCTCGAAACGATCTCCTTGAGGTACAGGCGAGTTAACTTCTCCATCTTGTCGGTTCCTTTATTGCAAGGAAATGAGCAGACTTTGTCAATCGATCCACAATAACCCATATCGTGTCACAACCAGTACTAGTCCGGGGTAGTTTAGTAATAAAGTCCATGGAGATTTGTTCCCATTTCCACATTGGAATCTCGGGTTGTTGTAATAGTCCGGATGGTTTTTGATATTCCACTTTCACCTTCGAGCAGGTCAAACACTTGCTCACGTACGTAGCTACATCGCTTTCATGTTAGGCCACCAATAGTGAGCCTTTAGGTCATGGTACATCTTGTCGGATCCAGGATGTATAGAATACTTAGATTTGTGTGCCTCGCTCATAACTAAATCTCTCAGATTTCCATGAACAGGCCCAAAGTCTATCCATGAAATACCGAATTCCATCCTCCTTCATCACTAGCTGCTTATCCATTCCCCGTAACAATTCAGAACCAATATTTTCCACTTTTAAAGCTTCTATTTGTGCCTCCTTAACTTGTTCGGGCAGTTGGGTACTGATAGTAAGCTGTAAAGCTCGCACCCGTCGGGGTTTAGCTGTTTCCTTCCTGCTTAAAGCATCGGCAACTACGTTCGCCTTTCCCGGATGATACTTAATTGCGCAATCATAATCATTTAGTAGTTCCACCCAACGTCGCTGCCTCATATTCAACTCTTTTTGCTCAAAGATATGTTGAAGACTCTTGTGATCGGTGTAGATAGTGCACTTGGTACCGTACAAATAATGTCTCCAAATCTTTAAGGCAAAAACTACTGCGCCCAATTCTAAGTCATGGGTAGTATAGTTCTTCTCGTGAACCTTTAGTTGTCTCGAGGCGTAAGCTATCACCTTGTCTCGTTGCATCAAGACAACCCAATCCTTGAATGGATGCATCGCAATACACCACAAAGTCATCTGTTCCCTCGGGTAATGCTAATATCGGGGCAGTACAGAGTTTTTGTTTTAATAATTGGAAAGCTGATTCTTGACTATCAGCCCATTTGTATGTCGTTCCTTTGTGAGTCAAGGCTGTGAGAGGTTGTGCGATCTTAGAAAATCCTTCTATGAATCGGCGGTAATATCCTGCTAATCCAAGAAATTGCCTTATCTCGCTTGGGTTTTTGGGTGTAGTCCAATTCTTTATCGCCTCAATTTTGGCAGGATCAACGTGTATTCCTTTCTCATTAACAATATGACCTAGGAATTGTACCTCTCTTATCCAAAAATCACACTTTGAGAGTTTAGCATACAACTGCTCATTTTTCAACAGTTCCAAGATCATTCGTAAGTGCTCTTCATGCTCCTCCTTGGTCCTAGAGTATATCAGTATATCATCGATGAACACAATGACAAACTGATCAAGATAAGGTTTGCACACGCGGTTCATGAGGTCCATGAACACAGCAGGTGCATTAGTCAACCCAAAAGGCATGACCAAGAACTCATAATGACCATAACGAGTACGAAATGCAGTCTTGGGAATGTCTTCTTCTCGAACTCTGAGTTGATGATAACCAGATCTCAAGTCAATCTTCGAGTAATAGCTTGATCCTTGAAGCTGATCGAACAAGTCGTCGATACGAGGTAAAGGGTATCGGTTCTTGACTGTTACTTTATTTAACTCTCGATAATCGATGCACATCCGGAATGTACCATCCTTCTTCTTAACAAAGAGTACAGGAGCTCCCCAAGGTGATGTACTAGGTCGAATAAAACCCTTATCCAGAAGCTCCTGAAGTTGTGACGACAACTCCTGTAGTTCGTTTGGTGCTAATCGATAAGGTGCCCTAGCAATCGGAGCTGCGCCGGGAGTCAACTCAATCTGGAATTCCACTTGACGGTGCGGTGGTAATCCAGGAAGATCTTCTGGGAACACCTCCGGAAAGTCGCGTACTACGGGAATATCCTCCATTCTCTTTTCCTCCTTTTGCTTATCGGTTACAAGTGCTAGGATAGCCACGCGGCCCTTCCGTAACAACTTTTGAGCTTTCATATACGAGATGATGCCTATCACAGCACCACTCCTATCACCTTTGACGGTAAGAATGTGATCGTCAACCGGGATCCGTATAATCTTCTCGTGACATATGACTTCCGCTTGCTTGCTAGAGAGCCAATCCATGCCTATCACAACATCAAAACTCCCCAGCGTAACAGGCATGAGATCTATAGCGAAAGTATGACCAGCAAGTTCTATCCTACAGTCCTTAAGGATATGCGTTACATGGATTTGTTTACCGTCGGCTAATTCCACAGTGTACTTAGATTCTAAAGCAGAGGGTATATCACTTAAAAGACTACAGAATTTTAAGGACACAAAACTCCTATCGGCTCCAGTATCAAATAGTACCGTAGCAAAACAACCATTAACAGGGAATCTACCAGTAACAGTTGTGGGATCATTTAGAGCCTCACCTGAGCCAATGACGAAGGCTCTCCCTTTGGCTCCATCTTTATTGCCGCCATTTCCATTGCCATTTCCACCATTGTTATTATTATTACCATTGTTGTTGTTCCCATGATTGTTGGTGTTGTTGTTGTTGTTGTTGCCATTTCCGTTCCTTCTTAGTTGGGCAGGCAGTTTCGTTTGTAATGCCCTTCTTTCCACACTCAAAACAACCCTTGGGGTTTCTTGAGATTGTTGTGGCCTCTTCATTAGTTCACCACGGCAATCCTTCGCAGCGTGTCCAATTTCCACAACGTTGACACTTGAAGTTATCACACCGTCCCACGTGATGGTAGTTACACCGTGGGCATTTGGGATGTCTTCCGCCGTAACCGCTGGGTCCTTGGTTATTTGGGGCAGTTTGGTTGAAATTGCGGTTATTATCGAACCGCCGCTGCTGCTGCTGGACTGGTTGTTGCTGCTGTTGGGATTGTTGTTGACCGCCAGACGATGATGATGATGATTTGTTGTTGCTGTTGCTGGGAGCATCCCACTTCCTTTTGTTGTCGGGCACGCTCACCACAGCGCCCCGTTTGGGTAGACGCCCTTGCTCTACCGCCTGATCAGTAAGTTTATGGGCAATTTGGATGGCCTGCTGAATCGTAGTCGGGTTAGAAGCCGTTACCATACTTTGGATTTCAGGCACCAATCCTCGTATGTAGTGCTCGATTCTCTTATGCGCCTCATTAACCATTCCTGGACACAATGTGGCCAGCTCATGAGTACGGGTTGTATAAGCCTCAATTTTGAACCTTCATCTTGAGCTGCCAGAATTCCATCTCCAACTTTTGCACCTCATTTCGAGGACAGTACTCCTCGATCATCATATCCTTGAACTCATTCCAGGGGAGTCCATTTGCCATCGCTTGTCCAAGCATCTGGACTTGCGCGTTCCACCAAGACAGGGCAGCACCCTCCAAAGTCCCGGTGGCATACTTTACTTGATCCGCCGGTGGACAGTTACATTTGGAGAAAACGGACTCAGTCTTCTCAAACCAGCGTACAAGCCCTACAACACCCTCTGTACCGCTGTAGGTGTGTGGTTTACAGTCCATGAAGGACTTGTATGTACACACTGGTGGTCCTGTTTTAACACAACACACATTAATCAAACATCCCCTACAGTATAAAGGATATCAGATTGTTTTTCTGTCATTGTTTACCTGCTGGCTGACCCACGTGGGCAGCAGCCACTGCCGCCTGAACATGCTCATTAATTAGAGCAGCCAATTCCGCAGGAGTCATGTTAATAGCACCACCACCCTGTTCCCGGTGCCACGTCCACGTCCGCGTCCACGACCACGTCCACGTCCACGTCCACGAGCGTCCATTCTTTTCACTTTAATTCACAATACAATAATGAGTAACATCATACACATTTAACTCATTGAAGCGTAGTAAACAGTAAATGAAAGAAATAACGTATCATCACAACCACAACATTCATAACAAAAATAATAACCAAAGTAAATAAATTGCAATAAGTCACAATGTATTTAGCAATGTCAAAATTGAAGTTTTGTCGTTCGTGTGGGGAAACAACCCTTCCCACATAGGTTTCAAAAAGAAAACACTACGTAGTCTAAGTCATATAAAGAAGTCAATCGACAATGTCTGACCCATCACTATCATCCTCCATCTCCTCCGGTTCCTCTTCCTCGGGTCCCTCCTCGGGATCCTCCTCATCCTCAGAGTCTGCGACAGGAGCAGGAGCTATAGCAATCTGGAGTGCTGCGAGTTGAGCTTCTAATATGGCAATCCTATTATCGGCTATGGCGTCCCGCTGTTCACGAGCAGTCACGCGTCCTTGGAGTGCCATAACACCATCTTGCATATGGTGACAACCGTTCAGCGTCTTCCCGTGTTCTCCTTGAGTTCGTCCAATTGATGTCTCAGGTTGTACACCTCTTGCTGTAGTGTACAGACATCACCCGTGAGTCGTCTTACGCGATGCTGTTCAGTATCCAATGCAGCCATTAGTGCAGCAATCAGTTGCTCGTTAGACTGCGTCGTTCGTGGGAGTGAAAGCATGGGTTGATTGACATTGTTCCTAGTCCTTGGCTTTAGAACAGGTACGCGTTCCCTAAACATGATGTGGTCAACAAACCTAGGATAAGAACGCCAGTCACGCGGAGGGTCACGCTTCATCAACGCGAATGGTTGATCCCAGTCAATCTCCTCTCGGGGATAAGCCAGTCTGGGCCAATCGAATCCATCATCAGGTACAGGTGCGGAGGTGGGGATTCAGATCGTGTAGGTGATTCGGGTCGTTTACCCGGAGCTCTTGAAGACGATGCCATGCTGCAGAGAGTGTGACGTGTATGCCAATGAGTATACAGTAGATGAGAGTAAGGCACAGGTAACTAATTAACTGTGTGCGGTTATAGTCTAGTGTGTATGCAACCTAGTTCCCTATAACCAATGGCTCTGATACCAATCTGTCACACCCTCAAAATCCACTTGCGGAGTTTTACCGCGAGGCGTGTGAACAAACCAGGATCACAGTCAATAGTTACTCAGAACGACTCTATATGCCATAACATAAAAAATCAACCAAAACACAACTTTAAACAATGCGGAAGCGTTTTTGAAAACAACCCAAGACAATAAAGTATAACTTATGGCAAAACAAGTGCCAAACCAAAAGTAAACTACAATTGTAAATATCAACTTGTCTTGAAGCAAAGTGTCTTAAAATGCAGTGAACCATGCAGTGCTCCTATGGCAAGCAAGTTAAGGACCTGAGAAAAGCATACTAAAATGTCAACACATAGGTTGGTGAGTTCAAGAGTTTGAGTTCAATAAACATGTAAACAGTTGTGATATATATAAGCAGTGTATGGTAATAGATAGCTAGTCTATTATCAATAAATATTAATACATAGTGATTTTGCAATTGAAGCTGACTGTGATAGTTGTTGCCTCCTGTCACGACTTACCATGTCGTGACAATGTTCATTAGGACAAATTGCACCCGGTTGACCTCGAGTCACACAGGTGGGGCTCGTCAGACCCAGTAGTACTACCCAAGTTTCCCCGCTATTAAATATTAACAATTCAAAAGTGTGAGGACTTTTCTCATGGTAAACAGCACTATATTAATATTATACACAACTTAAATAATAAAAGCGTTCGTATAAATACCAGTATGCTATCTCCCCCAAAAGAGATTAAATAAAGAGTGGGGCATGAACTCACCTGATGTATGCAAAGGTACTTAGGGTTTATTTTGAGAAACGAGAGGATAGCCAACCTTCACAGGTTACCTAGATCATGTGAGTACATAAGTACGTGTAAATAAAAGCCATGTGAAACCCTAATCATACCAAAATCAAAGACTCAAGCTTCCAGACAAATAGACACGTTTGACCTAGTTGACCCGTTTGACCCGTTGGTGACATTATGAGTTATAATCGACTAAAGCCAATGAGCACATACAACACACATGATTAACATTCAAATAGTATCATACATATGTTATATCAACCAGGTGTATCACATAGATCATCATACAATCAAGTACTATACAAGTCATGCGAATCTAGAACATTAACATATCCACACTATCATACATCTAACATGTCACACAAGGTTCAACCATTCATCACATGCCATGTGAAGCCACTCACGACTTCACATCCTAAACCCTGCCAATCCTACTAAGTAGGGGCCTCAGATCCGCACGCGTGTATAATGATCACAACCAAAATCTTTAAGCATATGCATTGCATTCACAACATTACAACAATCAATTATCAGACCCAAGCATGATGTCCTACTACTACACAACATCCAAACCATACATGATTACCAATTCCAATCATCACCCATGATTATCCAAACATGCCATACAACTAATTAACACGTTCTATCACACTAGAATCCATTCTTGAACATAATAGCAAGTTCCTAACATCTCAAACATGATCACAACATCATACTTCAACGTTTACACAAATAAAGTTTCCCTTTTGGGAAAGAATATCCAAAATCTATCAAACATCCAAGGTATGCATGAATTCATCAACAATATACCAATTCAAGCTCATACTAATATCTAAACATGATCAACAACACTAAACACCTCAATCTAACAATCTTCATAAACAAAAGTTTCTACTTTTGGCAAGCTATGATCAACATCATCAAATTAAAGATTTCTAGCATTCATAACAACAATCTAGCATCTAATTATCATCATGAACTCATCCATAACATCATTCCATCACTAGATCACTACTACATGCAAAATAAAGTTACTATTCTTAGTAACCTATGAACAATGCATCAAAATCCCAACTTTCTTGCATAATCAACGTATTCTAACATTCATACAACCCAATAATCATCAAGCATTCATCAAACAATCATCCATCATGCATAATCACAATAATCCCGAATTAGGGTTTGCTTCAAAACCAATTTCATGATCAATCCACTAAAAACGTAGAATTCTTGCATAATCGACGTTAACTAACATGTATACAATCTAACTAACATGTTAACATCATCAACAACAACCAATTCGACCCAACAAAGACCAATTTACGAATTAGGGTTCGGCCATAATGAACCCTTCACAAAAACTCGCAAAAACTAACCTTTAAACTTGTAATTGCTTGAAATTGATGATTCCTACGTGTGTATGCCTTGTAATCGAATCAAATTGATGTTTTGATGCTTGTTATGGCTGATTTTCGCAAAGGTGAAGGTGCTTAGAGGTTGTTTGCGGCCGAAGGGGGGTTTGGCTAGGGTTTGGGTTTGTTTTAATTAATTTAATTTACATATTTACCCTTTAAACCCTTGTGTTTTGGTATTTTATAAAAACCAAGCTTTAAACTCTTTGTAAAGTGTTTTTAACCTCATAATATAAGATATAAACTTATAAAGTTCATTATATATCTTATCTTTATAAAAACACAAGACATACGAATAAATAGGCACGTTTCCGCGTTACGCGATAAATTCTTTAATTAATCGTTTATAAATGTGTAAACACATAAACATAAACCAATACTCACATAATCACTTAGATTCACATCAAATTAACATTATTCATTATTATTAGGTCACCAACGTTCAACGACAACTAGTGTGTGCTCACGACACGTGTATACAAGACTTAACGGAACTAACGGAGTTTGGTAACGGAAATTTACCGGATGTCACATTGATGGTATCATTAATGTAAGTAGTTATCTCTTATCATCCCACTAAACTAGGTAGAAATCACTTTTAACACTTATTACTAGTTGATACAATCAAAAAATCACACCACTCATATTCTTGAACTTCTTGCTATTGATCTACATTTTTTTTATCTCAATCATGTTTGGATTTTGGATTAAAGATCATTTGTAATAAAGGTGTATCATCACTATTAAGCTATCTTAAGAGGCTAAGTCAAAGAGACAAAATTTATGAGGTTGGATTTTGCATCACTTTGTCATTTTCTCTCAAGATTATTACGTTTGTAACGTGTTGATAAGTAGTTGATACTAGAGGTGCACATCCAACATGGTTTTCATGCCGCACCCGATGACCTGATCTGAACCTAACCCGGGTCCAACTTGATTCAGCCCTTGGGGTTCAAATTGGTATGTTCCCTCCACACCCCAACCCGATCTGGTTTAACCTGATTTTTTCCCGTCAAACTTGATTTAAGTTTCTTTAATCACAAACCAACTCGGATTGAACCCGACCCGATTTCAAATTTCAATCCAATTCGGTTTATGCACCTCTAGTTGATACACATCAATACTTGATTAATGGTTTGCCTAAATCGGCCCCTCATTGTTTATGTGAAATGACAGTCGGCCCCATTAGCTTGGTAGTCCACACGTAACTTAACTACTAGTGTTGCAATCAATGGGTCTACTTGATTAAATAGGCCGTTCTAGTTTTTATTTATTCAGTATTTAATTTTAATACTCTTGTTGTCTTTTTTATTATATTTATGTTACATACTGCATAAAACTTATGGTAGAAACTATAATATTGGAAATGTCAGTAAAATATATAAAACCAGAGCCAAGTTAGAATATATATTTATTTTTTTACTTTTAGATTTACATTTTGACCATGTTAAAAGCTCAACCACTTCACTAGAACTACTCGTGCTAGATGTTGATGTACCCGCAGTCCTTAGGTATTTATTTTATATACAAATTGATGTACCCGCAGTCCTTAGGTATTTATTTTATATACAAATTGATGAAATATAGGGAATTTAAAACATGTGAATATCTAATTCCCAATACTCTACAATTTATAATTAATAAAATTGGTTGGTTGTAACAATTGAATTGACCCGTCTATAATTTTAAAAAAAGGAAGTTATAATATAAGCTAATGATGTTTTGATCTAATAGTTTAAGGGGGATCTAGAAGGTTTTGATTATTTTGAAGGTGTTGGATTCTAGCCCTGATATTGATAAATAACTATTAACTAGTATTAAGCCCTCGGCGTTAAGCAGGAGGTGTAAACTCATGTCAAATATCACTAAAGACATACCACCGTTAGCGACCACCAACCGAAACGTAGAATCAAAGACACTATCGTTAGAAAAGTTTTAAAACATATAAAACAATAACTAAGTCTATCTTGGACCAGTGCGTATTGATGGGAACGTTCAATAAGGAAAAATAAATGTAAAAACGTTGAATTACACACGCACAATACGTCGTGTTAACTCGCGAAAATGTAGACCGAAATGTAAAACAAAATTTGTTTTTAATTATAAAAATTATAAGAATCAAAGTTAAAAGTAAAAAAATATTTAGGCTAAATTATAAAAGATATAAAAGTGTTGGGTTAAAATGAAAAAGTTAAATATTAAAAAGAATAAAACAAAAGTTGTATACAATATTTACAACATTTTGTACAACTCATAATTTATAAGAAAATTGGTAATTAGTATATATATAATTTCGTGTTACTAATTACTAAGATTGACCGGTCCTTAAAAAACATAATTTTAAAATAAATTTAGATTGTTTATATATTTATTGGTTAAAATGCAAAATGTGATTCCTCTCTTGTTGTCCCCTTGTCTTTTGCTTCCAATTTAGATATATGTCATCATCAAGCATTATCACGACAAGTAAAAGAATTTGGTTCTTGTGATAATATATAAGCTCATAAACGAATTTGGTGAATGATATTTAGACGACAATTTACTTTTAAGATGTTAAATATTGTTAAAATCATCTGGTGGTATGAAACTTAAATTAAATATTGTTAACTTTTAGTTAGTGTGCATTTTATTCATTGATACTCATTTATCTCTTTTTATCATTTATGTTTGAGTATGTTTGTTTAGAATTAAAAGTAAATGAACATGTTTATTTCTTGAAAAATGAATGAGGAAAATCATCACTTGCTTTAATGTTCATGTTCAGTTGTTAATTCGGTAAAAATTGAACAAACAAACACGGACACGCTTTTGTTTGTGATCATTTGGTCCATATATAAACATGGGCAATGCTTTTGATGTGCTTCATTTTATACTTGTTTCCCACAAAATATTCCCTCTTTTTTTAGACCCTTATAATGGTAATATTGTCATTTAGAGGTGTAATTTCTTAGGTTGTAATTTGTGTATGATAAAACAATTTAGTAAAGTTGGTGGAGATTAGTGTAGATGAAAACAAAACTTGGAAATCATATAAGAAGCGCAACCAGGCTAACTAAGGTTTTAAGGTTTCTTATGTCCTGACCAAACCTAGTCAAGCACCCCGTTTGTGTGACCAACTAATTGACCACACCCCGAACTTAATGAAAAGATATACCAGGCTCCGACACATTTAAATACCAATTTTTATAACATCCCTAGTTAGATTTCCAATGATTTTCTCTCTAGGACTTACTTGTATTCCACTTTATTTAGGATTGCTTTTCATAATATTCTCATTATAGTTTCATGTTATAAACATTTGAATAAATTACAAATTGTGTCCATTATTAAATACATAAAATTACACCGCGTGTCCTTTAGTTTCAATAATCACACCGTATGTCATTTTTATATAAAGTTTGCACACATATTGTCATTTACACTAACATTCGTTAGAATTTACAGTTAAGTCATGCATGTGTCCCTCACATAAGAGGTATTTAAGTATTTTACCTGACTACAATGAGTTAAAAATATTTTTACGTCATTTCATTTCTGTCGCCTTCATGTTAGGTGTTCAAAATTTGATGTTTGAAATTTTCGAATAGTAAAATCACTATCAGTATTCGGATACCTGAAATTCAGATATTTGAAATTTCGGATATAGATACAGATTGCGATTTTAATATCTGAACTTTTTTTTTTTGCTTTTGCA
Organism: Flaveria trinervia; assembly: GCA_025506515.1. Classification (NCBI taxonomy): domain Eukaryota; kingdom Viridiplantae; phylum Streptophyta; class Magnoliopsida; order Asterales; family Asteraceae; genus Flaveria; species Flaveria trinervia. Next base: position 5,017,723 of record CM046457.1, on the reverse strand, counting down.
AGAATTAGATATATGTTATTATAAAAATAATGTAAAAAAGACGAATAGAAAAAGTCTTAATATACACTAACAAGTCCAAAAAAAAACAATTAACACTTTAAAAAATAATAAAAAAATTTATATTTTTAGATAATTTAAAAAATATATAGTTTCTAAAGTGTTAAAGTTTTTTTTTATATTGAAACTTTTATTAGCATGTTTTGTTTTTACATTATTTTTATAGATACAATTATCTAATTATTTCAAAAAACAAAGAAGAAATTCTAATGTCCAAATCGTTATCTGTATTTGTATCCAAAAGTTCACATATTTGAATTTTAGATATCCAGAATTTCAGATACCGATACGAATGGTTTCAACTATTCGAAAATTTCAGATATTCAACTTTGAACATTCTAACATGAAGGCGACGAGAATAAAACGACGTAAAACTATTGTTAACTTATTGCAGGCATGTAATGTGTATATATTATATATATATATTATATATATATATATATATATATAATATATATATATATATGTGTGTGTGTGTGTGTGTGTGTGTGTAAATACTCTTATGTGAGTAGTACATTCCTAACTTAACTGTAAATGTGAATGAATGTTAGTTTAAAAGATGATAGATGTGCAATTTATGTTAAAAAAGACATTTCATGTAATTATTAAAACTAAAAATAACATGTAATTTTATATATTAATAAAGGACATAATTTGTAATTTACTCTAAACATTGGTTGTCGTATTAGTTTAATTTCTAATCGTTAATGTTCACCAGTCTTTTGGTTCTTATCAGAGTAAATTACTATTTTAGTCCTTGTGGTTGGATAAAAATTATAGTTTTAGTTCTATAGTTTATTTATTACACTGTCAGTTCGATAATTTTAAGTTTGTATCAGTTTCAACCCACACCATTAATTTCGTTAAAATTTCCGGTTAAGTAAATTTAAAATGACAAGATTATCCCTAAAACGAAATACCAAATAATTTACTCAAAAATAAATAATATCCCACCCAACCATTTCTCTCTCTCTCTCTCTCTACCCTAGACTCACCCTAACCTCCAATCTGCCATCACCTCCACCACCGGCCATCGCACACTAGAACCACAACCACCACCATCGCGAACCAGAACCACCATTGTTCACCTCCACCACCATCATATACTAAAACCACCGCCGTACAAAAAAACCACCGTCGCTCACCGCCACATTGGTACTCCATGAAAACATTGGTGTACGTATAAAGACAGGCATGCTATGGAACAATGAAAAAATGCAACATTGGTACTCCATGAAACGCTATTTTAAAGTACATTGGAGTTAATTTTGTTCACCGTTGGCATCTAATGCAATCCAAAACATGAAAAATAATTGGTTGAGTTAAATCAGCATAGTGATAGTTATATAAACATAACACCGTCACAATAATTATGAATTTAGTGAGGATCTTGAAATCCATTATAATTTTTTCTTTTCTACAATTCTTAGTAGAAAGCATTTTTGATCATGCACTTGTCAAATCGGTTGATTCGGGTTTTGATTATCTCTAATAGGGCAAATGGAGGATAAACTAAAAATAATAATAATCTGCTGAAAAAGAAATATGTCAAATGAACAGAAGTTGCAAATTGAAACACTCATCGTATAGCTTCTTTTAAACAAAATGCTCTACCTGACATAATCATTTTGCCACTTCTTTTCCATCTCTAAAGCTGAAATCTTTTAAAGAAATCGAGTTTACGTATTCATTTTGTCACTTCTTTTCCATCTTTAAAGCTGAAATATTTTTAAAAGATTGGGTTTTGTGTTCGAATGTATTGTTTTGTTTGTGAACTAATCTAGTTATTTGGGCAATGTGTTGTTAAATATTTTAGTGTAATTGAATTGACTAATGACTAATATGATAATAATATTCATCAAACAAGTTATAAGATGCGAAATGTACGTTTGTTTGAGTGTATTATGATCATCGAAATTCAAAAAAACAATTGGGGTTCCAGGGGGCGACGCCCCTGGGAGCGGGGTCCAAGGGGCAGAGTCCCTGGCTCTGGCAGTTTTGAGTTTCGAATGCATTAAAATTTCACATAAATGCATTTAAAATTGATTTTCTCGAAATTTCACATGTGAAATTAGAGGGTAAAAAGTGTTCACGAATTCTCACGCACCCATCATACTTATTCTTAAATTGAGTTTTATCCGATTGAAATGCTGGTGTAAACCCAAATAGTTTCAATCTGATAACGTTTTACGACTCTTTAAATTTATTACGGGTAATTCTCAACATATGCAAGGTTTAAGGCCGAAATATCAAAAGACACAAGAAGTAAAAGAACAAGAGAGCCATATACGCTAAACCACAAATTATTTTTCAAGCTTTTTAAACTTGTATTTTGTATCGGGCAAGAGCTCATGATCTTGTAACGTAGTGGTTTTAGTAATCACCACTTAAATCAAAAGTAATATAAGTTAAAATCCTTACAAACTAATAACATATGATATTGAACAGTAAACAACAAAAGTTACAGAAAAGAAGTACGAGTGTGGGAGTACGAATTTCAAAAGGAATTCATGGGGAAATTTTGAGAAAATTTATAGAAAGAAAACTATTATCTAATGCACTAGCTTCCTACATATTAAATAAGTGGTATCTAGAGAAAGTGAATATATTTATGTGGAGACTTTTCCTCGATAGAATTCCTACAAGGGTGAATATTGGCAATAAGGGTTTGTAAATTCCATTTATACAATGATCATTTTGCACTCGTTGTAACGAAACAATGGAACATGTTTTTCGTGAATGTCGAATGGCCATAGATACTTGGAGATCGATCAATGCTCGGCTACAACATGTACCCAACTCCGATCTACGGCCATCCATTTTATAAGTTATATGTACATCATGACCCTTTCCTTTTTATAGCTAAAGCTGCTTTCGGACTTGATGTTGCCTCTTAAAGTAGCATCTTTAGAACCGAATCGGAATGATACGACAAAAACCCGATCCGATTATACATATATGGATGGTCTCCCTCTAAACCAGCCGGTTACCGCTTGGATCGGTAAACAGGGTCAACCGCACCGCGTAGTCGGACTGGATCTTAAACTCTTTACTTTTTTTTATTTCTTTCAAAATCTCAGTTATTTTGTTAATTTAATATTCCACGATCCGTATAGTATCTTAATAAATCTTTATATCTCATTATAATTACAAATTCATTCTAAAACATATAATACCTTTACGTTTTGTTATTTATTTGAGATATATCGATACATTTAATATATGTATTATTTATAGCGTTATCCGGTTCTTAAATATAGTTTGGCTGGCCTAAACACAAACCGCTAAAACAAGAGTTCCTAGTTTGGTGTTTAAAAGTTCATTGTCTGGTGTTAAAAATATCGATTAAAAGAAACAAATGCATTAGAACAATCTATAAGAGCCTTCATACTAAGATCCTTCTATTATTAATTATGAGTGTGTTCTTTATATCATAAGGAATAATTGTAAGTGAATAATAAAAAATGTTATTTGAATAAACATTGTTCAATCATTATAAATTTTTTAATATTTTTTAAAGTGGTTACGAATGAAAGAGAGAAAATATAATGATACATATATAACAAATATTATTAATTAATTATTTTTTATTATAATATAAAAATAAAAATAAAAAAACCCTGATATAAACAAATGCATTAACACATAAACCGTTAAATTTGAGTTATATCTTAGACTTTATTAAAATAGATGTATAGGGTTTAAGACTTCAAGTCTTAACGTAAAAAGTTAATTGACGGAAAAACCAAAACATATAAAAAGTTAATTTAACGGGCCTCGGTTCTAATCAGCAATGAAAATATCAAACCACCAGAAGATGATGATGATGATGATGATGATGATGAATTTTTAGCAAATCGCATGAATTCGTTTGGTTTCGGTTTGATCCTTCTTCTTAGGTACGATTCGCACCAGTTATATGTTTCTGTTCAATCGATTGCACTCTTCATGTTTATAAACTTGAATGAGAATTTGTTTTAAATACTAACTGTTAGGTTTTTGATTTTCATGAAATTTCGATTGTGCTAATTGAGTTTGTGTCGAGATCGACAGTGCTAATTAGGGGATTTAGGTTTGAATTGTAATTGTAATGATTTTACAGACCTCAATATCTGATTTTAAGTGAAATGATCATCGGACTCTGCATAAACTGCATCTTTGAACAATAATATGATCAATTGTAACATTTGATGATGCTTACTCATGTGCAAATTCCATTGACTTTGAATACTCAACTTCTTTTCACTTGATCCTTATGCAATGCAAAAGATTTCCGTTCATTTCCATTTGGTGGTTTGTGTTTTAGATTCTTTTGATTTGTTCTTTATGAACTTGTATGCTTTCTTAACCATATGATTTGTATCTCTTATCCCACATTAGGTTATAATGTTAGCATAAGGAAAACATGTATTATATGGATAATCTCCCAGATCATCTAGTTTGTGAGATTTTCAGCAGAATCAAGGACACCATTGATCGAAATTCCATATCTTTGACTTCTAAACGGTTCCATACGCTTGATAATGTACAAAGAAACTACCTTTGTCTTGGATGCGGCGTCGATCCTAATGAAGCTTTAACTTCATTATGTCAAAGATTCCCAAACCTGAACAAGGTTGAAATTATATTTTCTGACAGGATATCAAGAAAACATGTAGATGACCAAGGTCTTTTCATACTCTACAACACCTGTCTGTTTTTAACTGATCTCACCTTAAGGAATTGCGCTGCCATAACAGATGCAGGACTTAGCTCTCTAGCTTCATGCTCCAAACTCTCATCTTTAAAACTGAATCGCATTACAAGAATCACGGGGTGTGGCATATTTCCCGTTGTTACAGGCTGCGGAGGCCTAAAAAAGATCCATATTATTCGCTGTCCAAATATTAGTAACCTTGAGTGGCTCGAGTGTCTTGGAACGAAAGAAACACTTGAAGATCTTTGTATCAGGAACTGTAGGTTCATTGGAGAAGGTGCTCTCGTTAAGCTTGGACCCACTTGGGCTAAAATAAAGCGTTTGCATTTTGAGGTTGCCTTTAACTACATGAGGCTTTCTCACAAGTTAGCCGTTGAACAATGGCAAAAGCAATGGGTCTCATCTGAAAACATGACTGAATTCTCCCTGATCAAATGCATAAACATCCCGGGAAGAGGGCTTGCTTGTATACTAGACAAATGCAAAAACTTGGAGAAAGTTCATCTTGACATGTGTATAGGAGCACAAGACTGTGACATCATCGGGCTAGCCCAAAACTCAAGAAATCTTCGGGACTTTTCGATTAGAGTCCCATCAGATTACTTAATTCTTTCTGGAATGGATATCCCTGCAAGACTCACAGATCATAGTTTTAACTCATTGGCTCAAAACTGCAGACAGCTTGAGTCAGTATCTCTATCTTTCTCAGATGGTAAATTTCCCTCACCGCTTTCTTTTAGTTTAAACGGGATCTTAAATTTAGTAAATACATGCCCTGTGAAAAACCTGTTTCTTGATGGTGTATATTGTTTTAATAATATTGGAATGGAAGCCCTTTGTGGTTGTGATCATCTTCAAACTTTAGAACTTGTAAGATGCCAAGAGATAAGTGATGAAGGGTTGGAATGTGTGGCCCGTCTTCCGCTGTTGCGAGTGTTGCGGTTAACCAGATGTCTAGGTGTCACCGATGATGGGTTCAAGCCGCTTATTAGTTTTTGCAAACTTGAGCTGCTTGTTGTGAATGATTGCCCTCAAGTGTCATTGATGGGTGTGCAAGGTGCTGCTAAATCTGTCTCTTATAGTCAAAACTTGCCATAAATGTTTTGAATGTCAAGTTTCTTAGGTTGGTAACTGTTAAAACTCACAATTGTAACTCTCTTCAACTGCTACCTTTAGTGAATGTTTTGTTATATGTCAAAATTAATGATGGTTATCCATGAAGTTTGCACTCAGAATCGGACCAAAAAGATCCAACTTTGTTCGTTTGTGTTGGGTTATACTTTTTAAGATGATGTCGTGTTGGACATTTTGGATGGTGTCAGAAGTAATCGATGGGTTGGGTAACGAGTCAATGTGAGTAAACTTTTTTTTGCTGCACGTCAAATTTGGTCGACCCAGAACATCTTCTGTTATGAAACTCTAATACTTTTGTAAGCAGTATATTGTTAAGAATGATGTTGAATGTATTTGCAGAAGCAACCTACAGTGAAAGTCCATAAACAAAAGTTTAACTTAAGCACCCATATGCTGTTAGTGAAGGTAATAATTCTGATCTTTTTACTCAACGTATCAGTCCTGACATGGCTGGTAAAACGTGTCATGTTTTGCTATACGCGTCAAACACCATGACGCGTTTAACAAGACTATTGAACCTGAACGCAATATGCTTAACTAACCATGTTAGTCTGATGTGATGTCATATAAACTCCTTTCTTGATGTGCAAAATCAGGTTAAGGAAATTTTCTACACAATGACACATGTTACTGTTAACATAAAATTTTACTAAGAAGTTGTCTTCAACAAACTAAATAACCAACATATACAAATCATTAAATCAATCCATATAACAATAATGTTTATTTAATTTTATCATCCAACTTATAATTTACAGTAACAATTAAAAAGTTACATAATTTATGAACCAGGGACAAACTTGGTGGCATAGACCCATGCATTGTTAGCCACAGGGTTGTCCAAATGGTCCAAAAGGTTCTCCAATGGTCCTTTTCCTGTTACAATTGCTTGCACAAAGAACCCAAACATTGAAAACATTGCTAGTCTCCCATTCTTGATTTCCTTCACCTTTAGCTCGGCGAAAGTGACCGGGTCATCCGCAAGGCCCAACGGGTCAAAGTACTGGCCACCCGGGTAGAGGTTGTTACCTTCTCCTACACCCTCGAGCCCGTTAATGCGGAACCCTTCGACAAGGCCCATTAGGACCACTTGGAAACCGAGTACTGCTAGTATGCTTTGGGCGTGGACTAGGTTCGGGTTGCCCAAATAGTCTAGCCCGCCTTCGGAGAAGATTTGGGCTCCGGCTTTGAACCAGACTGGCTCCTTGAAATCTACTTTCACCCATTTTTCTAGGACTTCGGGAGTGATGCACCCGAAGGCTCCTAACATGGCCCATCTCCCGTGGATCACCTAGACGTTTTATTCAAACGTTAGGTGGTTATAAAGTAATAATCAAAAGTAACCGTTTTGAAATATTAAGGAAGCCAATAATCGTGTTCACTTGTTATCCAACCTGCTCAACAACCCAATGTCTAAATTTGAAGACTTTAATTACCTCGAGAGCCCGGTTCTTGGCAAAAGCCTCGGATCAGCAGATAAACCAGCGGTATCCCAACCATAATCACCAGGGAATTCACCAGTCAAGTATGATGGGGTCTGGGCCGAAAAAGGTCCCAAGTACTTCACTCGGTCCGGTCCATACCACAAGTCATTTCCCTGTTCAGTTTCACAACATAAATAATCATTACTACATACATGCATACGGGTACGTTCAATAAAAAACTAAATTTAACTAGATAACTGTAAGAACAACATAATACACTTGTACGTGACAGTCATAGATGTAATGAGAGTTACAAAGTTAGTACGATAAGCAGGTTATATTCATAAACGTTTTATGTATCACAACTAAAGCAAAAGTTACAAGTATATTATGTGGTTCTTGCAGTTCTCAATAAAAACTACAGAGAGATGAGGTACCATGGTGTATTTGCCATTGACCATGGAGACAGAATCTCTAAGGGCATTGACATTGGAGCCTCTGGTTTGACCTAAGAAAGGAGTGGCTCTAACAACAGTGGTGGAGTTAGCAGCCATTGATGACGCCATTGATCAAAGCTTCAAAGTACAAGATTATTCAGAAGAACATGTGTGCAAAATGGGGTATGTATAGGCATTGTGATTGTTGAGTTTTGTGGCTCATATTGCATTGTGGTTTGGTGACAAATCAGCAATTTCACTTGCTCCAATCAGATTGCTTTAAATTATTTCTTATATATCCATCTCATCTTTAATTGATCTTGTAATTTACTTTTATTGAATTGGATATCTTTTGTAATCAAAATCCATTCATCAACAGGTAATAACCTCAAGAGATACCTTTTTACTGCGGTTCAGTTGTGAAACTCGAATATTTTATATATCAGGTTTATATGATCTCGAGCTTGACTCGTTTTATGCTTTACGAATAAGTTCGAGTTTGATAAGTAGGTAAGTTTAGAAATTTGAGTTTTATTTCTTTGTAGTTTAATTATCTTTTATGTACACATTATTATTTTATATATAGAAGAGTAAATAAAACATTACATATTAGTTAGTTTTTTTTATCATTATTATATTATTTAGTTTTAGAATATGAGGGACTAGTGTATAGAGGCGAGAAAAAAACCGATTTGTGAACGAAACAAGCTTAAAACCGAACCAATCTTGAAACCTCTTTAAGTTATGTAACTGGCGGTTTAAGACCAGTTTGTAATCTCATACTTTATAACCAGTTATACATAAACCAAACCCGATAAAATCCGAAATCAGTTTTCACTTCAAAACCAATTTTTTCCCAAACTAACTGAAAATCTGAAATGGGAATAAAGTCGATAACAAAGTCGAAGTGCACCAAAGCCCATACAAAGCGTAGGCCCAAGCCCAAGAAATAAAAAACAAAAATAACAAAAAATGCGGTGAACGTGGATCGAACACGTGACCTTCAGATCTTCAGTCTGACGCTCTCCCAACTGAGCTATCCCCGCAATTTGTTATATCAGTAACAATAATATTTATATTAATTATAAATTACTTTTGTGGTTTGAAAACATATTAGACTACATTTCGATTTGATTTGGTTTGTGAATCCTTAATTAGTAGTTAGATTATATACGAATTGACTAGTTAAATGTCCTGGTGTTTAAGGAAAATATGATAGGTTGTAAACTTGTTGGCACATTAATGACGCAATTAAAAATGTGTCTGAACCGGTTTAAACTATTTACAACATGCATAACACGTTTATGATATGTTTACCCTAACAACATAGTTTTATGGTAAATTAAATAAATTAACATGGTGAATTGTATTAAGTGTATCGTGTCATTCATGTTATTAAAATACTTCGTGTTATTAAACTACTTATATTTAATCATATTAAACGTGACGTGTCAAATCATTCATGTTATTAACTGTTCACATCTGTTAAACATGTCGCATAAGAAATGACACGCTCAAATAAACGTGTATGTTCGGGTTTACTCGTGTCAAGCATGACTACGTTTAACACAACACAACATGTTTTGCCAGCTCTAGTCAAAAGTGTCAATTATGTTGCAAAAATTATTGTTAACTTGTAACATTTGTCTCATAGAACACGTATAAAGAAACTAGACAAGTAGGTGGATGGAGCTTGAAGCTAGAAAATCAAGGGACTGATGAAACCAAGTTTGGAAGCTGGAGGGTTGAAGCTGGAATTTTCTGTTTAAGTTGTTTAAATCTACCTCACTACATGGGGTTTTTAGGTTAATTATACTTCTTTCATTTGTAATCTACTCATGACACAAAAGTATGAATGTTGAGTCATTCAAAATGTTTCTCAAGTATTAGTCATTATTTCATTTCACTTCTTTTTTGTTCATATAAGTTTTATAAAGGATACATCTAAGAAATTATTATTGGAAATCATCTATTCACGTTGTCTTGCATATTTCTTTTGATATATTTTGCCATATTTTAGGAAGTTTATTATTGGTTAATTTATTTCCTATTCTAGTTTTCTCTATATATGTATGTTGCATGTCTTTGGTTTAATACAAGAAAATACGAAAGTTCATTAATAACAATTCCTTTATGGTATCAGAGCGATACCGATCCCAACCATAACAAAACACAGCCGGTTATCTCAATGGTCGGAGACGAAACCTCAAAAACCAAATCCGACGAGAAAGTTATTGATCATACATCTTCCTTTTACCTACATGCTTCCGATTATCCTAAACAACTACACGTAAATGACCTTCTCACCAACAAAAACTAAAACGATTGTGCTGCTGAGATGTTGAACTTCCTGTTCGCGAAGAACAAGACCGGATTTGTCGATGGCACACTCAAGAAACCAAGTATGGATTCTGCCCAATATATGTCCTGGATGCGTTGTGACGCGATGATCAAAGGATGGCTAACAACTGCGATGGAAAAGGAAATCCGTGGCAGTGTAAAATATTCGAAGACAGCGGGCGAAATCTGGAAGGATATGCAGGAACGTTCTGGGAAAGAAAGTGATCCCAAGGCATATGAACTAAAGCAATCTTTGGCCGGCACTCGACAAGACGGGTTAATGGTTTCTGCTTATTTAACAAAGTTGCGAAGCTTGTGGGATGAAATGGAATCCATTTTACCAACGCCTCGTTGTACATGTGATGGTTGCACATGCAAACTTGGAAAAAGGCTAGAAGAATTGAAGGAGAAAGAGAGGGTTTATGAATTCTTGTTGGGACTCAATGATCAGTTCGGAGTTATTAAAACACAAGTCTTAGCAATGAAACCGACTCCAAATCTTAGTACTGTGTATCATTTAGTAGCGGATGATGAACAACAATGCTCCATCAACACAACTACACTAACTACCCAAGATGCTTCAGCTTTTCAAGCTTCGTATAAGGAAACAAAAACCAACAGGAGAAAGGATGGCAAAAGACCGAAAAGAATTCATCAAGTGACAAGAATGAACATTGTACCTTTTGCGGGAAGGATGGGCATGTGCGAGATGGGTGTTTAAAGAGGATTGGATACCCGAATTGGTGGCCGGGAAAGGGAAAGAATGAAAAAGAAAAACCCAAGCCGAAGGCTGCTATGGTCTAGATCGAACCTGTTGGCGCATTACCCATTCCGGGCTTGACGGAGGAACAATATAAAAGCTTTGTAAAGTTGTTTGGTGGAAACAAAATCCAACAACCTGCTGCAAACATGGCAAATAGAGAAGAAACAAGTATAGCAAACATGACAGGTAGACATGATAAAAATATAGATTGGATTGTTGATTCGGGTGCGACCGAGCATATCACGTGTTATGAAAACGCACTTGAGAACTTGACTGTTGACACCTTTGAAAAGCCGGTTACCATTCCGAATGGTGAAGCTATTCCTGTAAAAGGAAAAAGCGACTTTGTAACACCCGGATATTTATTATTTTGAAGGCGGTGACGAAAGAAAAGAAAATAAAGTTCAAAGTCGAGGGACCAAACTCGCCAACGAAGAAAAGTTGGGAAATGTGGTGATATTAGTAGGGAGAGGGCAGCCCACTCTCCCCACACACCCCACATTTCAGATTTCTTAGAGAGAAGAAGAGTGAAAGGAGAAAAAGTTGGTTCGGGTCGCCAAAATCGTCGTGAAGCAGGCCAAATCGAAGCTCTTGTCGTTGTGCTCGTTTATGTGAGTTCTAAGACCCCTCTTTTACTTGTTTTCAAACGATTTGGGGCTGGAAAACATCTGAAATCAGGTTTTTCGTATGTGTGTAAGTTGACCCGTTTGTGTATGTGTATGTGTATGTATGGTGCGTTTATGACTTGATTGTGAGCTTGTGTGTGCTTGAATGGTGTCGTGGTATGCATCCCTAAGGTTTGGGATGGTCAATTTGGGATTAAAATGGGTTTGGATGAGTTTGGAGGCCGAAAACCCTCGGCTGCAGTCGGGATGAACTGCATTCTGCATCAGTTAGGGCTAGGCGATCGACTGGAGGCCGAATGGAGGCCATACGGCCGATTAGGGTGCGATTGGGGTCCATTCGCACGATTGAATGTCCATTCGCACGATTGAATGTCCATTCGCACGATGAATGTCCATTCGCACGATTGAATGTCCATTCGCACGATTGAAGGTCCATTCGCACGATTGAAAGGCCAGTCGCATGGAGGTCATGCGACTGAAGGTCCAGTCGCATAAGTGCTCATTCGCATTAATCCCATTCGCATGAGGTCCATCCGCATTGTCCATTCGCACGACTGGATGTTCATTCGCATAGGTGTTCATCCACATGAGTCCATTCGCATAGTGTTCAGTCGCATGGAGGCCACGCGACTGAAGGGTGTCCATACGCTCGAATAGGGCTGTTGTACCGAGGAAGGTGTAGATTGACTTCTGACTTTCGGGGGAAAGTGCAGATGTAAGTTTTGACGTAAAGGTTCCCATAGAGTTTGTAAGATGACGCTCGAGGCCTTAGAAAGCATGTTGGGCATGATGATGATGATGATGTTGCATGATTAAGGCTTGTTATGTATGCATGATGTTGCCCTGTATGATGATGATGAATGTGTATGATATGTTCCTTATTATGATGTATGTTATCTTTCTTGTGGCCTTATGTGTCATGTTAATGAATAAATGAAGTATGATGTAACGTAAAGTGAAAGATAATGAAAGGGGAACATAAAGTAAGAATGCATGCATTATTGAATGACGAATGAATGAAGGAAAGGCTTGCAAGCATACAATGAGGTGAGCAACGTGTGGTTGCAAAAGACTCGGATCACAGGCAATCATGGAGATTGCCAATGGGGTGAGCAACGAGTGGTTGCAAAAGACTCGGATCACAGGCAATCATGGAGATTGCCAATGGGGTGAGCAATGTGTGGTTGCAAAAGACTCGGATCATAGGCATTATTAAGATGGCCAGAGAAAGGAGGTGAGCAACTCAGTTGTTGCAACAGACTCGGACAACGCGTTATTGTGAAGTTGCCATGAGGTGAGCAACCCTATGGTTGCAAGAGACTCGGAAAGCATGCTATCGTTGAGATTGGCAATTGGGGTGAGCAACTATATGGTTGCAACAGACTCGGATCGCGCGAAGTCGTTGGGATTGTTAATGAGGTGAGCGACCCTGTCGTCGCAACAGACTCGAAGGAACGAACGTATAAAGGAACAAAAGATTATGTATGAAATAACGATGTATGACTGAACGTAAATGAATGATCGGAATAATGTACATAATAAGATCCTTTTCAGTCGACCTCAGTAATCGTGGCTGAGTACCACGAAGAGGGTAAAGTCTGACCGGATCTAGATAGAGAAACGAACGATAATGTAACACGTGAATGAGTAAGTTAATGAACAGAATGATGAGGATAATACTGATATTATCTGTATGTACATATGATGTATGATCGTGAACAAATGTAAAGTAAAGTATGTTTTATTTATAAAACTAGAACTCACTCAGCAACGCTGACTTTGATGTGTTTCCAGTTGGCAGGTAATGTTTGCTGAGGATGGCACCCGTGAAGCTACTCAGCCCTTTTGGGATGGCATTCTTTTGATTAATGTTTTTGCATTGTAATGCGAACAAGCTATTTTGTAATGAATGTTGTATTAACTTGCAAAAGCATTTACATGGAAATGAAAGTTTGTTTTAGTTTTCCGCTGCGATTTATTAAATACAAACGTAATTATACGTTTTATGTGCGATGAGAACCCAGCTGTAAGCGTCCCGGGAACGGGGCCTTAGAAGTTGGTATCAGAGCCAAAGTTTAAGTGAAATGGGTAAATTTCAAAATAAACCTAATCTTAAACTGAGAATGGGACGGAAAGGGAATAGGATGCCAATCTGAGTAGCTGCGTGCCATCAGGTATTTTCGTAAAGTTAACCGGTTCTATGTGCGCATGGTATGTGTTATGTGTTGTATGTGGATTTAAATACTGATGTAGTCAGGATAGGTAATGCTTGGGGTGTGAAGAGTAAAGTAAGTGGCTAATCATAACTGGCCACTGTAATTAGGGACTTACTATACTTAACATAAACTAAGCTGTTCCCTTGAATGACTGTGTTGGTGTTTGAATCTTTCAGTGTGCGTGTGATGGCCGGAGGTAGATCTTCGAAAGCTTCTAGGGGTGGAGGTCACGGTGCTAAACCGCGACCTAAGAGGGGGAGACCCAGAGTTGAGAGGGTGGTTCATGGAACCAGAGACCCCTCATCCGGAGGGTGGCGACGAAAGCGCCAATCTGAGAGCCTCAGTAAAGGAGGCTGTTGTAGAAGAAGTCCATCAGGTCATGCAGACAATCTTACCGTCTGTGGTGACTGAAGTTATTAAGGCTGTACGAGAAGGGGAAAGAAAAGAAAGAAACAGATCCTCTGGAGAACAGGAACAACCAGAGCCGGAAACGGTTCTATCTGATGACGAAGAGAAGAAGAAGAGCCTGCGCCGGAAACGGAACGAGGTTGTAATTATGGGGCTTTTATGAGATGCAAGCCCCCTACTTTTGATGGAAACGGCACAGCTGCAACTGCTCACCGGTGGGTGAGGGAAATGGAAGCCGTTCTCGATATCAGCGAGTGCCGAGAGGACCAAAAGGTGAAGTTTGCTACCCACTCTTTTGTGGATTCAGCTCTGTGCTGGTGGGACAACATTGTCCAAGCTGAGGGTAGTAGGGCCATTGGGAAAATGAAATGTCCTGAGCTGAGAAGGTTGGTGATTGAGGAATTTTGTCCTCATCAGGAAATGGACAAGGTCGAAAGGGAGTTCTTGCAACTGGAGGCGGGAACTATGACGCACCAGCAGTACACCACTAAATTCAACGAGATGGCATGTCTGGTGCGGATCAGGTGACACCTTTGTCACGAAAGATTAAAAGATATATTCAGGGTTTGCCAGCGGATTCGCAGGCACATGATAGCTGCCCGACCGAGTACGTTTAGGTCGGCAGTGGATTTGGCAGGGAGATTGTACGATGAGAGAACAATGGTGGTGACTGAGGGTGGCAAGAAGAACGGTGGTGATCGAAACTGGCGGGGGAAGAGGTTGGTCGGGGTGATGCCTCGACGGGTAATAAGAAGGCACGAGCGGATGATCGCCGTGTGGTCACATCAAGTGCGGGGTCGAAAAGGTGCGGCAAGTGTGGAAGGGACCACGGCGGGGAATGTAGGTTTGGGTCAAACTTATGCTTCAAATGTGGGAAGGCGGGGCACCTGGCAAGGGACTGTCGTATAGTCCGGTGCTATAACTGTGGTGAAGAGGGTCACGTAAGTAAGGATTGTAAGAAGTTGAGGGCTGAGAGTTCTGGGATGAAGAGAACTGGAGGTGAAGGACCGAGGGCGAGTGCCAGGGCATTTACCATGACATAGGAGGAAGCTAGGACAAACCCTGATGTCGTGTCCGGTACGTTTCTGGTGAACCAAACTTTAGCTTCTGTGCTATTTGATTCTGGTGCTAGTAGGAGTTTTATTTCTGCTGCTTTCTGTGCTAAGCTGCCTGTTAGTAGTAGACGTGTTGATGCGCCCTTTGATGTAGAAACTGCCACAGGTAAGTTTACCAGGATTTCGGAGATGATAGAAAACTGTGAGGTGGAATTAGAAGGTCACAAGTTTCCTGTTAGACCGTTCGTGATGACCTTGGGTGGTTTTGATTTGGTTCTTGGGATGGATTGGTTGGCGGACTTCGAGGCGAACATTGTGTGTCGCAAGAAGATGATTCGGTTGACAGCGCCTGATGGAAGTTTGGTAACGGTTTATGGTGATCGGGTTACTACGATCCCGAAGGTGATCTCAATGGCGGTGGCGGGAAAGTGTATGAGGCGTGGATGTAGCGCCTACTTGGCTTATGTAAAGGATGTAGATGCACTAACACCACAACTGTCTGATGTACCGATTGTGTGTGACTTTCCAGACGTATTCCCAGAAGATTTACCAGGGGTACCACCTGACAGAGAAATTGAATTTTAGATTGATCTGATACCGGGTGCCCAACCTGTTGCCAAGGCACCATATCGGTTAGCTCCGACGGAGATGAAAGAGTTGATGGAACAGTTGCAAGAGTTGCTTGATAAGGGGTTCATTAGACCGAGTATCTCTCCTTGGGGTGCTCCGGTCCTGTTTGTAAAGAAGAAGGATGGTAGTATGAGGATGTGCATTGACTACCGCGAGCTGAACAAGTTGACGATGAAGAACCGCTACCCCTTACCGAGGATAGATGATTTGTTCGATCAGCTTCAGGGTGCCAGTTGGTTTTCAAGAATAGATCTTCGGTCTGGCTATCATCAGTTGAAGGTAAGGAACAAGATATCCCTAAAACAGCTTTCCGCACGCGCTATGGTCATTATGAGTTTCTTGTCATGCCCTTTGGTTTGACCAACGCGTCAGCTGCTTTTATGGATCTGATGAACCGTGTGTGTCGGCCTAATGTGGATAAATCAGTGATTGTGTTTATTGATGATATCCTGATTTATTCGAAGAGCATATTGAGCATGCCGGTCACATTCGAGAGGTTCTGGAGACGTTGAGAAGGGAGAAATTGTATGCTAAATCCTCCAAGTGCGTGTTTTGGTTGCGCGAAGTTCAGTTTTTGGGTCATGTGGTGAATCCTGACGGGATTATGGTTGACCCGGCGAAGGTGGAGGCGGTTATGCAATGGAGGTCACCAAAGACGCCATCCGAGATCCGTAGTTTCTTGGGCTTGGCGGGCTACTATAGAAGATCCAAACTTTGGATATACCGGAATGGAAGTGGGAGCACATCACCATGGACTTCATTACGAAGTTGCCACGTACTCCGAAAGGGTATGATGCCATATGGGTGATAGTTGATCGTCTGACGAAGAGCGCTCATTTTCTACCGATCCGCGAGACGTATTCATTTGAGAGGTTGGCTGATCTGTTCATCAAGGAAATTGTAGCTCGTCATGGTGTGCCGGTGTCTATTGTGTCTAATCGTGACACTCGGTTTACATCTAAATTTGGAAGAAATTCCACGACGCTATGGGGACGAGGTTACATATTAGCACGACTTATCATCCCCAAACCGATGGTCAGTCAGAAAGAACCATTCAGACATTGAAAGACATGCTCCGAGCATGTGTGATCGATTTTGGTGGAAGTTGGGATGACCACTTACCGTTAGCCGAATTCTCATACAACAACAGCTATCATGCCAGCATTGGTATGCCACCATATGAGATGCTATACGGTAGGAGATGCAGAACACCCGTTTGTTGGGGTGATATTGGTCAAAAGGAATTGGGGAGCGTCGAGGTAATCGAGGCTACGACAGAGAAGCTTGAAAAGATTAAAGCCTTCATGAAGGCAGCCAAAGATAGACAGAAGTCGTATGCCGATAAGCGACGTAGGCCAATTGAGTTCCAGGTGGGTGACCGGGTTATGTTGAAGGTCTCACCTTGGAAGGGTATTATCAGATTCAGAAAGCGGGGCAAGTTGAGCCCAAGATATATAGGCCCTTTCCGAATCATTGCTCGAGTAGGGGAGGTGGCCTATAGATTGGAGTTGCCAGATGAGTTAAGTGGGATTCACCCGACATTCCATGTATCTCATCTGAGAAAGTGTATAGCTGATGAAGACATGATTGTTCCACTGGAGGACATTGAAATAGATGAAAGGCTCAACTATGTGGAGCAACCAGTGGCGATCATCGATCGTAAAGAAAAGAGGCTAAGGAATAAAGTGGTTCCTCTTGTGCGTGTACAGTGGAAGCACAGGAAGGGATCCGAGTCAACGTGAGAGACTGAGGAAGAAATGAGACAGCATTATCCACGTTTGTTCGACGAATAACAGGTTTCGGGGACGAAACCTATTTAAGGGGGGTGGACTTGTAACACCCGGATATTATTATTTTGAAGGCGGTGACGAAAGAAAAGAAAATAAAGTTCAAAGTCGAGGGACCAAACTCGCCAACGAAGAAAAGTTGGGAAATGTGGTGATATTAGTAGGGAGAGGGCAGCCCACTCTCCCCACACACCCCACATTTCAGATTTCTTAGAGAGAAGAAGAGTGAAAGGAGAAAAAGTTGGTTCGGGTTGGTTCGGGTCGCCAAAATCGTCGTGAAGCAGGCCAAATCGAAGCTCTTGTCGTTGTGCTCGTTTATGTGAGTTCTAAGACCCCTCTTTTACTTGTTTTCAAACGATTGGGGCTGGCAAAACATCTGAAATCGGGTTTTTCGTATGTGTGTAAGTTGACCCGTTTGTGTATGTGTATGTATGGTGCGTTTGTGACTTGATTGTGAGCTTGTGTGTGCTTGAATGGTGTCGTGGTATGCATCCCTAAGGTTTGGGATGGTCAATTTGGGCTTAAAATGGGTTTGGATGAGTTTGGAGGCCGAAAACCCTCGGCTGCAGTCGGGATGAACTGCATTCTGCATCAGTTAGGGCTAGGCGACCGACTGGAGGCCGAATGGAGGCCATACGGCTGATTAGGGTGCGATTGGGGTCCATTCGCACGATTGAATGTCCATTCGCACGATTGAATGTCCATTCGCATGATTGAATGTCCATTCGCACGATTGAAGGTCCATTCGCACGATTGAAAGGCCAGTCGCATGGAGGTCATGCGACTGAAGGTCCAGTCGCATAAGTGCTCATTCGCATTAATCCCATTCGCATGAGGTCCATCCGCATTATCCATTCGCACGACTGGATGTTCATTCGCATAGGTGTTCATCCGCATGAGTCCATTCGCATAGTGTTCAGTCGCATGGGGGCCACGCGACTGAAGGGTGTCCATACGCCCGAATAGGGTTGTTGTACCCGAGGAAGGTGTAGATTGACTTCTGACTTTTGGGGGAAAGTGCAGATGTAAGTTTTGACGTAAAGGTTCCCATAGAGTTTGTAAGATGACGCTCGAGGCCTTAGAAAGCATGTTGGGCATGATGATGATGATGATGTTGCATGATTAAGGCTTGTTATGTATGCATGATGTTGCCCTGTATGATGATGATGAATGTGTATGATATGTTCCTTATTATGATGTATGTTATCTTTCTTGTGGCCTTATGTGTCATGTTAATGAATAAATGAAGTATGATGTAACGTAAAGTGAAAGATAATGAAAGGGGAACATAAAGTAAGAATGCATGCGTTATTGAATGACGAATGAATGAAGGAAAGGCTTGCAAGCATACAATGAGGTGAGCAACGTATGGTTGCAAAAGACTCGGATCACAGGCAATCATGGAGATTGCCAATGGGGTGAGCAACGTGTGGTTGCAAAAGACTCGGATCACAGGCAATCATGGATATTGCCAATGGGGTGAGCAATGTGTGGTTGCAAAAGACTCGGATCATAGGCATCATTAAGATGGCCAGAGAAAGGAGGTGAGCAACTCACTTGTTGCAACAGACTCGGACAACGCGTTATTGTGAAGTTGCCATGAGGTGAGCAACCCTATGGTTGCAAGAGACTCGGAAAGCATGCTATCGTTGAGATTGGCAATGGGGTGAGCAACTATATGGTTGCAACAGACTCGGATCGCGCGAAGTCGTTGGGATTGTTAATGAGGTGAGCGACCCTGTCGTCGCAACAGACTCGAAGGAACGAACGTATAAAGGAACAAAAGATTATGTATGAAAGAACGATGTATGAATGAACGTAAATGAATGATCGGAATAATATACAGAATAAGATCCTTTTCAGTCGACCTCAGTAATCGTGGCTGAGTACCACGAAGAGGGTAAAGTCTGACCGGATCTAGATAGAGAAACGAACGATATTGTAACACGTGAATGAGTAAGTTAATGAACGGAATGATGAGGATAATACTGATATTATCTGTATGTACGTATGATGTATGATCGTGAACAAATGTAAAGTAAAGTATGTTTTATTTATAAAACTAGAACTCACTCAGCAACACTGACTTTGATGTGTTTCCAGTTGGCAGGTAATGTTTGCTGAGGATGGCACCCGTGAAGCTACTCAGCCCTTTTGGGATGGCATTCTTTTGATTAATGTTTTTGCATTGTAATGAGAACAAGCTATTTTGTAATGAATGTTGTATTAACTTGCAAAAGCATTTACATGGAAATGAAAGTTTGTTTTAGTTTTCCGCTGTGATTTATTAAATACAAACATAATTATACGTTTTATGTGCGATGAGAACCCAGCTGTAAGCGTCCCGGGAACGGGGCCTTACAGACTCTGTGCTCGAGAATGGACTGAAAGTTGGAGGAGTCCTTTGTGTGCCTATATTTACATGCAATTTATTATCTATCATAAGTTAACTAAAGAATAACATTGTGCCATGACATTTCTTTCGGATTTCTTTGTTTTATAGACCTTGAGGACGGGGAGCTTGATTGGATCGGGGAGCTGTCGTGAAGGTCTATATCGAATAGGGGGAATACGTGAAGAAAGGAGGGCAATGATGGTGACAACTGAAGCATGGCATAAAAGACTTGGGCATCCTTCAAACATAAAGTTATCTCATATTAACTTTCTCAAAGGTGGTTCTTTAAGTTTTAAAGACAAAATTTGTGATTCTTGTAATAAAGTGAAACTTACTCGTTCATCGTTTCCGGTTAGTTTTATTAAAACAAGTGAATGCTTTGAATTGATCCATTATGACATTTGGGGGAAGTATAGGAGACCGTCACTTACGGGGGCTAGTTATTTCCTCACCATAGTCGATGACTATAGTAGAGCTGTGTGGATTTTTTTGCTCAAACATAAGTACGAAGCTAGTACCCACTTAATTGATTTTTGTAGAAGGGTCAAAACTCAATTTGGAAAACATGTTAAAAGAATTAGGTGTGATAATGGTGGTGAGTTCATATCTAATCATATGTGTGACATCCGTCACCTAATGGTCCGTCAATTAACGTGGCTTCCGTTAACTTTTACTTGATCGTTCATCCCTCATCCTTATAAACTATTCGTGTGGATATCATTTTGCTTTATAATCTTTATGCTAGTGCTTTCATCGTAAACGTATGTCATATTAGAACTTTTACAATTTTCATCATCGTTATCACTAAATATACCATTTTATATATAATGCTAGCTTTACTAAACCCGTGTATTACACGGGTTGAATAAATAAAATATTAATTTAAGTATTAATTATACTATGATATTTTAAGATATGATATGACCGAAATAATAAAATAGTGATATCAATTTTTTAATTTTTATTTTTTATTTTTTAAAATAAACAATTTTGTTCTAAAACAAACCATATAAAAATATCATTTCAAAAAATTTTCTTATTACAACTCCCAAGTTTGATTATTTTTTGTTTTTAAAATATGAATACTTAGAAATAACCTTAATAAATAGATTTCTTCTTAATTAAATATATGTTAAAATTTATTAAAATAATATTATTAGTAATTAAGGTAATTATTAATAGGAGAGAGATGCAGGAAAATTTTGGTGAGAATAACTGTGGTGTTGACACGTGGCACCACATATACCATTTTATTAGAGTAGGAAGATTATCGTCGATAATAAAACCATTTTTAAGCTACCAACATCATTAATTACATTTTTATCATTAACATAACGAGCCTATAATGTTGTTTTCAACCGAAACGAATTTGGAAACTCGGGGGTTAATTGCAGGGACCAAATGTGACATTTTGCCAAACTAGGGCTGGGTATATAACCACATTTCCAGCCCTAGCCTCCACTTTATCTTCTTCTTCTTCCCCTTTCACTTTCTCCTCCTCCTTGCACCGAACCGCCCCTCTTCTTCGCGTATTCATCGACAAAACCTCGGCTACAGCTGAGGCTACTCCCTTCTTGCAGGTAGACGATCTTGGTCGTCCCTTTCCTTGCTTGCTTACTACTGTCCATTTAGGGTTTCGGGTGCTCGGGGCCAACCCAAGCACATGAGGTCGTGTGGGTGCGTGTGATGTCTTTTTGCATGTTCTCCTTATTTGGGTGTGTGCAAAATGTGTTTCTGGAAGTGCTTGTGGTGTAAAACTCGTGCACGGAGCAGCCGAAGGCTGCACTGCACTTCTGCAGTCGCGAACTTGCTGTTCTGGCGACTGGGTCGACCGTGCAATTGGGCCGTGCGACTGGGTGAGTCGTGCGACTGTGTCATTCGTGCGACTGAGTCGTGCGACTGAGTCGTGCGACTGGGTGATGCGTGCAATTAAGTCAATGCGGATGAATGATGCGTGCGATTGAGTCAATGCGGATGAATGATGCGTGCGATTGAGTCAATGCGGATGAATGATGCGTGCGATTGAGTCAATATGGATGAATGATGTGTGCGATTGTGCGTGCAGCGCACGACTGAATGCCAGTCGTACGAATGGAGGTACAGTCGTACGAATGAAGCTGATTCGTATGAATGAACGTTGATTGGTGCGTATGGATGTTGAGTCATGCGATTGGGTGCTGTGTGGTACGACTGAAGGCTGAGCCGCACGAATGAAGGTTCAATCGTACGAATGAAGTTGATTCGTACGAATGAGGGTTGATTCGTGCGGATGGAGTGTTGAGTCGTGCGTCTAGTCCTGTCATGCGATTGGAGTTGCTGTGTGTGAATTCCTTCTTGTGTGTGGTGTGTATATGTCGTGTGATGTTAAGGTGACATCGACACGATTGCCATTGCTAATGACAACGTTAAAGTCAACACAATCAAACTTACTAATGTTATTCCAAATCAAACCAACTTAACATTTTACAATTATCAACAACCGATTCGTAACTACTAATATCTACCAAATACTTCTCTAATAACAAAGGAACTTTTACACAAATATCATCGGCAATGGCAACGATTCCTAGTACTTGGATCTACATAAGATCTAATACGTGTGTCTGCTTGTGTGTGTTACACGCGACCGAACCGATACAACCAGAACTGACCGAACGTTACTATTTACTTTGTACATTTCATTAATGCTTAACAATAACTGTCATTAGGTGTTTGACCGTTCATTGCATTCTACATTTGGAAACTTCGATCATTCATACTTACCATTTAACAAGTGAGTTTCGTGGCCCCTTTTTATGCTCATACAACTTTTCAATCATTTACAAACATGGAGGAAAAGTATGCTCACCCATTTTCTTCATGCTGTACAACTTACATACAATTTACATATTTGGAATCAACATGTTACTGTTTTGTGAGTACTTATCTGATACATGCTTGAGTTCGTTGTGTGGCACTTTCTTTACAACCATTTAATTCCGGTGTTGGAACCGACGGATAGGTATTGGTAGTACTACTGGGTTGACACCCCCACCCTTGTTTGTTGGTATACTAGTTAGTACCAACAGTGGCCAGGAACGGGCCTTGGGTGAATATATTCCGACAAGATTCTGTGTGTACATCGTTAGGTTTGGTTGTAAAGCTTATTGTCATGTGATTTTGCTTACTTATAACTGTATTCACGGTATTTCACAACAATTACTATACAACATCAATTACTTATTTACTTTTAAACCTGCGAGCTCACCAACAATTTTGTTGACCATTTTGAGCATATCTTTTCAGGTGACAATGCTAATTGAAGATCTAGGTGTGCTGCCTTAGTGGAGACCCTAGGATGCAATTTTTAGACTAAACATACTTGAAAAACATACATTTTGGAATCATTGTTGTAGTCTGATAGAACAATATCATTCTTTTGATACTTGTTCCCGGGTTGTGGGAATTACAATACAATGTTATCTTTATTTGATTATGTGAATCATTTAACATGTTATGCTTATGGCTATGTTGTCGTGAATATTGACTAAACACGACACAAATCTCCTTTGTGTCAGGTGTCGTCATGACACGCTTGTCATCATTACTTATATTACATCTCTATTGTTTACCATGTGTTATGACGATCCCGTCTCGTTACATCCCCGTGTTTCCGCTTCAACAGGGGTGTGACAACATGCAACAATTTTATAGTGATAAAGGCATTATGTTAGAAATGACTTGTCCACACACTCCTCAACAAAACGGGGTCGTGGAACAAAAACATAGGCATCTTTTAGAGATTGCTAGAGCTTTACGGTTTGAAGCTAGCCTTCCCATCATTTTTTGGGGGAGAGTGTGTGTTAACTGCCACTTACATAGTAAACCGGTTGCCATCTAAATCAGTGAGTAACAAAACCCCATATGAAAATTTATTTGGTTGAGTTCCTGAATATGATCACATGCGGGTGGTTGGTTGCCTGGCCTACTATGGGAACACAGAAACAAATAGGGATAAATTTGAACAACAGGGAAATGCGGGTGTATTTTTGGTTATCCCTACGAAAAACGAGGATATAAAATTTATGATCTCGAGCAAAGGAGAGTTTTAGTGACGATGGATGTAAGATTTGCAGAAGATACATTTCTATTCTCTAAAATTGACCCAACTACACTATGCCTAGAACCGGAAATTTTTGAAAATACAAATCTTGTCACCTAATGCCATGAATGCCCTCATGAAACTAAAAACATGGGCACAGGGGGAGTTAGTGAACCTTTGAATGAGACAAATGATGATGTTGAAATAAATCCTACTACCCCTAACACCCCACGTAA
Source organism: Flaveria trinervia (assembly GCA_025506515.1). NCBI lineage: Eukaryota > Viridiplantae > Streptophyta > Magnoliopsida > Asterales > Asteraceae > Flaveria > Flaveria trinervia. The sequence goes on along the minus strand of CM046457.1, from coordinate 4,993,438 downwards.
TTATGGTAAGGAGGGTAGTAACCCAAGCATGCAAAACATGCAAAATATTGAAGATGAAATGGTTCAACTTGACAACTTAGACTACAAAAGAGCCTATAACCCAAGTTGAAACACAAGAAGAAGGCAAAGAAGGCATAGAACCATACCTAAATATCTCGATGATTATGATGTGAGGCTCCCCCTTTCGATTAACCAAACGCAGCCCGACTTCGATCAATGTTCTTCACGGTACACCCTTTATCTCATTTTGTGTCATATAAAAATTTTTCTAACACTCATAAGGCCTTTTTGTCGGCTATCAAAGCTCATGACGTAAGGCCCCGTTCCCGGAGACCTCACAGTGGGTCATTCACAACATTAAATACATTAAACATTATAAATTTACAAGCTTAAGCTGCAGAATTATTTTACAAAAAACCATTCATTTCATTAAAACACTGTTGTTGAGCAATACACTATTGTTTATCTGAATACAAAAGAATTGTTTAATTGCATTACAAAACAACAACAATAATAGGTATGAATGGATGCCAGTCTTTTCCTGCCGAGTAGCTTCACCCTCGTGCCATCTTGAGCAATGATTACCTGCCAACTGAAAATGTATAAAAGTTAGCATTGCTGAGTGAGTTCTAGTTTTAAAAGTAATAAAATATGTGTAAGGTATACATATGAAAATAATCTTTCTATGAAAATTCATCTCTTTATATGTGAGCACGCATTAACTATACAATCAGGTAATGCTTCTTCTCTTTACTGTATGCCTTGTTTATTCTGTACTCTTTTATTTTTATCTTTCACTGTCTATGTGGACCAATGAGCAATACCCTAAACTATGTGCGCGGGGGAAATGGTGTTGGGCCCTCTGTTCCCACAAGGGGCTCTAAATACTGTATACAAGGCTGGCCCAGACACCTAGGGTACGCTGCAAAGGTCCGCCAATCTCAATTGACTGGCTGCGTGTGCATCATAGGGTAGCTAACCCGCATCACAGTTGAGCTAAAGATCTCATGGTCGTGCACCTCCTATAAGCTTGCAAGACTTGTTAACGTTTTAAATTAGGTTCCACTTATCTTCTTCATTGCTCTTTCACTTTATTATTAGTAGTAATACTTTACATTACGATAATAAACACACCACGTAAAATCACATACTAATAGTAATAATAATAATAATAATAATAAAGAACAATCATGAGGCAATCATAATAATACATGAAACCAGCATTAATAAGCCCTAGTCAAACCCTCGGTCAAAACCCTAAAAGCACAGACTCCCAAAAAATTCTGTAATAAATTCCAAGTGTTTAGGCGTTTTGACACTATTTGGGCGCATGAGCCCTGTTTGGGCGTTTCATCACTATGCAGGCGCATCATCCAATACTTAACTGTCGTAGATGATGTAATCATTATGGGTAATCATGAGACATGGATGGAAGAAACAAAGCTTCGCCTCGACAACGAGTTTAGCATTAAGGATCTAGGCATTTTAAAGTATTTTCTAGGCATTGAAGTTGCAAAAACATCGGAAGGCTTGGTACTCAGTCAACGAAAATATACTCTAGACATTCTTGAAGATAGTGGGATGTTGGGGTGTCACCCCAGTTCATTTCCATGGAACCCCAATTCAAACTCGACAAATGTGAAGAAGAAGAAAAGGTAGATGGACTATAATATTGGCGTCTCACGGGGAGACTGCTTTACTTACAAGCCACGCGACCGAATATCACCTACCCCGTGAACATTTTTAGTCAGTTTGTTGGAGATTCTAGAAAACCTCACATGGATGTTGCGATTCGAATTCTTCGTTACTTAAAGGCTACTGTTGGGCAAGGAATACTTTTGTCAAAAGAAGGCAGGGTAAATCTAGTGGCTTATAGTGATTCGGATTGGCTCGGATGTCCGTTCAGTAGAAGGTCAAGAACGGGGTACTTATTGTTGTTGGGTTCTGCACCAATTTCTTGGAAACTAAAGAAACAATCAGTTGTATCACGCTCCTCTGGTGAAGCCGAATACCGTGCCATGGGTACATGTGTCAGTGAAATATTATGGGTTGGATGGTTGCTAACCGAATTAGAAACTCCTCAAGGGAATCCTACACAATTATTTTGTGATAATCACGCCGCACGTGATATAACAAATAATCATGTTTTTCACGAGCGAACAAAACATGTTGAAATGGATTGTTATTTCGTTCGTGAACGTATGGAAGAGAAAATAATTACTCCAATGGCTGTCAATTCCAAGTGCCAAGTCGCTGATCTGTTGACCAAGCCGCTCGGGTCGCCATTGCTTCGGACATTACTAGGCAAGTTGGGTGTTCGAAGTCTACACGCACCAACTTGAGGGGAAGTATTGGAAATCATCTATTCACGTTCATAGAAGTTTATTATTGGTTGATTTATTTCCTTCCTAGTTTTCTTTATATATGTATGTTGCATGTCTTTGGTTTAATACAAGAAAATAGGAAAGTTCTTTAATACCAATTCCTTTGTAATCTACTCATGACACAAAAGTATGAATTTGAGTCATTCAAAATGTTTCTCAAGTATTAGTCATTATTTCATTTCACTTCTTTCTTGTTCATATAAGTTTTTTAAAGGGTACATCTAAGAAATTATAACTATGCTTATTGTCACACCCCAACCTTGACGGCGGAAACATCGAGGAGTGAGAGTTAAGATCATTCACAGATAGTACAGGTGCATCCCACGGTGATGAACTAGGGCGAATAAAACCCTTATCGGTCAACTCTTGCAGTTGACTAGCGAGTTCTTGCCTTTCAGAAGGTGCAAGACGATAAGGCGATTTAGCCACAGGGTTTGCACCAGGGATTAAATCAATCTTGAACTCAACTTCTCGCATGGGAGGTAACCCTTTAAGATCCTCGGGAAAAACTTCGGAAAGTCTCGCACAACAGGAATGTCCTTCAACTCCTTACCCTTGGCTTTCGTATTAACTACATATGCCATGAAAGCCATGTAGTTTCTACTTAAGCACTTACGGGCCTTGATGCAAGACATGAGTTTGAGTCTTTGAGATGATTTCTCCCCAAAGACCCTTAAGGTATCACCAGTCGGTAAAGGAATTCGGATACACTTCTCAAAGCATAAATTTCCGCACGTTGCTTGGCTAACCAATCCATACCAATGATAACATCAAAGCTTCCCAGATGCATAGGAATAAGGTCGACGAAGAACTCGTGTTCGTTAAGGCTCAAGGTGCAGTCACGTATTACGACGTCAACGACGATAGATTTTCCATCGGCGACCTCGACCGTGAAAGATCTCTCCAGATTAACACGCGGTTTAGAAAGTATAGGCTTGAATTCCAAGGACACGAAACTCCTATCGGCACCCGAATCAAACAATACAGAGGCATAATGACTATTTACAAGATACATACCTGTTTGGTAAGAATCCATTATTGGTATGATGAACACAGATAGGAAATTCTATAAGACAAGAGACGATTTAAAAAAAAAGTTCAACGACGTACCATTCACCACGTCGTTGTTGCTTGAGCTTGGTTAGCATTGATGTTGAAAGCCCTTCCACGAGCCGGTGGCACAGTTCCCGCATTGCGAGGACATTGTGGACGAATATGACCGGGCTCGCCACAGTTATAGCAGGTTCGGTTGGTAAGCATGGCAGTGTTGTTTGGCGCACGAAGGCAAGTAGTTACCAAGTGTCCATACTTCCCACATAAGGAGCAAACTCGGCATGGAGAGTTGCTTGAATGATGGTACTTGCACGTGTTACACATAGGATGTGGACCAGTATAAGCTTTAGCCATGGGGGATTGATTTGCAACCACCATTTGTTTTTGAGGAGCATTTGGGGCGGTCACAGCGTAGTTGCGCGTCGGGATGAACTTACGCTTTTTGTTTTGAGAAGATGACTAAGCCCTTACCTCCTTTGTTGCCTCGGGTATCACCTTCGCAGTAGATTTGGAACCCTTTGCCGACATAGTGCCAGCTCTTATATGATTCTCGGTGAGCTGTGCAGTGATAGTAATTGCTTCCTCCAAAGTTGTGGGCCTACTACCCACCACGACATCTTGAATTTGAGGTGGCACCCCCTTGATAAACTTCTCAATATTACGGGGCACGGTGTCCACCATGTGTGGTAGGAGCATACTCAACTCATGATGCCGGGTGGAATAAGCTAAATGGTTCCCACCATCTTGTTTGAGATTCCAAAACTCCTCTTCCAGCTTTTGCAACTCGCTTCTTGGGCAGAACTTTTGGATCATAATATCCTTGAATTCCTCCCAGGGCAACGCCATTGCAATCTCAGTTCCACGGTTTCTCTTTTCACTATTCCACCATGTTAGTGCTCGTTGTTGAAGAACACTTGTGGCATAACGAACCTTGAACTCGTCGGGACACTCACTAATAATGAATGTGTTCTCCATACTTTCACACCACTCGAGAAGTCCAGTGGCTCCTTCTTTTCCACTAAAACTAGTGGGTTTGCACGAGTTGAAATGTTTGAAGGTGCAAGTAGGATTGTTCCCGTTTTGGTTGTTGCTATTCTCCCCATGAGCACCACTATTGTTCCCATTGGTGTTGTTGCTATTAGCCATTAGGGTACTATTAAGTTCAGCAACCATAGTCGGGATGACAACAGCCATTTGTCGGGCGATCATGGCGGCTAGCTTACGATCGGAACTTCCACGCTTTCCATGATGACGAGACATGCTGGGATATGCAAAATGAGTTAGACACGAGAAATAGAAATACAAGGATTATAATTTAACAAGGATAAGGCAAGAGTTGTACGGCACATGGAATGGTTCCATTTGGTAACGCATTACCATTTGGAAATGTTAACACGTCAAGGTAAGTTGACCCATTCGCCTTAGAAATTTGTGCATGTTGACCATAGTTTATCACTCATCCCAGAAATCCCCAGGTAAGCATAACTAGTCCTGTAGGATTTATGCGATATGCTTGCCTTAGCCCGAGATCCTTTTGCCAGGAAATCTAGAATACAGGTTTCTATGTGTCACACAAACTTCTTAGGTTCATGAAATCAAAACCTTGATGAGATTCATATAGATTAGACATAACGTCTAAAGATCATAAGTATAAGCATAAGTTCCCACATATTGACGAGAATAAGATTAAGAGATTTCATGTTCGGGGAGAGTCAAAGAGTAAAAGCTAAGTTTAGGGAGACAAGTAATAAGGTTTAGGCAATCCTATGCTAAGGGATCAAATTACACATAAGTGGGCATTACATTATGTAGCATGCAAACTATATAATTTTACAAGATAGAATCATAATTCTATAAGGTTCATGCATTCTATAGTCTAGGTCACCATTTCTAATAACCTAGATCCCTATAGTTATGGGCTCTGATACCAATCTGTCACACCCCAACCTTGACGGCGGAAACATCGAGGAGTGAGAGTTAAGATCGTTCACAGCCACATAACGCTATTATTAACCCAAATATAAATTAATCATAAAATCCAATTGTATCATTACAAGCTTAAGTCTCAAAGAAATAAAACCCTAACATAAAAGATAACAAGTCATTTTAATTCACTTATTTATCTAGGTCCATTCCTAGATGTGTAAGCTTCAATGTGTAGAAATCAAACTTGGACGTTTCCTGAAACATGTTAAAAATAAAAGGGTCAACAACAATGTTGGTGAGCATTCCATAGTTTTAAATACATAGATTATATAAAAGATGGCAATCCAAGTCATAAGTTAGTGAATAAAGTGATTAGGGATGTTATGAACAATGCAACAACCAAGCCTCGACAAAGTTTTACAAGTCTCAAATGTTTACAAGATTATACGATCAGCTAAGTGTACTTGGATCAACCAAAGTAGGCTTGTCTTGCCCATAGATCTATGACTTCGCTGGGCTAGCAATAGTTAATGATTGTACATATAACGCCATAACATGGTAACCACAAAAGTTCAACCAACCACAACTTTGCATGATGAATTGCCATAAAGATTACAAGTCTCAAATAAGTTTACAAGTGCAATGATAATAAATTAACATGCTTCACCCAAAGTGTGAAATAAGCAAAAAGGGGTATGGAAATACTCACTGATCAATAAATATTTATTGGATGATTAATAAGAAATATAATAAGCGTTGATTCAACGTAGCCCTTCACAATGCACCTAAAATATATATATTTACAAGGTTAAAGTTTAATAATATAAATGGTTAAACGAGACTAGGGTTTCAATTTGGTATTTGGGGTTTTGACAACAATTATATTTAACGAATGGAAAACAATTATATTATTTTGAAGTAAATGGTAGGAAAATGTATTTGTATTTTATATAGAGATGAGAAGAGAAACATTTATAAGATTTATTGATTTTAAATAAGATGTTTATAACTAAATGAGATTAGCACAATTTAAATAATTTAAAGGTGCCGTTTGAAATACTAAAAAAAACTATTATTTAAAATCTAAGTTTTAAATAAAAGTAAGTTTTCTATGACAATAGCTCTAGAGTTTTTTTTTATAAAAATAAAAAGGTAATTTTTAACCAAATAATTACAGAAAAATTAATTATTTGATTTTAAAATAAACTAGTTTATAACATAATTTTCTATAATTTTTAGAAATTTTTAGTAATCATTTTGAAGGTAAAAAAGGCCTAAAAAATTTGTGTGAGGCTCCCCGGGTTCGAACCGGGGACCTCCTGCTTGATAGAGTGAGTGGGTAACCAGTGAACCAAGGCTCTCAGCCGCGGTTTTACTTGGTTCCCAAATCTTAAGAACACCAGTTTCACAATAGCCCCAATTTCATAAGAACCCTAGTTTGATGAATCAAAATTGAAGATCAAATCGAAGATGTATATGTGAATGAACATGGGGCTTTTGTTCCCCAATTGAAAACGAGTATGTTACAATGTTTAATTACCCGGTTGAAGATAGTTTCGATGATGAACGTGTACAAGAACAATCGCGACGGGTACCAAATTCGATTGGCGAGTAAACAAGGAAGATATTCAAATTAACTTTGTGAGTAGCATCTGTTGATGATCTTAATGCAAAGCCCTTTGTAAATTGTGGTTTAAAATAACTGAAAAGTGAGTACTGATCAGGAGTGCAAGTTGCAGCTTAGAAGGATTCGAACGTGTAATTTTAGTGTGTTTCAGATGCAATTGGAACTAGTATACGATTAGGAATGAATAATCGATCGTTTGGGTTCATTTAATCGAATTATTATTAAACTTTAATGGTCCAACGGTTCGATGAGTTAAAGGTTTCGGTTTTTCCTTCGATTAAGCTCATAACCGCCGATTTAAGATAGTTATTTGATGCATTCAAGTTCGAAGTAGACAAAGGAAACGATTTGCAACGGTTTTGGGTTGGAATTTGGAGTGAAAAAGATTATTTGAAGCCGCCGGAGCTCGCCGGAGCTCTCGCCGGATTTTCGGGTTTAAAAGTGGGCGGGGGGTTGGGTTGTAACTTTTTAAGTTACCCATTTGGCCCTTGTAGTTTAATTTGTTATTATTTTATGTCCAAACCTTTATCTTAAAGTTTATAAATTAACAATAAACCCCCTTAAACTTTATTTCCTTTTAAGTTTCAACCATTTTAAGTTTACTAAACTTAATAAATTATTATTATTGTTATTATTATTATTTTTTATTATTACTATAATTTTATTGTTATTATTTCATTTATTATAATCATTATATTAATTATTGTTACTTAATAATTATAATCTTTCAAGTTAAATGATTAAAAGACCAATTAGAGCATAAGTAACCCATAAGTCTCATGAATGACACAACTAATCCATACAAGAATTTAACAAAGTTAACTTTAAATTAACTTAAAATTACAAGATGTTACACTTATCATTTAATTTTAATTCCACAACACTATTATACTTCATATAGAAATTGTAACCATTTATGTAGATTATATAAGTTGAGTTGATATATTAACAATTTTACATAGGGTTCGTGGTTTGTAAGGTCTTGAATTGTTTTTGATTCGTGTAAATCATTTTCACATTAAAATATTTCGATGGTACTCTCAAAATCTTAAAGGACAATTCCAAAAGGGTATAAAGTATTTTCTGGTTTGAAAGTGACAGAGACCAAATACGTTTTAGGTGGATGTTTGGGAGTGTTTATTTTTATCAACTTTTAGTTTTTGAAAAGTTAAAATGTATTTTTATAATGTTTGGTAATGTAATTGTTGTAAGTAAATAAGTTAACAAGTCACTCCATACTAACTTATTAACTTATTAAAAAATCAATAAATCGTTGTTTTTTAAATGGAATCCCAAACATGTGGTTAATTATGACTATATTTTGATGAAACGACACAATGTCTTATGAAAAAGTGTGTTATTTTGAAGAGTAAAACGGTTGATAATTAATTTTGATAATCAAAGTAACTTGGTTACCGTGGTTATTTTCTTTTAGATCAACTGAAAAATTGCTTTTATTAGTTTTAACTTAAGACCCAACGTAATGATTTTTTTAAAATTAATGTTTTCAAAACTTGATCAAACGTCAACCATATATAAGAACTAGATATAATTATTGAAATGAATATATGTTAATAAAATTACTTAAAATTTTAAAAATATGTATAAAAAGCGGTCCAACCAACCATCGGTTCAACGTCAAAACACTTTAAGCATTGAATCAAATTGAAGTCCGGTTCCCGACCAATCGGGTCGAGTTTTGAATCAAAACAGTTTAAGCATATCTATATCTATAATGTATCTCTTCACAGGATCACCATCAATCCATCATGTAACTAAAATCTAACACTATTGGGACCCCAACAGCTGACATCGATCACCTTCTTCATCGTCTCCACCTTGGTCCTCTTCAATCGACACTTCCCACCACCCAATTCAGCTCCAACAATCAAAGATCTAACAGATCGAACACCACCACCAACAGCAGCTTTATTACACGAAGCAACAATCTTCGATTTCGCATGATTATGAATCGCCTTCAGAGGGCCGTTCCAGCGCGCCACACCTTGATCTTTCAAGGCTTCAACGGCCCCGATGCTCGCCACCACCAGCCAAGATTTGATCGCAGCGCCACTGCTCATGTTTGATTGTGAAAGATGTTTGTGATTTTGAGTTGATTGAGGTTGAATTTGAAGTGGGTTTGTGGGTGATTGATGGTGGATATATGAAGGTAATAAGGTGTGGATGAAAACAGGATGCGGTGGTTGATGGTTTTGAATCTTTTGATTGTTTTTGATGAAATGAAATGCCTGTGGGCGGAATCCGCGATTATGGGGTTGTTTGTTGCTCCCACATATTGGACGTTTGGGAGTACTAAAATAATTTAGCTTCTATCTCAATAAACTATATTAAATTATTTATTTGATTGCTTTTTCAAACCTAAATATCACTATTTAATATTGCATAGGTATTAGGATGTTTCCTTAGGTTAATAGAATATATAATTGTATTTGATTGAATTTTATGTACAGATTGTTTCTAAATAAAATATATCGTTGAGTTCGGTATTACTCTTTTTGATAAAATTAATAATTTTTTTTCGAAAAATTATAAACATAAATTTACCTCAAATAGTTTAATAACATGTTTCAATTTCAACACAAAAGTTTCATTAGTTGTTTCAATTTAAATCCAAAATGATAAAATTTTTGAATTGAAATTAAAACAAATTATTAAACTTTGGAGTAAACTGATATTTTTAATATTTAAAGGAAAATGATTATTTTTATAAACCTTAAAATATATTGAAATTATATTTAAAGGTAAACTGATTTTGGGGTTGTTTGTTGCTCCCACATAATTGAAATTAACTTTAAAATATATAATAATAAAGAAACATTATATAAACTTTTAATTGAGAAAATGATTAGCGGATAAAAACTAATGAAATTTAAGTCAAGTTATCTATATGATTATAACTACAAATGGAAAAGACTTGTTTAGTGGAATGAAAGAGAGTTTTTTTTATAATCAAGGGCATTCACATTCCGGTTTTAATGGTTTAATCTAGCTTTTGATGGTTTTTGGATTAAGCCGTAAACCCAGTGTTTTTTAGACCGGATCGGACCGGCCGGTCCGATTGGGAATCGGTGCCGTGTCCGGTCCGGTGTGATTCACTTTTTAGTGGTCGAACCAGCCGGTTCGTCCCGAACTGTTGGTCGGACTGGGAAACCAAACCGGTTCAGACCGGTTTTGTTTTTTTGTTTTTTTTATTTTAATGGGTAAAACAGGGTGTTAAACCATAAATTAGTACGTCGGATATACAAATATAGTTAAGTTTTATGTATAACTATATAATATATATAAATTACTTATATAATAATTACATATACAAATATAATTAAAATATAGTTAAATCCGGTCCAACCGGTCCGACCACCAAACCAGTAAGGCGTCCGGTTCGACGTCCGATCCGGTTCTGAAAACATTGGGTAAACCAACCTTTAGTCTTTTTTTTCCTCAATGAAAAACAAACAATAAAACCAATCTAATGACCAGTTTGGTTGGTTACACGGTATTGTAACACACTATATTCCATATATAAAACCTGCTAATTTACATGTATAACATGACATACCAACATGGTAACAGGATATATGAACAAATCAAGCAAAACGTTAACAAATCATAACTAACTGACTTCAGATATGTGAAAGTCTTTAGGTAATTGGAAACTAGAAGCTGCACCAAACGGCTCTCTTTCTTCAGATGTTTCTTCAGTAACCTCTTCCTCGTCACTGTCACACTCGTTATCCCTCGGTATGCGAGGGGTAGAAGGGGCGTTTACACTTCTCGATGGGTGGTTTCCGGTTGCTAGCATCTTCACTTGACCAGAACATGAAATCTCAATGATAACAGTGTCGTTTTCTTTAGGCAGAGGTTGTTTCCACGGCTCTCCATCCATCCTCATGAACGTATGGTCGGTTGCACCCTTATGGAATTCAAATCGAATTCCTCTTGCCTGCAAAAATAGGTTGGTTAGGTAGTGGAACAAATGAATGAGTCGGGCCAGGTTGGATCGACACACACTTTTTATCCTTTTTCTATTTTTTTTAAATAGTTGATCTCATGATATAACTATTACAATGATAATCAAAGTCTGAGAATAAAATTGATTTAAGATGTATGCATTAAAAATAGATTTTCTTAAAATAATTTAAAAAAGCTCACAAGTTCGATACACTTTGGACTACTTCCAACCATTTGACATTGTTTCCTTTTTAATTTAAATTTTTATATGTTTAACATGTTAAGGATGGTCAAATTGCAACTCCAGTTTTGATTTCTGATATAAGAACTTAAAATTAAAATCAGATTGCTACCTGCGCAAGTCGGGTCCCGTGTCCACTTGGAGCATATAAAACAGCACCATGCCAAGCATTTCGGAATCCAACAACTTCAAGAAATCCATCATCGACGTATGGACGGGTCCATTTATTCTATTAAGTATAAATATATATAAGAAAGTAATTCAAAGAAAATGCATTTCATTATTATCGTAGAAGAAAAAGTCAACGGCTACCCACACGAGATCTCTTCTGCTCGGTACGCCCCAGGGATTGAGTCCACCAGAGAAACTAGGCAAGTTGAGGCAAATGATTGACCGTATGCTGCAAAAACAATCAAAAAGACTTTACTCAAATGGGTCAAAATGAACAAGTAATGTTGGTTAGGTGTGTTTACAGGTGGCAATTTTAATACCTTTACTTGTTGATGGGTTTATTCAGGTTATATTAAATCTCTAAGAGAGGTAAAAGGATAAATAAATAAACACTTACAAGGAAATGAGTCAAATGTGTTGATTCACATAAAGTGCGATATTAATGACTTAAAATCTTCAAAATCACTATATTCACAAAAACATAATTGTTGAAATACCATATTTTGTAAGTATATTTGACACACTATTGTTTATAAAACTTATAAAAAAAGTGTATGGGCCCGTTTTGACTCGAATCTATTTTGACCCATTTCCAGTTTGCCTCATCCACCCATTTTGCGACCTTTTTCTGTGCATCACTCGATTTAGGCACATTGTAACTTAATGGGGCTTGCAGGCAGAATAATTAGCTGTCATTTTGATGATCAGTCGCAATTTCATTTTAAGCGATATGAAATAAAAGCAACAAAGATTAGATAATCAAACTTACGTGGGAGGTACAGAGAGGGCTTCCCAGTGACCTGGCTTTCTCATGATCCAAATATTTGACAATTGTGCTATATTCCTGTCATAAGACCACATATTGTGAATCCAAAATCCAATCTTCAAAATAACAAGATTCAAGAAAATTGTTTAATTTGCATTCTTACGATGAAGATGGATGAGAAAGTGAAGCCCAAAACCATCCTTGTGAACATGTGAGCTTTGCATAGGCAGTCTGATCATGAAGAAGTTATGCAACATTAGGTAAATGACTTATATGAAAGAAATGACTCAGTTTAGCAATTACTGATTTTAAAATAGTCTTTGGAGAAAAACGGTTAGTAGCTCAAGTATACATGTTATTCCACCCAAATTTTTAGTAAACCAGTACCTGGTTAGCCGCCTGATTTTTGAATTTTTCTGGGTGTAGCTTTCTTTCTGTATGAAACCCGTATGACACTTGTGCATCCATTCCTACAAAAACAAACAGCAGGATACAATTGAAAATGCCAATAGTGATTTCAAGAATTTATGCATAGTATACAGAGGCAAAGAAACAGAGAAGTTAAAACACTTACCCATGCTAAAGTAGTTCCAAAATCCTCCATGAAATGTGCGGTACCCTTCCTGTAAAAAAAACAAGTTGTGAAATGCTAAATACTAATTATTCACTATTCATATAAAGCAAGCGCGCATCAATATAATAAACAAGGAAAAAAAGATTCCATAAACAACGGTAAGATGAGGGACTTCTAATATCATGCCGGGCATGATTTTACAAATGATTTGAAACTGAAAAGGAAAAAGAGAAAAAATCCAGTACCTTATCTAATGCATCTGATTGGGAGACATGATTGACTTCATGCAAAGAGTGTGGTAGCTCTAAAGGCGGTACATGGTCACATGTACCTTCTTCTCTTGGAACCTTCATTCGCATGACAACATGCCAGCTGCAGTATACAAAATGTTAATTTTAGCAACTCTTCTAATATATTGAGTATGAAATAAGTAAATTCAAATTTGCTTTGGTTCTGCATGAAGATGCAGCATTCCTGGTTGTCAATTTTACTACTAACCATCTAAGAGAACTCTCTATATTCCCCAAATTCCAAAATAAAATTAATCTTTTACATCACCATTATAAAGCTAGGTCAAGGTGGATGTATACAAAAAACATATGTAATAAAATAAAAGAATATCAGGGGAGCAATGTACTCAGTCCAGTTACAACCTAATTTATAAAAAAAAATAGTTTTTACCAATCCAAATAGGTAGGATTTCTTGTTGGATTCGTATCCTAAAAGTTAAAATACATCCATCAGGTATGGTATCAGATGTATTGCTAAATCGTTACAGCTGAGTATTGGCTTCAAAAAGTGCTGGCAAAGGTGAAAGTAAAACATCTAATGCAAGTTGTCCTTTTTTCTCTTCTATGGAAACAATTTAATTTTGTTTGGTGCATAAACATAAATTATTTATGTTTCATTTGGTCAACTTAGTTTGAAAGTAAACTAGACAATCATAATTTATTGTTTTTATTATGCCAGCGTGACCATCTTTACATATATATACCAAGCACAATACTAATTTGGTTTTCCTTTCTTTTCTTTCATAATTCTTGTGCAGCATGCAAATAGTAACCTACCTATCAACTTTCATCTCTTTCGCCTCTCTAACTTGATCCAGAAACATCTTCACAGATTCAAGGTCGGTGCCAGGGTTTTTCTTCCCCTATAAATCAGCATGAAAATATTATTGTTCTCGTTCATATCAAATTTATACACCAATGTAACATGGAGTCCACCATATTATCCTAGAGAATGCCAAATGATACAAAAATAGGACCATCATACCCAACCAAATGCATATGGGAGATTATTCCCAGTTCCTAGCGGCACTGTGGCTACTGGTGGTGGCTGAGCTAAGTTAAGATCAGAGACAGCCCCAAGAATCCAGCCTGCAGTTCCATCACCTCCTGCAACCTAGTACACACATATTCCATAAATGATACTATCTATAAAAGGATAAATAATAAAAAAGATGACATAAAACCAACTCACTATTATTCTTAACCTCCTCTGGATTTCGGGGGCCAGTGAATCTCCATCATACTTAAGTTTCTCTATATTAGAATATAGTTGGTGTAACACCATATTTGGAGCATTTTCACTCAAATCAAATACCTATAACACCAATAAAAGTACCAAACAACATCAAAACATTTCAAAATTCAAAGATACGCACGTCATTCTAACTATTCCATTTCCGTGTAGCCAAAACAGGTAACCTGATTTTTGTTTAGGAGTGTTTGGTAGCTGATTAAAAGCTCTCCACCAAGCTGGCCACCACTTCTCGAATTGACAAAAACTATCACAGGACAAGCAGGATCATGCGACGGTTTTTTGACTTCTGTTTCACTTAACAGTATGTAATCAGGTATCCGAAAGTCCTTTAAACTCCCATCTTCAGAATTACAAGTAACTGTTTCATGACTGCAAGAATAATTTAATTGTGTAAGATTCTATTCAACTTTCACATGCTACCTACTTCCCTAGGGCTCACATGTATTGAATTGTTCATTTTAAAAAGCTTGCGGAAGAAGAAATAATGAATTCAAATGATACAATAATATCCCAATTGTATGATGTCATCATGTGGTGATCCATTAGAATAACGAACCGTGAAGCTATACAAAGAATAGATTCTTCCGTGATCAAAACAATGTGTACACAGGAATAGATCAGCAAATCAGCAATCAAACAGATAACACAACTAGATCTCAATCGGAAACCAAATCAAACACAAAAACGATTCATCTACCATCAAAATCAACATCAGCAACAGATAATAAGCCCTAGAACTTCAATTTCACATCGATAAATCTACACTACCTGTGAGATCGAACCTTCAGATCCTTAGTCATTAGCCTCAAAACTGCGTCACGAAGCCACACAGAAACCATCAAACAATGTTACAACAGACGCATCAAGTATCCGAAACACATAACAAACGAAAGGAATCAACAATTTCACATAAAGTAAAGGAACTACAAAAGCATTAGAGTTACGAAACACCTGCATGCAAGTGGAAATGATTCGTAAGGAAGTCCGATTGTGCACTCAACCGATCGGAATTTCACTAATAATCTTCAATTCTGATCGATTATTATCAAACAGTTAGGTGAATTTAAGCAGTTGTTAGAAGAATGTTGAATTGATGAAGAAGATGATCGGAGAAAATGGTTGAATTTGAACGTGGGGCGTGAATTTGGGGACACTTAGTGACAAATATTTGAATATTTGTGGCTCGTTGATGACAAAATGTGTATTATTCAAGTGGTAACGTCAACAAAGATATATATAGAATGCAAGAAAAACGTATCAAGAAAACTTAATTTGAAATTTAGTTTGAACTAGTATCAAGTCCCCACGCGTAAAACCAGGTTAATTAGCATCAAAAATACACCACCGTTAACGACCACTAACCGAAATGTAGAACCAACGACACAACACCGTTAGACGAAACGTAAAACATATAAAACAATAACTAAGTCAATTTTAGATCAGCACGTTGCGACGGTACCGTTGAACGGAAAGAAATATAAGAGTAAAAATGCTGAACTACACACGCACACTGCAGGGTTTTAACTCGCAAAATGTGTACCGAAACATAAAACGAAAATTCTTTTAAAATATAAAAAGTATAGGGACCAAAATTAAAAGTAAAAAATATTTATGTTGAATTATAAAATATGTAAAAGTGTTAAGTTAAAATAAAAATAAATTAAAGATTAAAAAAATAAGACAAAACTTAGGTACAACCTCTAAAGCATGTTGTACAACTCATATTACATAATAAAATTAGTAATTAGTATATATATATAATTAGAGTATAAAATATAGAGAATAGAGAATGGTTTTTATTATTAGCACATTAAACAAATTTTTATTATTAAGCCTGCATGTTGCGGATATTTTGTAAATTTCAATGCGCATTGCGACGGTTATATGAACGTGGTTAGGTGCGAAAAAAGACATACGAAGTTTGCAAGATGACTTGATACTAGAAACCGAAACATAAATAGAAAATAATCTTATAGCTCACATGTTGCTCACATGTTGCGTCGTAAACATGACTTAACAATTGAAAAGACAGATCGTTAAAAATTCATTAACAAATATGATAAAATAATTTTAAAAAGTAATAATTCAAAATAGAATATAAATAAATAAATAAAAAATAACATATTTTAACTTGAATGGAAAGCCTTAAAGCCTTTGTGAAAAGATAGATAAAAAGAAAAGGACAATGGCTTTCGTTAGCCATCGACCTTAATAATTGTGATATATATAATACATTGGAATAATGGGATGTATAATAACACGGGTGACAAATTTAGTTGAAACCGAAATAGTTAGGTTTTAAATCGTCTGGTCTTAAGCTTAAAATGTAAATAAAAGGTTGTTAATTAAGAATTAGATATTAAAAAATATATATCAAAGGCAATTAAGAAAGTTAATTGTAGTTTTAGTAAGGTTGTTTACTTCTTGTTATGTCACTATGTATTACTAATATTTACGAATATATTTTAAATAAGTCGACTCGATGTCTCGAAACATGATACACACACATGATTTTGAGTTTGTCTAGTTTAGAGTTTATGTTTTTTATACGAACAAATATACAAGTCGTATTTAAGTTTCTTTTCCTACAAGTCATGTTTAGGTATATAATTTTATTTTTCAATTCTTAATGGGTTGAGAATTTTGAACAAAATGATGTGCTAGAAGAAATTGCTTTGTGAAAGGCTGAAAAGGTAAATATAAAAACTAAAAAGTATGTTAGGCGTCATATGGGAGAATATAACAACTCGTGAAAAAGACGTGTGAAAATTTTCGACAACATAGGTCACAGAAGTCGTGTTTCACAGATTAAATAAACTAGTTTTTTTAACTCTTCTTGTGTTGCAGAGGCACAATAAACGGTATGATAAAGTATAGACTACAATTGACCTAACTCGTTTCCGAACTAAAGTTTCATCAAAAAGTATAGTACTCAAATTTATACCGTCGAATCAAAACGTGCTATATTTAACGCAACTCTAAACAAAATTGACGTCAAAACATATACCAACTCAAAACACACATAAAAATAAGCATTTATGGTGGTTGTATGCAACTAGTGTAGATTGTCGTGGTTTACTCAATAACAAACTATAATTAAGACTTAGCTCACCTATACTAATAATATGTAAATTACGTCCATAGGGACATAGTTTACGTCCCTCACCACAATGGCCTTATTTTTTCTCTTTTCCAAGTCTTGTTTCTATTGTAATCTTCTAGCTTCCATTGTAATTCCGGAAAAACATCCAAATTCATCCATTTAGTTCCATACATCTGCAAATTAATTAACTCTCAAAGTAATTGTATTTTCCCATTGATAAACATGTAAATGTATTATACTTGACTTGACTATTTTAAAAAAAAAAAACTCACGTTGAAACGTAGACTAACTAAAAACATACTTAAAATAAGCACAAAACATTTTATATATAACCTGGCTTAAATTCAAACATATACTTTATCAAAAATAACCTAATTGCTTTCAATAGTTAATACAACTTTTTTTAATCTAGCAAAAATGCCCTTATTACTTTTAATGGTTAATGCTACTTTCTCGATCTAGCGAACTATTAATATATAATTAAATAACTGTTTATTACATTTGTTTTTAAATTAACAAGTAATTTCAATCCGCGCATAATGGCCGACTCGAGACGACTTGAAGTTGTGATGTTTGATTGTAGCTGCTAACAGTTATCGACACACATACCCATGGGTGTAAAACCCGCTAGGTGTTACCAGGCCTGTCGAGTGAGGAGTTGTGAGTACTCGGCTTAGGCAGGGAGTACTCGGAAGTGATAAATTATAAAGAAATTAGTTTTTTAAAAATTATAAATATGTTATATATCACAAACTTACTAATATATAAAAAAAATACATGAATATCAATATAAATAAAAAATACATGTTCACATACAAAAATATATCAAAATTTAATAGAAATTATTTAATATTATAAACGTAGTATTCATTTGATTATCATCTTCCAATGTAAATTAATGAAAAAAATAAAAACTCAATAAAAATCGGTGAAAAACAGCAAAAATCGGTGAAAATAGCAAAAATCCGAGTTGGCTGAGTTGGGCCGAGTTGGACCGAGTAGGGTCGAGTATGGCCGAGTTGGACCGAATAGGGCCGAGTTGGATCGATTCCGAGTAATGTTGACCGATTTGATGAAAAGCGCCTTGGCACCTTGCCAAGTACCGAGTACTTGACCGTCTAGGTCGAGTTTTACAACACTGCACATACCTAAAGAACCAACACCCCCATTTCCATCTTCGCCCTCACGCTTAACCTAGTCAACAACACATTAGTAACACACTAAAAAGAGAACAAAAAACCAATGACCAAAAGGCAAGTCTCGAGGTGGTCATCATCATCGACGCCACTAAACCAATCCAATCAGTGAACAACACATACCCAACCAAACCATATAGGCAATAACACAAAACTGACAGTCGTGCATCGGTTGGTCATACAATTAGGATCACAAACGATACATACAACGGAAAACCCAAAAGCAAGTCTCCGATGATGATATGGTGGCCATCATCATCGACAACACGAAACCACCAATAGTGGTAACCAACGATGCAACCCCGTCTAGGGATAGCCACAGATCTGCGAAGTTAGAACCAAAGAAAGGGGATCAGACACCACCAAATAGGTAGCAATGGTGGTCGCACCACCGCCGGCGCTAACTTGCATTGCAAATCCAAGAATGCTAAATGTGTATTGGAGGGAGACAAAGACAAGGGGCAAGAACGATGGTTGCACCGCCGTTGTCACTAACACTCAAACCCAGAGGTAACTGTTTGGTCTAACCAAAGCACAGAAGGGCGGCGGACCAACAACGGCCCGTGTCATCATACCATCGTCATAAGCAAAGTAGAAGCCCAACCTTAGTCGTCTCCGCCATCACCATCGTCACCACCAACGCTACTGTAAGGCCCCGTTCCCGGGACGCTTACAGCTGGGTTCTCATCGCACATAAAACATATAATTACATTTGTATTTAATAAATCGCAGCGGAAAACTAAAACAAACTTTCATTTCCATGTAAAAGTTTTTGCAAGTTAATACGACATTCATTACAAAATAGCTTGTTCGCATTACAATGCAAAAACATTAATCAAAAGAATGCCATCCCCAAAAGAGCTGAGTAGTCGCCCGTGCCATCCTCAGCAAACATTACCTGCCAACTAGAAACACATCAAAGTCAGCGTTGCTGAGTGAGTTCTAGTTTTATAAATAAAACATACTTACTTTCATATAAAACCGTTCGTTATTTTTACATGATCACACATCGTACGTACACATAGATAATATCATTATTATCTTCTTCATTCGTTCATTCTTTCTTTCATTACCTTACTTGCGCATCGGACATCATCCATACCAATACCATGTGCTACACCCCGGTTAGTCGTAGCTACCGGGCCGAAGTCAACAAATGAAAAGCTAAACGTATGCCACGGTACTAGGAGTAACCATCAGTCTTAGCTACTGGGCCGAAGTCAACAAATGAACAGCTAAACGTATGCCACAGTACTAGGGGTGAGCGGTAGAGGTTCTACATTCAGGGTCAATCACCAAGAAGGACCCGTTATCCGATGTGTGCAAGACGTTTCATTCGTTCATTAATACATGCATTCATTCATCATGTTCCTCTTTCTTAATCTTTCACTTTACGTTACATAATACTTCGTTCATTCATAACATGACACATAAGGCCACAAGAAAGATAACATACATCACACTAAGGAACATTAACATGCATCAACATCACATCATACAGGGCAACATCATACATACATAACGTACAACATCATCACCCTCATCATGCCCAACATGCTTTCTAAGACCTCGATCGTCATCTTAAAAACTCTTATGGGAACCTTTACATCAAAACTTACATCTGCACTTTCCCCCGAAAGTCAGAAGTCAATCTACACCTTCCTCGGGTTCAACAGCCCTATTCGGGCGTATGGACACCCTTCAGTCGCATGGCCTCCATGCGACTGAACATCATGCGATTGAACTAATACGGATGAACACTTATGCGAATGAACATCCAGTCGTGCGAATGGACAATGCGGATGAACACCTATGCGACTGGACCTTCAGTCGTGCGAATGAACCTTCAGTCGTGCGAATGGACCTTCAGTCGTGCGAATGGTCCTTCAGTCGTATGACCCCATGCGACTGGCCCTTCAATCGTGCGAATGAACCCCAATCTCACCCTAATCGGCCGTATGGCCTCCATTCGGCCTCCAGTCGGTCGCCTAGCCCTAACTGATGCAGAATGCAGTTCAACCCGACTGCAGCCGAGGGTTTTCGGCCTCCAAGCTCATCTAAACCCATTTTAAGCCTAAATCGACCATCCTAAACCTTAGGGATGCATACCATAACATTATTCAAGCACAACCAAGCAAGAAATCAAGCCCCAAACGGGTCCTACGCATACATACACGCATACATACGGGTTTTCACCCAAAAACGCGAAAAAGGGTTTTCAGATGTGTTCTAGCCCTAAAATCATTCGAAAACATGTAAAAGAGGGGTCCTAGAACTCACCTAAACGAGCACAACGACAAGAGCTTCGATTTGGCTTGCTTCACGACGGTTTTGGCGACCCGAACCGACCTGAACCGACACTTTTCTTCTTTTTTTCCTCTTCTTTCTCTCTTCTTCTCTTTATAAGCTGAAATGTGAGTGTGGGGAGAGTGGGATGCCCTCTCCCTACATATATCACCACATTTCCCAACTTTTCTTCGTTGGCGAGTTTGGTCCCTCGACTTTTGGACTTTATTTTCTTTTCTTTCTTCACCGGCTTCAAAATAATAAATATTCGGGTGTTACAGCTACCTACCTCGGTGAACAACGATCGGGAAGGCGATCTCCGGCAGGGATAACGAGCCAAAAACACCCTCTCTCTTTCTCTAAAAAGCCAAAAAAAACCCTCCAAACACTTTCTATATTTTAATCTCTTTCCTTCTTTTGATGGTAAGCATAAGCATCAACTTGTTGTATCATGGTGCTTAACTATTTTATAAAAGAAATAATCGTTCATCATCAAGCGTCCTTGATCTTATGTTTCGGTTGGTGGTCGTTAACGGTGGTGTGTCTTTGGTGCTACTTAGCATGGTTTAACACCCCTTGGCAACACAAGGGGCCTAATAATAGTTGTATACAATAATAAAAAAATATTATACACTACTTCCACCTACCAAAATGTCGTTCAAAAAGAGATAATAACACTAGCTTTGCCTAGGGGTGAGTGAGGAGCACATGAAGAAGAGATACCCATTCTTATTTGTATAGTTTCATTTCTTTTATTTCGGGACGAAATTCTTTTATGTTGGGGAGACTGTAACATCTCGTATTTTTTTAACTAAAAGTTAACTTTTTTTATTCTTGTAAGGGTCATTATGTCTATTATGAAACTTATGTGTTGTTTATGCTTATTCACTATTGTCATTAAATTTCTATGTATGAAAGTTAAAAATATAAATATTAAATAATAATCATGTTAATATTAATAATAGTAATAATAATAATAAGTAATAATAAGTAATAATAATATTAGTAATAATAAGATTACTTATAATAAAGTTACTTATAACAATAACTTGTAAGAGTTATTAAACTTAATAATGTTCAAAACATAAACTTAAATTAAGTTTAGGGGGTAGTTATGTAGTTTTCAAAACTTGAATTTAAAGTTCTATCTTAACATGACAAACCCTAAACTATAGGGGGTGTTAGTGTAAATTATTAAAACCCAAACCCCACCCCATTTATCTCCCGATTTTCCGGCCAGTCACCGGCCACCGCCGGCCGACCTCCGGCGGGTCTTAAAAACTCACCAGAACCTTCGAAAAACGACCCTAAACCATTCCAAACCTTTTAGTGTACATGATTCGAACCTGATTATAGCAATTAATCACCTTTAAACGTCGGTTACTAATTCTAATCGAGTGTATAACCGAAGCATTAAACCCCACAGCCGTTCGAGCCTTAACACTAATAATAACTCAATTAAATCAACACAAACGAACTTCTATCTACCTTTAATCGAATACAATCATCAATTTCACCTGAAACAAACGCAAACATCGAATTCAATCATCAACACTGTCGCGGTCTGCAAGCAAATTGAAACCCATTCTCTGAACCATCTCAACTGAAATTGATAAAGGGCTTTCAACCTTTGAGTCACGTGAAAGCTTCCTGCACAATTAATTTAAGTTCCATTATCATTTGCATCGTGAACGCTATACCACTCAGGTCGCGACTATTTCCTCGGTCTGTGGCATCGAAATCGATCTTAATCAGGTAGGTTTTGCACATAAATCTACTCGATTTCACTTAGGGATTAAAATCCCTAAGGTTAATGGGGTTGAAACTAACGGATCATTGCTCAATTTTGGGTTCGTTTGATCTAGGGTTCATGAGGAAATTTGGGGATTTGTTTAGGTTACATATTTAAGAATTAAAAACAAAAACATAACGCGGCTGAGAGCCTGGTCTACTGGTTACACATACTCACATCAACCTTGAGGTCTCGGGTTCGAACCCGGGCACCCTCAAACATTTTTTTAAGGCTTTTCAGCCCTTAAATAAATTATAAATTTTTTTTAATAAATATAAAAAGGGTTTTTGTAAACTTTAAATATTTTCAAAGACATCAAATTATTTTCTATAATTTTTCTAAATTTAATTAATTAATTATCTTTTTAATAAAGAATTTTAACAAAGGATGTTCTTGGATTATTTCTATTAAAATGGATTTTGAATAATAAATTAATAAATTATTATTGGTCCAAATATTACCATTAAGTTATTATCGTTAAAATCATGATTATTTCAAATGTTTATTCAAGTTTATATTTAAACTTCACTAGCTATTATCGATGATTTAATGTTATTTTCTTTATAATAATTTACACAAATGGTATATTCCTTTGTTACATTATTTAGACTACTACAAAGATCCCCAAACTCCACTTGAAATTTTAGCTCTCGTTAAAATCAATAATTCAATTATTAAACTTAAATCTTGTAAATACATATGTTTAGGTGCCTTGTGACGTTCATCTTGGAACGACGTTTACTATTCTTAAATAATCTCCATTATATACATTATCACGTGAGTTTTCCTTGTCCCTTTTTACATTTTTCTCACTATTTTGGGGTGAAACATGATACTTATACATCGTACACTTATAAACGTTTGAGACTTGAAATGCACTTGCAATTCATCTTTATATTTTGTCATGGTTATTTGTGCGTTGTAAGTGATTATATGAGATACATAGTTTGTTTACAATCATTAACTATTGCTAGCGTGGCGACGTCTTAGATCTTTGGGCCTGACAAGCCTATTTGGTGCTAAAGTCGAGGTATTGCCGACTCCTAGGAGCCGTATGCTTGTGCACTAGGGAACCAAACACACTTAGCCAATCTTTCGTACTTGTAATCAAGTCGAGGTTTGGTTGTAACGATATGTGTTCTATAACCTTACCACCTTATAACCTATGACATGAATTGCTACTTGTAACTTTCTTTTTCATATTATGTATGAAAACCTTGGAAACTCACCAACTATTTTTAGTTGACTCTTATTTTTATCATGTTTCAGGTCAACCTCAAGTTTAAAGTGATCCTTTTGAAGCATGCTATAATCTAGGACTTGGACCTAGATAACGAAATAATAAGTTACATTATATTATGTTATGTTGAACTTATTTCTTGTATAAGACTTATGATTGTAATTTCCATTTCAAGACTTATGATAATAATATTTACAATTTAATATAGCGTTATGTGGCTGTGAACAATCTTAACCCTCACATCTCGACGTTTCCGCCGTCAAGGTTGGGGTGTGACAGATTGGTATCAGAGCCCATAACTATAGGGATTTAGGTTATTAGTAATGGTGACCTAGACTATAGCTTATGCATGAACCTCATAGGATAATATTTATATTCTTGGAAATATATATATTGTTACATGATACATAATGCTATACTTACTTATGTGCAACTTGATGCCTTAGCAAAGGTTTGTCTTGCAATTATTTAAACCTTGTTATTAGTCTCCCTAAAATTAACTTTGACTCTTGACTCTCCCCGACAAATGAAACGTCTTAATCTTATTCTCGTCAACATGTGGGAACTTATGTTTATGATTTGAATCTTTAGACTTATGTCTAATCTATGTTAAATCTCATCAAGGTTTTGATTACATGAACCTAAGAAATTTGTGTGACACATAGACACCTGTATTCTGGATTTCCTGGCAAAAGGCCCTCGGGCTAAGGCAAGCATATCGCATAAATCCTACGGGACTAGTTATGCTTACCTGGGGATTTCTGGGATGAGTGATAAACTATGGTCTACATACACAAATTTCTAAGGCGAGTGGGTCAACTTACCTTGACGTGTCAATGTTTCCAAATGGTGATGCGTTACCAAATGGAACCATTCTATGTGCCTTACAACTTTTGTCATATCCTTGTTGAACATTAATCCTTGTTATTCCAATTCTCATATCTAACTCATTTGTATATTCCAGCATGTCTCGTCATCATGGAAAGCGTGGAAGTTCTGATCGTAAGTTAGCCGCCATGATTGCTCGAAAAATGGCTGCTGTCATCCCGACCATGGTTGCTGAACTTAATAGCACCTTAATGACCAACGCTAGCAACAATGGAAATGGTCATGGAGAGAATAGCAACAATCAAAACGGGAACAATCAACATGGGAATAATCAAACTTGCACCTTCAAACACTTCAGCTCTTGCAAGCCCACTAGTTTTAGTGGCAAGGAAGGAGCCACTGGTCTTCTTGAGTGGTTCGAAAGTATGGAGAATACCTTTATCAATTGTGAGTGTCCCGATGCACTCAAAGTTCGTTATGCCACTAGCATGTTCCAACAAAGGGCTCTCACCTGGTGGAACAGCGAGAGGAGGAATCGTGGACCCGATGTTATTCTAGCACTTACATGGGAAGAGTTCAAGAACATCGCCATCGCGAAGTTCTGCCCGAGAAGCGAACTGCAAAAGCTGGAGGAGGAATTTTGGAATTTGAAACAAAATGACGGTGATCATTTGGCCTACTCAACTAGGCATCATGAGTTGAGTATACTGCTGCCTCACATGGTCGACACTGTCCCCGCAACATCGAGAAGTTCATTAAGGGTGTACCACCCCAAATTCAAGATACTGTGGTGGGTAGCCGACCCACAACCTTGGAAGAAGCCATTACTATCACCGCTTAACTCACCGAGAACCATATACGAGCGGGCACCATGTCTGTGAAGGGTGCAAAGAAGGTAGAGAAGACGGCGACCGCGACTGTTAGGGAGACCAAAGCTGAATCGTCTTACAACAACAACAGCAACAAAAAACGCAAGTTCACACCGGCACGCAACTATGCCGTGGCTGCACCCAAACAACCCCAAGGACAACTTGTACCTACGACTGCACCTGTGGCGCAAGTTCCTGGGGCTAGGGCTTATGCTGGTCCTCAGCCTATGTGCAACACGTGTAGATATCATCATCCTGGGAATCAACCATGCCGTATCTGCATCTTATGTGGTAAATATGGTCATTTGGTGGCGACTTGCCACCGTGCACCTAACAATGCCGCTGTGGTCACGAACCGTGTTTGCTACAACTGTGGGGAACCCGGCCATTTTCGCCTACAATGCCCTCGTCTTGTGGGTAATGTTCCACAAGCCCGAGGATGTGCTTTCAACATCAACGCTAACCAAGCACAAGCAAACAACGATGTGGTGAATGGTACGTTAACTCACCTTTAACTTTTGTGATCCGATTCATTTCATACTTTACCTGTATCGTTAAATACCTTAAAAATTGAACAGGTATGTTCCTTATTAACAAAACTTATGCCTATGTCCTATTTGATTCTGGAGCCGATAAAAGTTTTGTTTCATTAGAGTTTGAACCCATACTTGCTAAGCCACATACGAAACTAGAAAGACCTCTTACTGTTGAAGTTGCCGATGGAGAACCGATCACCGTTGACGTTATCATTCGTGAATGCATCTTAAGTCTTGACACACATGATTTTCTTATCGATCTTATCCCTATGAAACTTGGAAGCTTTGACGTCATCATTGGTATGGATTGGTTAGCCAAACACCATGCTGAGATCATTTGTTTCGAGAAGTGCATTCGTATACCGTTACCCTCTGGTGATACGTTGAAGGTGTTCGGTGAAAAATCTTCCAAAGGGCTTAAACTCATGTCTTGCACTCAAGCCCGAAAGTGCTTAAGCAAGAAGTATATGGCCTTCTTGGCTTACGTGGTCAACACGAAAGTCAAAGGGAAAGAACTTAAGGATGTCCCTATCGTACGAGACTTTCCCGAAGTATTTCCAGATGACCTTAGTGGTTTACCTCCCGTGCGTGAAGTCGAGTTTAAAATTGACTTGATACCGGGAGAAAACCCCGTGGCCAAGTCACCATATCGGCTTGCACCATCGGAAATGCAAGAACTCTCTTGTCAACTGCAAGAGCTGTCCGAGAAAGGCTTCATACGTCCTAGTTCTTCGCCTTGGGGTGCACCTGTTCTTTTCGTAAAGAAGAAAGATGGATCGTTTCGTATGTGCATCAATTATCGTGAGCTTAACAAGCTTACCATCAAGAATCGTTATCCTCTTCCTCGCATAGATGATTTGTTTGACCAACTTCAAGGAGCTGCTATTTTCTCGAAGATCGACTTACGTTCTAGTTATCATCAATTACGAGTCCATGATGATGATATCTCGAAGACCGCTTTCCATACTCGTTATGGGCACTATGAGTTTATGGTGATGCCTTTTGGTTTAACCAATGCTCCTGCTGTCTTCATGGATCTCATGAATCGAGTATGCAAGCCTTATCTAGACAAGTTTGTGATCGTCTTCATTGATGACATACTTATCTATTCCAAGTCCAATACCGATCATGAATTGCATTTGAGATTGGTTCTTGAGTTGTTAAAGAAAGAGCGATTGTACGCAAAGTTCTCGAAGTGTGATTTCTGGCTCGAGGAAGTTCAATTTCTAGGACACGTGGTGAATAGCCAAGGAATTCACGTTGACCCTGCAAAGGTGGAAGCTGTGAAGAATTGGTGTGTTCCTACAACTCCTACCGAAGTTCGTTCTTTTCTTGGTCTTGCTGGTTATTATCAGCGATTCATTACCAATTTCTCGAGGATCGCAAAACCGCTCACTACTTTGACACAAAAGAATAAACCATTCGAGTGGGGTTCCGAGCAAGAAGAAGCTTTTGAGGCGTTAAAGCATAAGTTGTGCAATGCTCCTATATTGACCCTACCCGATGGAAATGACGATTTCACCATGTATTGTGATGCATCTAAACAAGGCCTTGGTTGTGTTCTCATGCAATGAGGGAAGGTCATAGCTTATGTGTCGAGACAATTGAAGGTTCACGAGGTGAATTATACAACACACGATCTCGAGCTTGGTGTTGTTGTATTTGCTTTGAAGATTTGGAGGCACTACCTGTATGGTACGCAATGTATAGTCTACACCAATCACAAAAGCCTTCAACACGTTTTCAATCAAAAAGATCTCAACATGAGACAACGTCGTTGGGTGGAGTTGATTAGTGACTATGATTGTGACATTCGTTACCATCCTGGTAAAGCAAACGTTGTAGCCGATGCACTGAGCCAAAAGATTCACAACAAGATGATTTCATTCCAAGAAATTTGCGATCGACGTCAATGGTTTGACACCTTGGGTGAGTTCGATACTGAGATCCGACTAGATGTCAACGAGACTACCGTACTACTACAAAACTTGAGAATAGATAGTGACATCGAGTCTAGCATTCTGGAGGCTCAACAAATGGTTCAACGAGAAGGAAGAATGAAGGATGAGTTGGAACATAAACTTTTAACTCAATTGGAAACGAAACCCAACGGTTTGATGTACTTCGCCAATCGCATTTGGATTCCAAATCGCGATAACATTCGTACCTTTATTATGAACGAAGCTCATCAAACTCGTTATTCTATTCATCCTGGTTCCGATAAGATGTACATGGACCTACGTGGTCAATATTGGTGGCCTGGAATGAAGAAAGACATAGCGACTTATGTAGCTAAGTGCCTCACATGTACGAAGGTTAAAGCCGAACATCAACGTCCAAGTGGATTACTTGAACAACCCGAGATTCCTATGTGGAAATGGGAACACATATCCATGGACTTCATAACAAAGCTACCCCGAACCTCTCGAGGACATGATAGCATATGGGTGATCGTTACCGATTGACCAAGTCGGCACATTTTATACCCATACGTGACACTTACAAGACATCAAAGTTAGCTCGTATATACGTTGATGAGATTGTAAGTCGTCATGGGGTACCTCTGCACATTATATCCGACCGAGATGCTCGCTTCACTTCACATTTTGGTCGTCTATGCAAGAACTCTTGGGTACACAACTAGATCTAAGCACGGCTTACCATCCTCAAACTGATGGTCAAACCGAGCGCACGATCCAAACCTTGGAGGATTCGCTACGCCTTTGTGTTCTTGATTTTGGTGGCGATTGGGATACGCATCTACCACTCGCGGAATTTTCGTATAACAATAGTTACCACTCGAGTATCAAGATGGCGCCATTTGAAGCACTTTATGGTCGAAAATGTCGTTCACCGATATGTTGGACCGACATTGGTGAAAACTTCATCACTGGTCCTGAACTTATACAAGAGACGACCGATAAAGTTTCTATTATTCGCAAGAACCTTGAAGTGGCGAGAAGTCGTCAAAAGAGCTATGCTGACAAGCGACGTAAGCCATTGGAATTCCAAGTTGGGGAGATGGTTCTTCTCAAGGTTTCATCGTGGAAAGGTGTGGTTCGCTTTGGAAAGAAGGGCAAACTGGCTCCAAGATTTGTAGGACCTTTCAAAATCCTGAAAAGGATTGGGAAAGTGGCTTATAAACTAGAGTTACCTTCCGACCTTAGTGGAATTCATCCTGTGTTCCAGTCTCAAATTTGAGAAAGTGCTTGGCTGACGAAACTCTGCATGTTCCGTTGGAAGACATCCAGATTGACGAGTCATTGCATTTTGTCGAGAAACCTGTTGAGATCATGGATCGCATAATGAAGAAGACTAGAACCACAACAACTCCAATCGTCAAGGTTCGTTGGGAAAATAAACGAGGCGCTGAATTTACTTGGGAACGTGAGGAGCACATGAAGAAGAGATACCCATTCTTATTTGTATAGTTTCATTTCTTTTAATTTCGGGACGAAATTCTTTTAAGTTGGGGAGACTGTAACATCTCGTATTTTTTTAACTAAAAGTTAACTTTGTTTATTCTTGTAAGGGTCATTATTGTCTATTATGAAACTTATGTGTTGTTTATGCTTATTCACTATTGTCATTAAATTTCTATGTATGAAAGTTAAAAATATAAATATTAAATAATAATCATGTTAATATTAATAATAGTAATAATAATAATAAGTAATATAAGTAATAATATTAGTAATAATAAGATTACTTATAATAAAGTTACTTATAACAATAACTTGTAAGAGTTATTAAACTTAATAATGTTCAAAACATAAACTTAAATTAAGTTTAGGGGGTAGTATGTAGTTTTCAAAACTTGAATTTAAAGTTCTATCTTAACATGACAAACCCTAAACTATAGGGGGTGTTAGTGTAAATTATTAAAACCCAAACCCCACCCCATTTATCTCCCGATTTTCCGGCCAGTCACCGGCCACCGCCGGCCGACCTCCGGCGGGTCTTAAAAACTCACCAGAACCTTCGAAAAACGACCTAAACCATTCCAACCTTTAGTGTACATGATTCGAACCTGATATAGCAATTAATCACCTTTAAACGTCGGTTACTAATTCTAATCGAGTGTATAACCGAAGCATTAAACCCCACAGCCGTTCGAGCCTTAAACACTAATAATAACTCAATTAAATCAACACAAACGAACTTCTATCTACCTTTAATCGAATACAATCATCAATTTCACCTGAAACAAACGCAAACATCGAATTCAATCATCAACACTTTCACCTTCAACTGATGATAGCCAGACCGAAGATCTATTCTTGAAAACCAACTGGCACCCTGAAGCTGATCGAACAAATCATCTATTCTCGGTAAGGGGTATCGGTTCTTCACTGTCAACTTGTTCAGCTCGCGGTAGTCAATGCACATCCTCATACTACCATCCTTCTTCTTTACAAACAGGACCGGAGCACCCCAAGGAGAGATACTCGGTCTAATGAACCCCTTATCAAGCGACTCTTGCAACTGTTCCATCAACTCTTTCATCTCCGTCGGAGCCAACCGATACGGTGCTTTGGCAACAGGTTGGGCACCGGTATCAGATCAATCTGAAATTCAATTTCTCTGTCAGGTGGTACCCTTGGTAAATATTCGGGGAACACGTCTGGAAAGTCACACACAACTGGTACATCAGGCAGTTGTGGTGTTGGTGCATCTACATCCTTTACATAAGCCAAGTAGGCGCTACATCCACGCCTCATACACTTTCCCGCCACAGCCATTGAGATCACCTTCGGGATCGTAGTAACCCGATCACCATAAACCGTTACCAACTACCGTCAGGCGCCGACAACCGAATCATCTTCTTGCGACACACAATGTTTGCCTCGAAGTCCGCTAGCCAATCCATCCCAAGAACCAAATCAAAACCACCTAAGGCCATCACGAATGGTCTAACAGGAAACTTATGACCCTCAAGTTCCACATCACAATTCTCTATCATCTCAGAAATCCTGGTAGACTTACCTATGGCAGTTTCTACATCAAAGGGCGCATCAACACGTCTACTACTAACAGGCAGCTTAGCGCAGAAAGCAGCAGAAATAAAACTCCTACTAGCACCAGAATCAAATAGCACAGAAGCCAAAGTTTGGTTCACCAGAAACGTACCGAACACGACATCAGGGTCTGTCCTAGCTTCCTCCTGTGTCATGGTAAATGCCCTGGCGCTCGCCCTCGGTCCTTCACCTCCAGTTCTCTTCATCCCAGAACTCTCAGCCCTCGACTTCTTACAATCCTTACTTACGTGACCCTCTTCACCACAGTTATAGCACCGGACTATACGACAGTCCCTTGCCAGGTGCCCCGCCTTCCCACATTTGAAGCATAAGTTTGACCCAAACCTACATTCTCCACCGTGCTCCCTTCCACACTTGCCACACCTTTTCGACCCCGCACTTGATGTGACCACACAGCGATCATCCACTCGTGCCTTCTTATTACCCGTCGAGGCATCACCCCGACCAAACCTCCTCCCATTCCCGTTCCGATCACCACCACCCTTCTTACTCGCTTCAGTCACCACCACCTCCCGCTCGTCATACAGCCTCCCTGCCAAATTAACCACCAACCTAAACGTGCTTGGTCGGGCGGCGATCATATGCCAGCGAACATCCACCGGTAAACCCTGAATGTACCTCTTGATTTTCCGAGACAGAGGCGTCACCTGATCAGGCACGAGTCGTGCCATTTCATTAAACTTGGTGGTATACTGCTGATGTGTCATGGTTCCAGCCTCCAACTGCAGAAACTCCCTTTCTAACTTATCCATTTCCCTGTGAGGACAGAACTCCTCAATCACCATCTTCTTCAACTCAGGCCATTTCATTCTCCGATTGCCCGATTACCCTCTGCTTGGACAATGTTGTCCCACCAACATAGTGCCGAGTCCACAAATGAATGAGTGGCAAACTTCACCTTCTGATCTTCCCGACACTCGTTGATGTCGAGAAAAGCCTCCATCTCTCTCACCCATCGGTGAGCAGCGGCAACATTGCCATTACCGTCAAAAGTAGGGGGATTGCATCTCATAAATGCCCCGTAGTTACATCCTCGCACTGCCTCTGGCACAGGCTCTTCTTCTTCCTCTTCATCATCAGACAGGACCGTTTCAGGCTCTGGGTGTTCCCGTTCTCCAGAGGATCTGTTTCTTTCTTTTCTTTCCCCTTCTCGTATAGCCTTAATAACTTCGGTCACCACAGACGGTAAGATTGTCTGCATGACCTGATGGACTTCTTCTACAACAACCTCCTTTACTGAGGCTCTCAGATTAGCGCTTTCGTCGCCACCCTCCGGATGGGGGGTCTCTGGTTCTTCATGAACCACCCTCTCAACTCTGGGTCTCCCTCTCTTAGGTCGCGGTTCAGCACCGTGACCTCCACCCCTAGAAGCTTTCGAAGATCTACCTCCGGCCATCACACGCACACTGAAAGATTCAAACACCAACACAGTCATTCAAGGGAATAGCTCAGTTTATGTTAAGTATGGTAAGTCCCTAATTACAGTGGCCAGTTGTGATTAGCCACTTACTTTACTCTTCACACCCCAAGCATTACCTGTCCTGACTACATCAGTATTAAATCCACATACAACACATAACACATACCATGCGCACATAAAACCGGTTAACTTTACGAAAATACCTGATGGCACGCAGCTACTCAGATTGGCATCCCATTCCCTTTCCGTCCCATTCTCAGTTTAATATTAGGTTTATTTTGAAAATTTACCCATTTCACTTAAACTTTGGCTCTGATACCAACTTGTAAGGCCCCATTCCCAGGACGCTTACAGTTGGATTCTCATTGCACATAAAACCTATAATTACATTTGAGTTTCATAAAATCGTAGCGGAAAACTAAACAATCTTTCATTTCCATGTAAATGCTTTTGCAAATTAATACAACACTCATTACAAATAGCTTGTTCGCATTACAATGCAAAAACATTAATCAAAAGAATGCCATCCCAAAAGAGCTGAGTAGTCACCCGTGCCATCCTCAGCAATCATTACCTGCCAACTGGAAACACATCAAAGTCAGCGTTGCTGAGTGAGTTCTAGTTTTATAAATAAAACATACTTTACTTTACATTTGTTCACGATCATACATCATACGCACATACAGATAATATCAATATTATCCTCATCATTCCGTTCATTAACATTGCTCATTCAACGTGTTACATTATCATTCACTTCTCTATCTAGATCCGGTCAGACTTTACCCTCTTCGTGGCACTCAGCCACGATTTCTGAGGTCGAGTGACCAAGATCCTATTCTGTACATGATTCCAATAATTCATTTACGTTCATTCATACTTCGTTCTTTCATACAAAATCTTTCGTTCATTTATACTTTCGTTCCTTCGAGTCTGTTGCGACAACAGGGTCGCTCACCTCCTTAACAATCCCAACGACTTCGCGCTATCCGAGTCTGTTGCAACCATAGGGTTGCTCACCCCAATTGCCAATTTCAACCATAGCATGCTTTCCGAGTCTCTTGCAACCATAGGGTTGCTCACCTCATGGCAACTTCACAATAACGCCCTGTCCGAGTCTGTTGCAACCATAGGGGTGCTCACCTCATAGCAATCTCAAGGATTGCATACCATCCGAGTCTGTTGCAACAACAGGGTTGCTCACCTCATTGCCATTCTCATCGATGACACGCTATCCGAGTCTCTTGCAACAATCGAGTTGCTTACCTCATATATGTGCTTGCAAGCCTTTCCTCATTCGTTCATCATTCAATAATGCATGCATTCTTACTTTATGTTCCTCTTTCATTATCTTTCACTTTACGTTACTTAATACTTCATTCATTCATTAACATGAAACATAAGGCCATAAGAAAGATAACATACATCTTATTAAGGAATATAACATACACAGTCATCATCAGCATACAGGGCAACATCATACATACATAACATGCATAAATATACAACATCATCATCATCATGCCCAACATGCTCTCTAAGGCCCCAACCGTCATCTTACATGCTCTTACGGGAACCTTTACGTCAAAACTTACATCTGCACTTTTCCCCGAAAGTCAGAAGTCAAACTACACTTTCCTCGGGTGTGACAACCCTACTTGGGCGTATGGACACCCTTCAGTCGCATGGCCTCCATGCGACTGAACATCATACGAATGAGCTAATATGGATGAACACCTATGAGAATGAACATCCAGTCGTGCGAATGGACAATGCGGATGGACCTCATGCGAATGGGATTAATGCGGATGAGCACTTATGCGACTGGACCTTCAGTCGCATGACCCCCATGCGACTGGCCCTTCAATCGTGCGAATGGACATTCAATCGTGCGAATGGACCCCAATCGCACCCTAATCGGCCGTATGGCCTCCATTCGGCCTCCAGTCGGTCGCCTAGCCCTAACTGATGCAGAATGCAGTTCATCCCGACTGCAGCCGAGGTTTTCGGCCTCCAAACTCCTCTAAACCCATTTTAAGCCCAAATCGACCATCCTAAACCTTAGGGATGCATATCACGACACCATTCAAGCACACACAAGCTCACAATCAAGCCACAAACGCATCATACATACTCATACACATACACAAACGGGTCAACATACACACACTCCAAAACCCGATTTCAGATGTGTTCCAGCCCCAAAATCGTTAGAAAACAAGTAAAAGTGGGGTCCTAGAACTCACACAAACGAGCACAACGACAAGAGCTTCGATTTGGCTTGCTTCACGATGATTTTGGCGACCCGAACTAACTCGAACCAACTTTTTCTCCTTTCTCTCCTCTTCTCTCTATGAAATCTGAAATGTGGGGTGTGTGGGGAGAGTGGGCTGCCCTCTCCCTACTAATATCACCACATTCCCCAACTTTTCTTGTTGGCGAGTTTGGTCCCTCGACTTTAAACTTTATTTTCTTTTTCTTTCTTCACCGCTTCAAAATAATAAATATCTGGGTGTTACATTTTAATTGCTTATGGATGCTGATAGAGGTGTGATTACGTTCGATAGTTTGAAAAACAAGTGTTGTGTGTTGGGGATTGGGGATCTGAGCGATGATGATGTTTGTAGTATGTTGAGAGAAGGTAATTTTGATGGGGATGGTGGGCTTCATTTGATGGAGTATTGTGTGCTTATGTTTTGATTGAGCCCTAATTTGATGGATCGATTGGAGGTGTTGCTTGAAGAAGCGTTCTTGCAGGAGCTTGAGGGTTTATAACTTTGAGCATTCATGGCTCGTTCCCCATGTACATGTGAGTGAGTGTTATATATTATGGGGATGGTTGTGATTGATTGTGAGTGAAACATGGAGAAAATTTATTTATTGTGATACTTTACAACCCCTGTAAATGTTTTAATATTTCTGAAAGTGTTTGTGAGTGGATAAAAGAAAAAATCAAGGCCGACTTAACATTTTTGGAGGCCCAAAGCGAACAAAAATATGAGGCCTCAAAATAATATTGATATAAACCCTCCTCCTTTATTCGGGCTTGGGACCGGCAATAATAAACTAATAAGTTTACAATTGGCGGAGTTAATTATTTTTTAAATTTATTTTGTCGTGCTTGTACAATTATATTTAGATTAAGTTTATTTTTCTAGCCTTTTTAATGCAAAATCTTAAATAATTCTTCGTAATAAAATTCATTAATTTTTTTTTCAATTGACAAAAAAGCTAAACTGTTTAATCTTTCTTGTGACATAGTAGATCGTAAATATATTTTTATAAGTTTTAATTTGAAAAAGCTACGTTACGCAGAAGCAACAATTATGGGAATTGTTAAAATTACTCGGCAGACAATAAATGCATTTGGAAAAGAGTTAAAGTTTTTAATATAATATAGTATATCAATCACTGTGTCAAATTCTAAGTGTATAATTTCTTTTAATATTTTTAATTCTTGAAATAGATCCACACCATTAACATCTACATTATCATTATGTTTCAAAGTATTTTCAAGAAAAATACATTTCTTTTTTTAATTTTTCTTCATTGACAGGTTTTAACTTTTTTTAAAATAAACAAAAAACCAAATGTGGTTTTGAACTTTTTAAATTGTTCAAATCTACTTTTAAGTGTAGAACTAGCTTGGTCTACTACGTATAAAAAGTAATTGTTTCTAAAACTTTCAATTGGTGTTTTTATAGTTTCATTATCAACATTTTCATCAAACTTTTATTTCTACGAACAAGTCGTTTATCACAAAAAACAGGTTCTATATTTATCTTTAAAGCAATTTCTTTAGCTACAATCATAGCTTTTTCAAATCCCTCATCTCTATACTTCTTAAAATAACAAATAAGTCCATCTAGTTGATTTATTGTATTATCAATAAGCATGTCTTTTGCTTCTAAGGTTTTACTAACAATGTTAATAGCGTATAAAATGTCATACCAAATAACCATTCCTTATAAAGATCCAAAACTATCAAACTCATTCATAATTAAGGTCTTAACCTTACTTTGAAGTCTAGCATCATCATGTCATCATATAGTCCAATAAAGCTTCTCTTAATTGTGGAGCTTGAATTCGAATTGCTTTAACGCTTTATATTCGACTTTCCTAACATGTTTAAGATAATGATTTTAGAGTTCGCTTAGGTATATGATTTTGTAATATATTCCAAATTTTAATGGATGATGAAAACATTGAATAAATACGTTATGTTATTCTAAAAAAATCCTTAGCATATCTACAACAACTTGCCATATCACTAATTACTAAATTTAAACTATGTTGATACATGTGTACCTTGATTATGATCTTAATGTAATATGTCTATGCTGTCTTACACTTATGTAATAGTTGGGTACTTAATGGAATACAAATGTTTAGTTATGTTTATAATGTTTAATATTTCACTAATGAGTTGTTTAACGCACATGACTTGATTATATAGGTTTGTGGTTGATTGAACTAATATAAATAACATTACTATGTTTAATACATTCAAACTAAACAACATGAAGTTCTCATGCGAATGGCCCATGCTAATGGACCATACGCATGAACAACTCAGTCGCACGACTGAACACTCAGTCGTATGATAATAACATGAGATTGACTCAGTCGCACGACTGAACACTCGGTCGTGCGAATGGATCAACCACATGGCTCAATCGCACGAATGAACCATACTAATGGTTCAGTCGCCCGAATGAGCAACCCTAACCTATAAATACCACCTAATTCGTGGAAAAACAAAAGCATTCAATCTACTTCGACTCCAGACGTACCCTAGCCGTCCAGAAGCCTCTAATTTCGTACTCCAAGTTCATAGAACGCTGTAGATCGATTCCTAATCGATTCTTGACGCTAGTTTCAATACATTATTGTTTCTACGTGCGTTCTCACTGATTCGATCGCCAATCAAATAGGATTCTGCACTATTTGGTTTGGTTTACCATGTTAATCAGTTGGTGTTTCATTCAAATACCAGATCCCAACAAGTAGTATCAGAGCTTGGCTCTTGATTACGTGTCGATTCAATTGTTTTTGTTACAAAAGTTGTGTTTTTTTCACTCAAAACACAATCTTTTTGTGTCAAACGGAGTTTTAGAAGTTTCCCGACCATAAAGTTTAGTTTTTCCGGCATACGGCTATTAGGGTTTGGTATGTCACACCCCAACCTTGACGGCGGAAACGTCGAGGAGTGAGAGTTAAGATCGTTCAAAGCCACATAACGCTATTAATAACCCAAATATATATAATAAACATAAGTTCCAATTGTACTATTACAATCATAAGTCTCAAAGAAATTAAAATAAACATAAAAAGTCATTTTATTTCACTTATTTATCTAGGTCCATTCCTAGATGTGTAAGCTTCAAAGAGTAGAAATCAAGCTTGAGTACTTCCTGAAACATGTTAAAAATAAAAGGTCAACAATAATGTTGGTGAGATTTCCATAGTTTGTAATACATAAGTTTATAAAAGATGGCAATTCATGTTGTAAATTAGAGAACAAAGTAAACTAGGGATGTAAGACAGAATGCACAATTAAACCTCGATAAAGTTTTACAAGTCTCAAATGTTTAAAAGTATATACGATTAGCTAAGTGTACTTGGATCAACTAAGCAGGCTTGTCTGGCCCATAGATCTATGACTTCGCTAGGCTAGCAATAGTTAATGATTGTACATATATTCGACATTACATGGTAGCTACAAAGTTCAACTAACCACAACACACAAGTAAATTGCCATAAGTTTACAAGAATCAAACGTGTTTACAAGTGCAAAGTTTATAATGTAACATGTTTCACCTCAAGTGTGAAAATATGAAAAAGGGGTATAGAAATACTCACTTGATTAAATGTATATAAATGACAATTAATAAGAATATAATAAGCAAAGTTCCAACGTAGTTCTTCACAAAGTACCTACGTATATGTATTCACAAGATTTAAGTTTTAGATTAACGTTTAACGTGATTTAGGGTTTCAAGGGAACATTTGGGATTCCTTGATATATATATATATATATATATATATATATATATATATATATAAATAAATTTAACAAAAAGAATTACATTGATTTAATAATTTATCATAAAATCATAAACTTTGAATCGTTTGATATGGTTAACAAAGCAAAATATAAAGTGTAGGTATGTATTTATATTTTTGTTTGCAGAAATTACAAATAAAGTGTGAAGCAATAAATTTTTTTATGATTTAACCCATTATTTAAAGTTTCTATATATTAATAACCAAATATAATCCTTATTTTACAAAATATTAAATTTATTTAAAGAATAAATTACAGAAACTTGTTAAAGTGATTTAAAAATAAGTAAAGTTTATAAAACTGCTTTTAATAATTTTTCAAAATTTTTATATATTTGTTTGAAGGCTGAAACCCCCAAAAAGAAAAATGTGAGGTTGCCCGGGTTCGAACCCGAGATCTCAAGGTTGGAATATGGGTGGGTAACCAGTGACCAAGGCTCTCAGCGCGGTTTATCTTGGTTTTAAATCCTTTTAAACACAAATAATAAATTTCCCCCATTCCCTTAGAACCCTAAATCGTTTGGACCACAAATTGAATGCCAAATCGATTGTGTTAATGGAAACAAACATGGGGCTTTGATTCCCCTTGTAAATATGAATAAAATGATGTATCTAATTACCCGTTTTGTGAATGAATCGATGAAGAACAGGTTCAAGAACAGTGCGCGACTATGTTGCGATTCGTTCAGGTTACAATCGATGATGAAACTCGAATTCGCTTTACAGAAAGTTTCGAATAGCCCAACTGATGAAAAGCCCTTTGTCGGTTTTGATTTAAATCGTTCGAGAGGTGGGTTTTGAGTAGGTTGCAGAATTTCAATGTAGAGAGAATCGATTTCGGTGAAATTGTGTTTGTCAGGTGAATTTGATTGTTGTGAACGCTTAGGGTAGGTTAGATGATTGCTTAAGTTTGATTAATTAGTTTATAATTGCGAATAAATGGTAGAACGGTTATGGCGTTCAATGTCGTCGGTTAAACGATAGTTTGAGGTTCGTAACCGGCTTATAAACGAAATTAATGGTATGTTTAAGTTCGAAACTGGTTCCCGAGAGCAATTGGAATGATTTGGGGTTGATATTGAAGAGTTTTGGGTGGTTTTGGGGCTCGCCAAAGCTCGTCGGAGACTCCGCCGGAGCTTCGCCGTTTTGCGGGGAAAAAGAAGTTATTTTGGAGTTTTACGCAAATGGTCCCTGTAGTTTTCCACCTTTATTATTTTATGCTTAAACTTTATTTTTAAAGTTTCTAAACTAACAATAAGACCCCCTTGACTTCTTAAACCCAAGTATAAACATCTTTTAACTTTAATAATTTTTAACAAATATTATTATTATTATCATTGTTATTAGAGTTATTATTATTATAATTATAATAATAATATTATTATTATTATTATTATACAATTTAATAATTAATAATTTAATTGCTAACTTGCATAATTAAATGATAACCAAGAAATAAACATGGATAACCATAAGTCCCATAAATGTACACAAAGATCCTTACAAGAATTTAACGACATTAACTTTTAGTTACCAAAATTCAAGATGTCACAGTCTTCCCAACTTAAAAGAATTTCGTCCCGAAATTAAGGATAAAACTAAGAGAACAGATGCGGGTATCTCTCCTTCATATGATTCTCACGCTCCCAAGTGAACTCAACTCCACACTTATTCTCCCAACGAACCTTAACGATCGGAGTAGTTGTGGTTCTCGTTTTCTTCATAATACGGTCCATAATCTCAACAGGTTCTCAACAAAGTGCAATGACTCGTCGACCTGGATGTCTTCCAATGGAACACGCAGACTCTCGTCGGCCAAACACTTTCTCAAATTTGAGACATGGAATACAGGATGAATCCCACTAAGGTCGGAAGGTAGTTCCAGTTTATAAGCCACTTTCCCAATCCTTTTCAAGATTTTGAAAGGTCCTACAAATCTTGGAGCTAGTTTACCCTTCTTTCCAAAACGAACAACACCTTTCCACAATGAAACTTTAAGAAGAACCATGTCTCCAACTTGGAACTCCAATGGCTTACGACGCTTATCGGCGTAACTCTTTTGTCGACTTCTTGCCACTTCAAGGTTCTTGCGGATTGTGGAGACTTTATCGGTCGTTTCTTGTATAAGTTCAGGACCAGTGATGAAATTTTCACCAACGTCAGTTCAGCAAATCGGTGATCGGCATTTATGACCGTACAAAGCCTCGAATGGTGCCATCTTGATACTTGTGTGATAACTATTGTTATACGAAAATTCCGCGAGCGGTAAATGCATATCCCAATCACCACCAAAGTCAAGGACACAAAGATGCAGCAGATCCTCGAGAGTTTGGATTGTTCGTTTAGTTTGACCATCGGTTTGAGGATGGTAAGCCGTACTTAAATCCAATTGAGTACCTAAGAGTTCTTGCATCGAAGACCAACAGTGTGAAGTGAAACGAGCATCTCGATCGGAAATAATATGTAAAGGCACGCCATGACGACTCACAATTTCGTCAATGTAGATTCGAGCCAGCCTTGAAACCTTGTATGTATCTCGTATGGGTATGAAATGTGCTGTCTTGGTCAAGCGATCAACAATGATCCATATACTATCATGACCACGATGTGTACGAGGTAACTTGGTTATGAAATCCATGGATATATGTTCCCATTTCCACATAGGGATTTCAGGTTGCTCAAGTAAACCACTTGGTCATTCATGCTCGGCCTTGACTCTTGCACACGTGAGACACTTGGAAACATAAGACGCGATATCCTTCTTCAGGCCACCAATATTGACCACGCAGGTCCATGTACATCTTATCGGAGCCAGGATGAATGGAATATCGGGTTTGATGAGCTTCGTTCATAATGAAGTGCCGAAGGTTATCTCGATTCGGAATCCAAAGTCGATTCAAAAAGTAACACATGCCATTTGGTTTTGTCTCCAGTTGTGACCGAATGTTAGGCATCAAATCTTCATCTTTTCCTTCGTCGGTTAGTGCCGCTTGTTGAGCCTCGCGAATGCACAACTCGAGGTCACTATCGATCCTTATGTTTTGAAGCATGATAGTAACCTCGTTGACATCCACATGAATCTCGGTATCAAATTCTCCTAGCGTATCAAACCATTGCCTTCGATCTCCAATTTCTTGGGGCGAGACAGTCTTGTTGTGGACTTTACGACTTAGCGTGTCGGCTACAACATTCGCCTTTCCAGGGTGATAGCGAATGTCGCAGTCGTAGTCGCTAATCAACTCAATCCAATGCCTTTGTCTCATGTTGAGATCCTTTTGGTTAAACACATGTTGGAGACTCTTATGGTCGGTGTAGACTATGCATTGCGTCCCATATAGATAGTGTCGCCAAATCTTCAATGCAAAAACCACAACACCAAGTTCAAGATCGTGAGTCGTGTAGTTCACTTCATGAACCTTCAATTGCCTCGATGCGTATGCTATAACTTTGCCTCATTGCATAAGAACACAACCAAGACCTTGATTAGAAGCATCGCAATACACGGTAAAGTCATCGCTCCCATCGGGAAGTGTGAGAATAGGAGCGTTACACAACTTGCGTTTTAATGTCTCGAAAGCCTCTTCTTGCTCGGGTCCCCATTTCAAAGAGTCGATTCTTTTGGGTTAGCGTCGTTAACGGTTTAGCAATCTTCGAGAAATTTGCTATGAACCTACGGTAATATCCCGCTAAGCCCAGAAAAGAACGAACCTCGGTTGGGGTTGTGGGAACACACCAATTCTTCACGGCTTCAATTTTAGCAAGATCCAAATGAATTCCTTGGCTATCCACCACATGCCCTAAGAATTGAACTTCCTCCAACCAAAATTCGCACTTGGAAAACTT
The DNA here is from genome assembly GCA_025506515.1 of Flaveria trinervia. NCBI lineage: Eukaryota > Viridiplantae > Streptophyta > Magnoliopsida > Asterales > Asteraceae > Flaveria > Flaveria trinervia. The sequence continues at coordinate 4,950,964 of CM046457.1, read as the reverse complement.
GGCGTATAATTGTTCCTTTTTTCAAAAGTCCAAGAACTTGTCGTAAATGCGTCTCGTGATCGATTTTTGTCTTGGAATAAATAAGAATGTCATCAATGAACATGATCACGAACTTATCCAAATACGGTTTACATACTCGATTCATGAGATCCATGAACACGGCAGGTGCATTGGTCAAGCCAAAAGGCATGACGATGAACTCATAGTGTCCATATCGAGTACGAAAAGCGGTCTTTGGAATGTCATCATCGTGAACACGTAGTTGATGATACCCAGAACGTAGATCGATCTTTGAAAATTGGGTTGCTCCTTGAAGTTGATCGAAGAGATCATTGATTCAAGGAAGAGGGTATCTGTTTTTTATAGTAAGCTTGTTGAGTTCTCGGTAATCGATGCACATACGGAATGAACCATCCTTCTTATTCACAAACAGTACAGGTGCACCCCACGGTGATGAACTAGGGCGAATAAAACCTTATCGGTCACTCTTGCAATTGACTAGCTAGTTCTTGCATTTCAGACGGTGCAAGACGATAAGGTGATTTAGCCACAGGATTCGCACCAGAGATTAAGTCAATCTTGAACTTAACTTCTCGCACGGGAGGTAACCCTTTAAGATCCTCAGGAAAAACCTCGGGAAAGTCCTGTACAACAGGAATGTCCTTCAACTCCTTACCCTTGGCTTTCGTGTAACTACATATGCCATGAAAGCCATGTAGTTTTTACTTAAGCATTTGCGGGCCTTGATGCAAGACATGAGTTTGAGTCTTTGGATGATTTCTCCCTAAAGACCTTCAAAGTATCACAGTCAGTAAAGGAATTCGGATACACTTCTCGAAACATAGAATTTCCGCATGATGCTTGGCTAACCAATCCATGCCAATGATAACATCAAAGCTTCCCAATTGCATAGGAATAAGGTCGACGAAGAACTCGTGTTCGTTAAGGCTTAAGGTGCAATCGCGTATTATAACGTCAACGACGATAGATTTTCCATCGGCGACCTCGACCGTGAAAGATTTTTCCAGGTTAACACGCGGTTTAGAAAGTATAGGCTCGAATTCCAGGGACACGAAACTCCTATCGGCCCCCGAGTCAAACAATACAGAAGCATAATGACTATTTATAAGGTACATACCTGTTTGGTAATAATCCATTATTGGTATGATGAACACAATTTGGAACCTTTTATAAGACAAGTAATGATTTAAAAGGAGTTCAACGACGTACCATTCACCACGTCGTTATTGGCTTGAGCCTGGTTGGCATTGATGTTGAAAGCCCTTCCATGAGCCAGTGGCATAGTTCCCGCATTGCGAGGACATTGCAGACGAATATGACCAGCTCGCCACAGTTATAGCAGGTTCGGTTGGTAAGCATGGCAGTGTTGTTTGGCGCACGAAGGCAAGTAGTTACCAAGTGTCCATACTTGCCACACAATGAGCAGACTCGCATGGAATGTTGCTTGAATGATGGTACTTGCACGTGTTACACATAGGATGTGGACCAGCATAGGCTTTAGCCATGGGAGCTTGATTCGCAACCACCATTTGTTTTTGAGGGGCATTTGGGGCGGTCACAGCATAGTTGCATGTCGGGGTGAACTTACGCTTTTTGTTTTGAGAAGATGACTTGGCCCTTACCTCTTTTGTTGCCTCGGGTGTCACCTTCGTAGTAGACTTGGAACCCTTTGCCGACATAGTGCCAGCTCTTATATGATTCTCGATGAGCTGTGCAGTGATAGTGATTGCTTCCTCCAAAGTTGCGGGCCTACTACCCACCACAGCATCTTGAATTTGAGTGGCACCCCCTTGATAAATTTCTCGATGTTACGGGGCACGGTGTCCACCATGTGTGGTAGAAGCATACTCAACTCATGATGCCGGGTGGAATAAGCCAAGTGATTCCCACCATCTTGTTTGAGGTTCCAGAACTCCTCCTCCAGCTTTTGCAATTCGCTCATTGGGCAGAACTTTTGGATCATGATATCCTTAAATTCTTCCCAGGGCAACGCCATTGCAACCTCAGTTCCACGGTTTCTCTTTTCACTATTCCACCAAGTTAGTGCTCGTTGTTGAAGAACACTTGTGGCATAGCGAACCTTGAACTCGTTGGAGACCTCGCTAACAATGAATGTGTTCTCCATACTTTCAAACCACTCGAGAAGTCCAATGGCTCTTTCTTTTCCACTAAAGCTAGTGGGTTTGCACGAGTTGAAGTGTTTGAAGGTGCAAGTGTGATTGATCCCGTTTTGATTGTTTCTATTCTCTCCATGACCATTTCCATTGTTGCTGGAGTTGGTCATTAAAGTGCTATTAAGTTCAGCAACCATGGTCGGGATGACAAAACCATTTGTCGGGCGATCATGGCGGTTAGCTTACGATCGGAACTTCCACGCTTTCCATGATGACGAGACATGTTGGAATATGCAAAATGAGTTAGACACGGGAAATAGAATAACAAGGATTACAATTCAACAAGGATAAGTCAAGAGTTGTAAGACACTTGGAATGGTTCCATTTGGTAACGCATTACCATTTGGAAACGTTGACACGTCAAGGTAAGTTGACCCATTCGCCTTAGAAGTTTGTGCATGTTGACCATAGTTTATCACTCATCCCAGAAATCCCCAGGTAAGCATAACTAGTCCCGTAGGATTTATGCGATATGCTTGCCTAGCCCGAGGGCCTTTTGCCAGGAAATCCAGAATACAGGTGTCTATGTGTCACACAAACTTCTTAGGTTCATGAAATCAAAACCTTGATGAGATTTATATAGATTAGACATAACGTCTAAAGATCCAAATCATAAGTATAAGCATAAGTTCCCACGTGTTGACGAGAATAAGATTAAGATATTTCATGTTCGGGGAGAGTCAAAGAGTCAAAGCTAAGTTTCGGGAGACAAGTAACAATGTTTAGGCAATCATATGCTAAGGCATCAACTTGCACATAAAAGGCATAGCATTATGTAGCATGCAAAATATATATGATTTACATGATAGAATGATAATTCTATAAGGTTCATGCATACTATAGTTATGGGCTCTGATACCAATCTGTCACACCCCAACCTTGACGGCGGAAACGTCGAGGAGTGAGAGTTAAGATCGTTCACATCCACATAACGCTATTAATAACCCAAATATATATAATAAACATAAGTTCCAATTGTACTATTACAATCATAAGTCTCAAAGAAATTAAAATAAACATAACAAGTCATTTTATTTCACTTATTTATCTTAGGTCCATTCCTAGATGTGTAAGCTTCAAAGAGTAGAAATCAAGCTTGAGTACTTCCTGAAACATGTTAAAAATAAAAGTTCAACAATAATGTTGGTGAGATTTCCATAGTTTGTAATACATAAGTTTATAAAAGATGGCAATTCATGTTGTAAATTAGAGAACAAAGTAAACTAGGGATGTAAGACAGAATGCACAATCAAACCTCGACAAAGTTTTACAAGTCTCAAACGTTTAAAAGTATATACGATTAGCTAAGTGTACTTGGATCAACTAAGCAGGCTTGTCTGGCCCATAGATCTATGACTTCGCTAGGCTAGCAATAGTTAATGATTGTACATATATTCGACATTACATGGTAGCTACAAAGTTCAACTAACCACAACACACAAGTAAATTGCCATAAGTTTACAAGAATCAAAAGTGTTTACAAGTGCAAAGTTTATAATGTAACATGTTTCACCCAAAGTGTGAAAATATGAAAAAGGGGTATAGAAATACTCACTTGATTAAATGTATATAAATGACGATTAATAAGAATATAATAAGCAACGTTCCAACGTAGTTCTTCACAAAGTACCTACGTATATATATTCACAAGATTTAAGTTTTAGATTAACGTTTAAACGTGATTAGGGTTTCAAGGGAACATTTGGGATTCCTTGATATATATATATATATATATATATATATATATATATATATTATATATATATATATATATATAATATATATATTAAATTTAACAAAAAGAATTACATTGATTTAATAATTGTCATAAAATCATAAACTTTGAATCGTTTGATATGGTTAACAAAGCAAAATATAAAGTGTAGGTATGTATTTATATTTTGGTTTGTAGAAATTACAAATAAGTGTGAAGCAATAATAATTTTTTTATGATTTAACCCATTATTTAAAGTTTTTTTATATTAATAACCGAACATAATCCTTGTTTTACAAAATATTAAATTTATTTAAAGAATAAATTTACAGAAACTTGTTAAAGTGATTTAAAAATAAGTAAAGTTTATAAAACTGCTTTTAATAATTTTTCAAAATTTTTATATTTGTTTGAAGGCTGAAAACCCCAAAAGAAAAATGTGAGGTTGCCGGGTTCAAACCCGGGACCTCAAGGTTGGAATATGGGTGGGTAACCAGTGAACCAAGGCTCTCAGCCGCGGTTTATCTTGGTTTTAAATCCTTTTAAAACAAACTAATAAATTTCCCCCATTCCCTTAGAACCCTAAATAGTTTGGACCACAAATTGAATGCCAAATCGATTGTGTTAATGGAAACAAACATGGGGCTTTGATTCCCCTTGTAAATACGAACAAAATGATGTATCTAATTACCCGTTTTGTGAATGAATCGATGAAGAAGAGGTTCAAGAACAGTGCGTGACTATGTTGCGATTCTTCAGGTTACAATCGATGATGAAACTCGAATTCGCTTTACAAAAAGTTTTGAATAATGATGAAAAGCCCTTTGTCGGTTTTGATTTAAATCGTTCGAGAGGTGGGTTTTGAGTAGGTTGCAGAATTTTGATGTAGAGAGAATCGATTTCGGTGAAATTGTGTTTGTCAGGTGAATTTGATTGTTGTGAACGCTTAGGATAGGTTAGATGATTGCTTAAGTTTGATTAATTAGATTATAATTGCGACTAAATGGTAGAATGGTTATGGTGTTCAATGTCGTCGGTTATACGATAATTTGAGGTTCGTAACCGGCTTATAAACGAAATTAAATGGTATGTTTAAGTTCGAAACTGGTTCCCGAGAGCAATTGGAACGATTTGGGGTTGATATTGAAGAGTTTTGGTGGGTTTTGGGGCTCGCCGGAGCTCGTCGGAGACTCCGCCGAAGCTTCGCCGGTTTTGCGGGGAAAAAGAAGTTATTTTGGAGTTTTACGCAAATGGTCTCTGTAGTTTTCCACCTTTATTATTTTATGCTTAAACTTTATTTTTAAAGTTTCTAAATTAACAATAAGACCCCCTTGACTTCTTAAACCCAAGTTATAAACATCTTTTAACTTTAATAATTTTTAACAAATTATTATTATTATTATCATTGTTATTAGAGTTATTATTATTATTATTATATTATTATTGTTATTATTATTATTATACAATTTAATAATTTAATTGCTAACTTGCATAAATTAAATGATAACCAAGAAATAAACATGGATAACCAAAAGTTCCATAAATGTATACAAAGATCCTTACAAGAATCTAATGACATTAACTTTTAATTACCAAAATTACAAGATGTCACATGGTAAAATTCGAGTTTTTACGGCCAAAACAAGTTTAACCTACAAATTATCAAACTTCAGCAAGTTCAGTCGCACGATTGGCTAAATCGCACGACTGAATTCATTCACATTTTCCAACCGCACGATTGGACTCATTCGTACCTTCATTCATACGACTGAGACCTTCATTCGGACTGTTCAACCGCATTAGTTCATTCGAACGACTGACTCATCCGCATTTGTTTAGTCGCACGATTGAACCATCCCCATTTGTTCAATTGCCTGAATAAGCCCAATCGCATACCTTCATTCACATACTTCAGCAGTTTGTCAAACAGTAAAGTTAAGTGAAATGGAGGATCAGTTTTCGGCATACACAACTAGTAGAGATACTCGTATTCAGAATCTACTGTTGTTGGAGAACGAAGTGGGAATACACAATAAACCCCCAAAGCTTATCACGTTAGACGACTACCCACAATGGAAGCAACGTTTCGAAATCTACTTAAATGGAGTAGATACAAACTTGTGGGAGGCAATAGAGTCGGGGTACAGCATGCCAGTAGGAGCTGACAGAGTAAAACTTACTCTAAGTGGCATGTCGGATGCGCAGAAGGTAAAACACAATGCTGAGAAGAAAGTCTACGCTTTGCTCACTCAGTCTATTCCGAAGGATATCTTCCATCAATATTTGGAGTACACTCAAGCAAAGAAACTATGGGATGCGTTGGAAAAGAGGTATGACGGAAATGCCTCTCTCAAGGCCATTAAGGAAAAAGCTTTGAAGAAGGAGTTCGACAACTTCTCTTCAATGGGAAAGGAAGGTCTGGATGATGTGATCGACAGATTCTACCACTTGATGAGTGAGATGCACACTCATCGAGTAATTACATCGATGGAGGATAAAGTATCCAACTTTGCAGATGGTCTATCAGAGAAATGGGCTTCTTCGTATCAAATCTCAAACAGAATGGGATGCTCTCGAAGTTAGATATCAATGACTTCATTCTTAAATTGAGGGAAGAGGAGCTTAGGATGAAGTATAGAGCCCAAAAGGCCAACTATGATCAGTCTCCTGCACTCTACAATGCAACTCCTCCGGTCAAGACATCTGGAGCTCCATTGCAAACTGCCTTTGTCTCAAGCGCAGCAATTCCAGCAGAACCGTCGACTTCAGGGTCCGAAACGTCAGGGTCGTCTAGCATCCAGTATATGATACCTGAAGCCAATGCAGCAAAACTAAAAACCGACAACTTCATGAATGTGACTGTGGAGGTGGCCAGAGAACACATGGACCTCTTAGCTGCGGTAGTCCACTCTTATGATGGACTAGTTTCTGGAAAGATAGGAAATTGTCACCTGGCAGATGAAGATTATGAATAGGTGGACGAAATGGAGTTAGAACGTATGGACATAATGTGGGCTTTGGCAAGTGCTGTCCGACGAGCTAAAAAGTTTGTCAAAAAGACCGGACAGAACTTGGTTGCTACCAAAGACACAACCTTTGGCTTCGACAAGTCAAAGGTTACTTGTTTTAACTGTGGTGAGAAGGGACACTTCAAGCGGGAGTGTGTAAAGCCAAAGAAGACTAGGAACGGTAATACCTTCTCGTCATTCATTCGTCAGGACAAAGCCACATCTAGCAGTTCTACTTCATCAAGTAAGGATCCCAAAGCCTTGACTGCTAATGAGGATGAAGGACAGGACTGGAGCTTTCGGTTTGTGTCACCGGGAGAGTCCAACATAGCGAATGTGGAGGACATTGATGATGATTCTGCTAGTGAGGGAGACATAGCAGTAGAGCTTGCAATGTCAAATTCTGAAGACACTGCACCTGTGGTCGACCATTTGCCTGAAAAAGAAAAATCTGCATCAACGTCGGAATCACCGGAACCAGAATCAACAGATTTTGTACTCATGGCTGACTCATCTTCAATATCTCAGGTAAGTACTACTGACCAGTTGTTTAATAATCATGCTTGTTTAGATTGTGATAAATTTAGAGAAAGTATAGATTTAAAATTTGCTCGGTTATTAGATCATAATGATAACCTAGTAAAGGACCTGGTACTATGCACTGAGGCAAATAGAGTGTTAAGACAAAACGAGCACAATTATAAGGAAAAGATAGACCTGTTGAATAAACAGCTTAGGGAAACAAAGGTAGTGGCATTTAACAAAGCAAATGACATTAGGTACTATCTGAACTCCCTAGAGAACACTAAGAAGCAAAAGGATGTTTTAGAAGTAGAAGTCAACTCTTTAAACACAGAAACTGCATAGTTGGACAAGCTCATCACATATTGTCCAACACTTAGTGAGAAAGAGAAATAATGGGGAGGGGCTGGGATACAAAGTGGTTCCACCATCACATGAGACCTTGATGAACACCAAAAGTAAACCTATTAACAATAACCCCATCAAGGATCACGTGGTGTCCACTCCTCTTGTTAGTGATCCAGATTCAGTAAGTAAATCAAATGAATCTGACTCTAAACAAAAGGAGGCCACTTCAAAGGCAAAAGGGAAGATGCCTTGTATTAACCTGGAAAAAGAGTTTGAAAAGGTTAATTTAAAATCTGGGTCAAACCAAGTCAAACAAGAACCCAAAAAGACTATAAAACCTAATCAATCACGGGTTTCATGTCAAAGTCAAGGTAAACAATAAATAAAAGATGTAAAACCAGGTAAAGCAACTAAATTTGTAAAACCAAATCATACATCTAATAAAGAAGTGTCTCAATCCAAACATAATAAGGCCAACTGCGTAACTTTTACATCTCCATCAAAACAAATAAACCATAAAGTTGAAAGCAGATCCTGCTATAATTATGGAGAGTATGGTCACGTAGCGTCTTAGTGTCCTTATTATCAGACACCGAGGAGGAAAGTAGAACTTCCAATATCTACACCTAGATCTTTTAAGAGGAACTCTGTGACGCCTCCAAAAAGGTCTAGTGAACCCAAAGTTCAATCATCAGCCAGTCTTCTGTCTATCACAAACAGGCCTTACAGAGAGCTGGTTTATGGAATGAAAAATCCACCTCCGCATCTGAAAATGAAAACAAACCGAATCTAAGCTTACCTCAATCTCAAATGGTCAATGGGTTGAATTTATGATGTGCGATGCCTTAGGGAAACCCAAGCTAGTGAAGGCTTGGGTTCCTAACATGAACTAATGTTTTCATTGAATGTGCAGGGTGTTTGCTATAATGCTGAGACTAACACATGGATTGTAGATAGCGGAGCATCCAGGCACATGACAGGGAACAGAGCTCTCTTATCAAATGTCAGACAAATTAAAGGAGGGTATGTTTCATTTGCCGGAAACAAAGGCGGGTACATCACAGCCCAAGGAGAAGTGGGAAATGAGAAAGTTAAGTTTGATAAGGTAAATTACGTCCAACAATTACAAATAACTTGCTTTCAGTCTCTCAAATTTGTGATAAAGGATTCAAGGTAGTCTTTGACAACAAGAAGTGCTACGTTCTAAAGAAGGACTATGTGATCCCAGAGGACCAAATTCTAATGTCAGCTTCAAGATATAATGATCTTTATGTCTTGGATCTCTCAAAGGCCTCCACAATGGATCGTGAAGTCAAATGCTTTTTGTCCAAAGCTACTGAGAAGGACTCCATCTCCTGGCATAGGAGAATGAGACACATAAATCCGAGAAAATGAATCACTTGATCCAGAATGATCTTGGGAGAGGAGTAAATGTCAAAAACTTCCAACCCGAATTTCTGTGTTGCATGCAAAAATGAAAACAGACGAAGAAGTCTCATAAGGAAAAGAAAGCTCATTCTATAGAACTTCCTCTGGAGCTCCTTCACATGGACCTGTTTGGTCCAGTCAGTACAAGAAGCATCACAGGCGACTTGTATTGCTATGTAGTTACTGATGATTACTCAAGGTTCTCTTGGGTAATGTTCCTGATATCCAAATCAGAAACATTTGAATCCTTCAAGGATTTGGTAACGACACTGGAATCCCTATACAAGCTGAAGGTACGACAGGTGCACTCAGATAACGGAACCGAATTCAAGAATCAGAGGATGGAAGACTATTGCAAGGAAAAGGGAATTGTGCATCAATTTACCTCTGCCTACACCCCTCAGATGAACGGAGTTGCTGAACGGAATAACCGCAGCTTGATAGAGACGGCACGGACTATGCTGGCAGACTCGAAACTGCCAATCCAATTCTGGAATGAAGCAGTGGCAAATGCATGTTATACGCTTAATCAAGTTCTGGTAGTGAAACGCCATGGAAAAACATGTTACGAGTTATTACAACGACGTAAACCTAACTTAGAATATCTTGAGCCGTTTGGTGCCCCGTGCACCCTGCTGAAGAAGTCTCAGGAGGGAAAATTCAGTGAAAAGGTTGATGAAGGGATCTTTCTAGGATACAACATACCGAACAAGAGAGTTTACAACAACTCAACGGGTTAGGTAGAGGTGTGGTGTAATGTTGATGTTCAGAGATATATCACACCGCCTGCTAGAAAAGGGTATGTTTACTTCTTCGACTATGATGGATTCTTCATATCCTTCAACATACCTCTTTCTTCTTCAGAAGACGAGTTGGCAAACAAGATGATGTACGATGTCTTGAACACTCCGTCTCAAGATTCAACAAGTCAATCTCCTACCAACTCAGGGGGAGCACTTGAAGTAAGTGACTCTTCCTCTGATGAAGAAAATGAAGAAAATGATCAGAGCAACCAGGATGTACAGGTTCCGACTAACACAAGTCCACAAGCATCTGCTAGTGATGCTTCTAAACCTTCGGAACCTCAGACTCTGATTGCCTTAGATCCAGAACCAAATGTTCATAATCTTGACTCTGAGGTGGTTGTTCTGAAAACTCCCGGCTCACGTCTAAACGTCTATCATCCTTTGGTTAATATTATAGGAGATGTGAGATCAGGTGTTCAGACTAGAAATCAGCTGTACTCAGCTGATTATACCTCTGTGATGGAAAAGGGATACCTTCACGACGGTGCCTACCACTACTTTATGTCTCAGTTTGAGCCAAAGTATGTTAGTGAAGCACAAAATGATGAGGCTTGGGTGAGTGCCATGCAGGAAGAACTTCTATAGTTTAAGAAGTTAGGTGTATGGACACTGGTGGATAGGCCTAAAGGAGCTAAAGTCATTGGCACCAAATGGGTCTTGAAATGCAAGAAGGATGATCAGGGAGTGATCATCAGAAACAAGGCTCGGCTTGTTGTTCAGGGTTTTAGACAAGTTGAGGGTATCGACTACAATGAAGTATTTGCACCAGTCGCAAGGATGGAAGCCATCCGCATCTTTCTTGCCTATGCATCTGATATGAGAATCAAAGTTTATCAACTAGATGTTAAGAGTGCATTTCTTCATGGTGAGATTCGAGAAACAGTGTATGTCAGTCAACCCGAGGGATTTGAGGACCCATATCATCGGGACAGAGTTTACAAACTCGACAAGGCGCTATATGGGCTTCATCAAGCTCCACGGGTCTGGTATGAGAAACTCTCGACTCATCTTGTGAAACACGGTTTTCGCAGGGGAGTCATTTACTGTATATTGTTTATCAAAGAAAAAGGTGGAGACTTACTGCTAGTACAGATCTATGTAGATGATATAATCTTCGGTTCAAAGAACAAAGAATTATGTAAAGAGTTTGAAGCAGTAATAAAGGCAGAGTTTGCGATGAGTGCAATGGGAGAGATGAAGTTCTTTCTCGGGTTACAGGTGGATCAAACACCAAATGGGATCTTCCTACATCAAACCAAGTATGTAGGTGACATTCTCAGTCGGTTTGACATGGAGAATGTTTCCACAGCTGGCACTCCATTGGCTACAAACCATGATGTAGCACCCGATGAGAATGGGGATCTGGTAGATGCCACTATGTACCAAGGATGATCGGATCTCTCATGTATCTCATTGCCTCACGACCAGATATCATGTATGCTACATGTCTATGCTCACGATATCAGGCAAAGCCTAAGGTGAACCACCTAATTGGGGTCAAAAGGATTTTTTGTTATCTGAAGGGTACGCCCACTCTTGGGTTGTGGTATCCTCATGATGATGACTTTGAGCTTACCGCATATAGCGACTCGGACTACGGCGGCTGCAAAAATGAACTACAAGTCTACATCAGAATTGTGTCAGTTCTTTGGGAGAAGATTAGTAACCTGGCAGTGTAAGAAGCAGACCTCGGTTGCATTATCAACCTGTGAAGCCGAATACGTTGCTGCTGCAAGCTGCTGTTCTCAAATCATATGGATTCAACAGCAAATGCGAGATTACGGTTTGAATGTCTCTTCTACTCCTATCTTTGTTGATAACTCTGTTGCGATTGCAGTCACTAAAAACCCAATCCAACATCCAAAGACCAAACACATCGGTATTAAATATGACTTTATTCGTGATTGCTTTGAAAAGAACTTAATCGATGTGGTAAAAATAAATACTTGATAAACTACGTTTTTATATCTGTTAGAGGTCAACGGGGTTAAAAAGAAAAATGAGGTCATACCTAAAAATGACCATGTATAGTCCGAAGCGTCGTGTCTAGTTTTTTATTTTTCAATTTTTTAATTTTTATTTTATTTTATTCTTTGTTTTATTAATTTCAATTAGCATAATTACAATTGGTGTCTTTCCTTGCCCATTAAAATCCTAAAATGCTAATCCATAGTGGTTTTATAATTTTAGGGGGAGAATAGGCCTAGGAAATAATAATAACAAAAAAGCGAGGGAAAAGGAGAGACAAGTTCAAAATAAATAAGATCGTATGTGTGATACTGATTCAATCTTTGAAATGATAGTACACAGGTACAAACCATTTGGGACTTTAAAAATTAAAATTGAAAAAGATGCAAAGCTCAAGTATAAGTTGTGTAGTCAGAGCAATATAAAAGAAAATATGATAGATAAGCTAGCTACTACTAAGGTAACACAACGAAAGTAGACCTAGAGGTTGCTAGACCACATATGATATGTCGGTAGATTCAACACAATAGATGACTAGACCTTTTTGGTGATATCAAGATTAAATATAAATGTTTGACTAGTTGTGGGTAACACCTTATCCTGGTTAACACAATCAACAAGATTCCAATAAGGGGTGACGAGCAAAATAAACGCCACAAAAGTGTGCGTAAGACCAAAGCATGAGCAAAAGCACATGAAACTTGCAAATACAATCAAACTGATAACCTATGTTGTTGGTGAGATCTGTGCTAAAAGAATGAAAAATTGCTCAAATAAGAAGATGGTTATGTGCCTCTCTGCTGTGCGGTGGCACTGACCTGAGGATAAGCATAACCTATATATTCTAGAACTCATTGTTGTTTACCGCTTCTCTACTGTGCGGTGGCACTGACTTGAGAATTGGCTTCTCTTTGAAAGTTCTATGAATAGTCTCTTCATGAATACTACCCTGAGACCGCTCAAAAATCTCCTGATGAATGTTGATTACCATATAAATGTGGGATCCACAAATGCTCGTTGAAATAAAAAAACCTAAAACTGTCACCAAACTATATTGAAAGTCTGTGTATGGATTTAAGAGGACAAGTATATTGACAATCAATGTGGCTACAATTCTTGAAAGTTCAAATCAGTGTGGGGACCTAATGGTACTAGTATGATTTCCTTAATTTTGCTAAATGACTCTAGATGAAAAACAAGAATAGAGCATCAAAGTTTTAGCTAACTTGTCCTAAATGATTTGAATATCCTGTCTGATTCCAAATTGAACTGGTCTATGTATGGTTTAAATGAATTGAGGTGGCCCTCTCAGAAAAAAAATTATTCCTTAGAGCTACATCTTAGGAGTTAATCCTCACCAAAACACAAAAACACGTCCTAGTTTAAGTTTCAGCAGTATTTCTTTTATGTAAGTACAAAGTAGTTATTTAGTTTGAGTAGTATCGGACTATGTCATGTAAGTTGATAAGGGACCTTATCATCTAAAAGGGTCACGTCTAAGGTGATCACATGCTCTTTCAAATAAAATTGGGTCACGTCTAAGGGGACAAAATGTTTAAAAGGATCACGTCTGAGGTGATCAAAAGTTTTTCAAGTTAAGATAATCATGTCCGAGATGATCAAATGCTTATAACGTTTATTCGAAGTTAAACAGAGAATATGAGGTATGGTCATAAAGTCAAATTCATGATTCTGATCCATTCGTACGAATGGACCATACTCATGCACTAAACAGCCGAATGGACATGAGAATGAACCATTCACCCGAATGGCTTATCAGAATGACCCATTCGACCGAATGAAAGTGTCCGAATGAGTCAGTCGACCGACTGAGCTTGAGTCGGCCGACTGCATGTGATCGACTGAGCCAATCGCCCGACTGAGTTTCATTCGCCCGAATGAACTGAGCGAATGAGTCCAGTCGGCCAATTGAACTCAGATTCAGTATATAAAGGGCCACAGTCGATCGCATTTTCCTCACCACTTCCAATCGCCCTTAAATCGCACATCCTACCATTACGCTGCCCAAATTTCGTTAGACCTCGATTATACATCCCTGTTGATCTTCTGACGTGTGTTTGCGTTTATACAGGTATAAGAAGATGAAATCTCATAGAAATCAGGAGAAATAGTGCCCTAATTTGGGAGCTTCGATTGAAACAAGAACCGAACCATTAAATGAACTAATAACCTACTGAAGTTGAGTAACATGTTAAAACCAATATTATTAGGTCATTAGTTAAGAGATTGCGAGTCTAAAGAACCATTAAACAACGTTTAATTTGATGAATTAGTCAAGATTCGAACCTCAGTCGACCGAACAGTGGGTCATGTGACTGGTCGTGTGGATGAACTTCAATCGCACGATTGAGCTAGCCGAATGGGTCAATCGGCTGAATGTATCATACGAATAAGCTCAGTCGGCCGACTAAGCCAATCGCAGTCTCAGCCAACCGATTGAACTCAGTCGCCTATTCATTCACCCGAATGAGTCTAGTCGCAGGATAGGACAACCGACTGAACACAGTCGCATGATTCATTCGCATGAATGAATCAGAATGAATTCAATCAAGCTACTTAAAACTGATTTGTGGTATGTGATTATCTAATGTTTATGTGTCTTGTGTTTCAGATCTATGGCTGATAGATGGTCTATCAACCCTAAGCATAATATATGTGCTCATTTTGACCATACTACTCGGAATGGTGCCGATTTTACTGAGATCATCGCTTTTCTCAAGCGATCAAGGATCCACAAGGCCATCTCTACTCTATGCACACCCTACAGGTCTTTACATTAGGCATTCTGGGAGAATGCATCCGTTGATCGTTCACATGAGCCGTACAGCATACGGAGTTCTATCTGTGGTATGGATATAGAGGTTACTGCTACAGACATTCAGAGGGTACTTGAGATGGGTTACGACACTAATCTCCCCACCAGACTTCACCCACTAACAGTGAGAGGATGTTTTCTAAGGATTAAGTACGCTGGGGACATCAACTCAGGTGTGCTCAACAAGAGCAACCTGTGCCCCCAGTACAAGTACTTGGCACATGTCATTCTGAAGTGCGTAGCTTCCAGAAGGGGTGGGTTTGATGATCTATCAGACCAGATACAGAATGCCTACGTGGCACTGGTGCTGAACTACCCCTTCAGCTTCTCCAACATGATCTTCTCTTACCTCGTGGAGAATCTGGAGGCAAAGGGAAAAAAGGTTTCTATATGCACCCAAGGTTTCTCCAGATGATCTTTGACGAGAAGCTGCATTCTCTTCCAAAGGAGTGCCACGATGCTGTGGCTTTAGAGATCATGGATGATACGACTCTGGGTCGTATGAGAGTTTACCGGGGTAAGCAAGTAAAGCCCCAGGTAAAGAGACTAATAGGCCATCCGGCCAATGAGAGTTATGTGGCGCCAGGAAGACGTAAGTGGCGTCACGTAGACAGTGACTCAGATGATGAGCAACTACAGCTCCCAGAGCACGACTCTGATGATAATGATAGCAGGGATGCTGGAGATACATTGCCCACTCAACCAAGGGGCCCCACTACTGATATTACATCTCCAGCTTCTGCCCCCACTGAAGATAGAGCTGAGACTGCTGGTTTCCACCAAAGTTTCATACCTGGTGAAGGGGAAGAGGAGTCGGATGCGGAGCCACTAACCCGGACTGTGGGAAGTAAAGTCGTTCCCACAGAACAAGGGCTCCGGGCGGTTGGTGGACGCCCCGACGGATCGGGAGAGACTGCTGCTGACCCTACATATGCTCCCGATCAGCCGAGCCGTGTTCTAGGGGGAGCATCCTCCTCGACAAGATCGAGGAAGAAGAGCATGGCTCAGCCCCACGGCATGAAGAAGAAGAAGCGAAGACTCACCTTCATCACTCACACTACTACCACTACCTCCACCACACTACCTACACCACAACTACCACCACCACTCTACCTACCACCACAGCCACCATCCCCACCACCATTCCTCCTAACACCATTACCACCCTTCCATCCACCACCACATCATTCACACCTACACCACCACCACCATCCTCTATACCACCTCCAATCTTCACCACTGTCACCACCACCACTAGCCATCCTGTAGTACCATCTTCTCTCTCCATATCCATCAGGATTGCCTTTACCTCCCAGTAGGGTAGAGGAACAGCTCTCAACACTTAACCGAATGGTGCTGAGGCTGTTAGCTGCAGATGAAGAGAAGACCAATTAGATACGATAGCTGGTAGACCTGACCATTGTCCAATCTCAGTAGCTGTCTCATCAGGCTCGATTGATCGATGAGCAGGCGCATCGGATGTCTCAACTCCAGGAACAACATGCCAAAAGGATTGAAGAGTTGGAGGTTGCAAACAAATCTCTGCAGTTAAAGCTCAAAGGGTCCAAAGACGAGCCCTTAAAGATAGGAGAAGGTGATGGAGATGATGATGCTGATGAAGTAATGATGATGATAGTAATGATGATGATGAGGGTGATGATGATGATGATGACTCTTCAACTGCGGGTGCCACATCAGCGAGCGAAAGGAGGACCAAACGAACTCAAGATCCGAGTGCCTCCACATCCAACCCAGCAGCAGAAGAGCCTATGATCCACGACAAGAGTAATGCTTAGATGTTTTATTGTTATTTAAAATATTTGTATTTGGATCATGTATAAAATTAATGAAATGCATGTTTATATGTAATATAAATAGTTATGACTTGATTATTATGGTTATGTCTTGATTATAAACTAATGATTGATGTATTACATGTTTAAATCAAGCAAATTCAAATTATCAAAGGGATGAACACGATATTTCTCCCCTCCAACAGATCAAGACTCAACAAATTATGATTCTTGATCTACAAGGGATTGTCAGAAGATCAGTGAGTTACATCCCTGAAGAAGGGGAAATAATTCATGATCTTACTAATGAGCAACTAGCAGAAATGTTCAAGCTCAATCCCGATGAGATTGTAAAAGACGCTCCAACTATTGAAGGAGACAGTGACGACGACCTGAAAGACATTGATGAGATAGAGATCGAGGATGTCACGACAGACCACTATCCAGAGTATGCTGACAAAGAGGGAAATGTGGTCCCCAATCTGGGTGATTCCCTGGTCAGTGATACATTTGATATATTGGATCAGATGGAGCAAGAGATTGAGAAGGTTGAAGAACAAGCCCAAGCCTCAAACGCCGCTGTTGATATCAGAAAGGCTGAATGGGCTGCATGTTTTGAGGAGATCTGAGCACAACGCTCTGCTCCTAAACCGAATGTCTACACCAAGCTCTACAAAGTGAAGAAACATCACAAGGTGTCAGGCAAGATTATTGCGTGGGCTCATTTTGATGATCTTAATGTATACGCGGTAAAAAGAGAGATGGGTATTGGGTACTTTAGATTCCCGCATGATCTAAAGTCTCTACCTGGTTTTGAGCTCAACCAGCTGGCTAAACTGAAGCTGTTATATGTTGACCCGAGGAAAATGTCAGGCTGGTTTGAGGCTGCCTTAAAGAAAGAGTACCACACCAGGTGGGTCAACTTCAAACCTCAACAACCTACAAGGTATATTAGACGTTCTGAAGTTGATCCTATAACTGGTAAGCCCAAGATAGTGTTGAAGTGAAGTCCCCCAGGAACAATGTCAAGAATCCCTCTTAGGGAAATGCCACAGGACTTCACTTCACACTTTAAGTGGTGGTACTATGATTGGAGAACAGGGGAGGCGGTCATAGTTCTGAAAAAAGCGGGCAGAATGGATACTATCAGGGTATTTTACCCAATGTGGCTTACAAACTTGTCAGCTACAGATGTCTACACACTATACAAGTGGCCACTGTTCTATGACACGCAGGATATTGTACAAACCCTCCAATTCCAAAATGCGATACGACTCTGCTTTTCATTTGAAATACATGCAGGAGTCACTAGAGAGGATAAGTACAAGAAGTATGAGGAGGTTATGAAGAAGGTAAGATAATAGATGAATCTAGGTCCAAGGGGGAGTTTGTTGATACATGTGTACCTTGATTCTGATCTTAATGTAATATGTCTATGCTGTCTTACACTTATGTAATAGTTGGGTACTTAATGAAATACAAATGTTTGGTTGTGTTTATAATGTTTAATATTTCATTAATGAGTTTTTTAACGCACATTGACTTGATTATATAGGTTTGTGGTTGATTGAACTAATATAAATAACATTACTATGTTTAATACATTCAAACTAAACAACATGAAGTTCTTATGCGAATGGCCTGTGCTAATGGACCATACGCATGAACAACTTCATGCGGATTCAGTCGCACGACTGAACCAGGAGACTGGATTAGTCATATGACTATAACATGTGATTTCAGTCGTGCGAATAGATCAACCACATGGCTCAATCGCACGAATGAACCATACTAATGGTTCAGTCGCCCGAATGAGCAACCCTAACCTATAAATACCACCTAATTCGTGGAAAAACGAAAGCATTTAATCCACTTCGACTCCAGACATACCCTAGTTGTCCAGAAGCCTCTAATTTCATACTCCAAGTTCATAGAACGTTGTAGATCGATTCCTAATCGATTCTTGATGCTAGTTTCAATACATTATTGTTACTTCGTGCGTTCTCACTGATTGGATCGCCAATCAAATAGGATTTCACACTATTTGGTTTGGTTTAACACGTTAATCAATTGGTGTTTCGTTCGAATACCAGATCCCAACAAACTATGACAATCACATGGGGTGTAAAAGGCTCTAGGGTTAATATCCAATAATCGTCTTTGCACTCCTTGGTGTTTACCTTTTATATTTGATCCATTATCATAACTTTTTCCTCTAACGTCATTTACATCAAGTCCTATCTCATTATTTTCTTCAATAATAACATCAAAAAGACCCTTACCAGTTGTATCATTTACTATTAAAAATTCTAGAAAGTATTCTTTAACTTGTATTGGGGTTGATGACATATCTAAACGTCGTAAGATAATAGACATTTGTTCTTTGTGACTCATATTGGAGTGTAATCTAATATAATGGAAAAATATTTTGCTTCCTTAACTTTACAGATAATTTTTGTTTTGATTTTATTGTTAATAAGCTAATTAGTTTATTTTGCATATTGTGTCCAAGGTAATAATTATAATTTTCATTATTTTTATACGTCGAATATGTTCTTGCATTACCGGATCAAATTCTGCAATCATCTCAATATCACCTAAAAAGTTATCATTGTTTTCTTTAAAAAGTTTTTCTTTACTCCCACAAAATGATTTATTTTTTTACCAAGTTTCTTCACAATGGCAATAATTCTTTTTAGTATATTTTTCCAATGTTCTTTATCTTTATTTATTTGATCTTGAATATTTTTATCAATTGTCTTATTTTTTGTCAATCTTATCTCTAGATCCATCCATGTTCTCATATTCATAATATGTATATTATTTCTTTCATGTTCTTTTAGTTTAGAATAAAAATTTCTCTAATCGTTACTACCTTCGTTTGCTAACTTACTTGTACATTGATTTACATTAAATAACTTACAACAAAAACAAAATGCTCTATCAAGTTCTATAGAGTAAATCAACCATTTTCTTTCATATGTTTCTCCATTAGGTAATTTTTGTATATAAAGAGAATTATTAAAACTTCTTGAAAATTCATCTTTTAGAAATTTATCATTATAAATTTTAACCGAACCTTTTTCTATAAGTAAATCTCTAAAATTATTATGAATATTATTCCATTAACTAGGATAAACATAATTTAAAGGTTTTTTTACTTTGATTCTCATTTATATGTTCATCACTATTTATAGGTTTATCTTCATCAAGATATTCAAAGTATTCATCATTATTTGTTGGTTTATTAAGGTTTTCATCAAGATTTTCAATATTTTCATCAAGATTTTCAATGTTTTCATCAAGATTTTCAATGTTTTCATCATTATTTTTGTTTATCAAGGTTTTTATCAAGGTTTTCATCAATATTTGTAGGTTTATGAGTTTATCAAGGTTTTTATCAAGGTTTTCATCAAGATTTTTAATTGTAACTAGGCTGAAGGGCGGCTGATTTGTAGTTGAATTGAAGGGGTCAACCGTTGAGGCATTGACTGCAGACTTCTACTCGAACTCGAAGAGTCACAACTCGCATGCAGCCATGCTTGAAGCTGTCGAAGCATCTCTTGATGATCTCGAGAGTGAAACTGAAAAGTCCCACGACCCTATGTGGATAGTCGGATAGCCAGATTGGGGATTGGCCGATTGGGGGAAATTGAGGTCTAAGGATGAACCGATGGAGTGATGAAGATGAACAGACCTTCTTTGCAAATTACAATTTAGGGTTGTGGATCATTAGGCTTGAGACTTAAGAGGCCATACATGTTATCGGGTTTGGGTCAAAAATTAGAGTCCCTATAGTTTTGGGAGGCCCAAAGCCTTAGCTTGAACCATTTCTACTATTAGGTCGGCCCTGGAGAAAATTTAATGATAAATTTATAAAAAATATTATTATTAAAAAAACAATAATTTTTAATGTAATAATAAGAATGGACATAGAAGATGGATTGTATATGTCGTTGTATAAGATGTTAACATTCAATTGTTGATGGTGTATTTAGATTCATTATTTGTTGGTACGTTGCTATCACGTTTATTGTTTGGTTTTGAATCAACTTTTTATGGTTTGATTATCTATTGAAATCAAAATAACGGAATGAAGGGTAACTACAAAGGAAAAATTCTCGAATACGGCCTTTCACCTTTTTATTTGTTAAAATTTATTCTTTTTATCAACTTATTTTAAATGAAGTCTCCATTTTAAATAGGATCGTTTGAAGAACTTTAAATATGTTCTTTCGAGTAACTTTAAATAGGGTCGTTTGACCGTGTCGTTAGTTTAAAAGATCTTAATATATGTTAGGTCGAATTTTATATAAATTTTATTGACTGTATTGTGGACATGTGGATACATCATGTCCGTTAAAGGAGAATTCGGACGACTTGATTTAATGGACGTATACGACTATGTTAGGTGAAGACATTTTTTGAAATGATTTGGTCAAAGACACGTTTTAAGTAAAAATATTTGGTTAAATGGACATTAAGGATGTAAGCTATTACAAAACAAAAGTTTATGTTTTATAAGGGATTTAAATCTTGCACTACCATATTTACAAGATCATTAGAGTTTAGCTTTCTTTTTTCTACTTTCAACCAATGGTAAGATGTTGGATGTCTTTTGTTCGATAGTCTAGCTGACTTAATGATTGACCGGCTCTCGTGTGAATTTAACGAGAACAAACATATGCGTCAGAAAAATTAAACTCCCATATGGGGGTACGAGCAAAATTAAATTTTCTTAAAGAGAGAGAACTTGATACATATATATATATATATATATATATATATATATATATTATATATATATATATTATATATATATATATATATATATTATATTATATATATATATATATATATATATATATATATATATATATTTGTGTGTGTGTGTGTTTAAGGGAGCGTTCCAATGAAAATCATATTATAATTGAAAACCAAAAAAACCACTTATTCACCATTATCTTTTTGATCTATGGTTAAGATTAATTAATGGCATTTTAGTAATTAAATAAAAGATTATTAGGGTTTAAATATGCATTAAGGGCAAATTAGGAACAACACAAAATATTAACTTGATAACTATCAAGTATAATTAACAAAATTATTAAATTTACTCTCATCCTCCATTTTTCTCTCACATCTCTCTTATATTTAATAGAAATTTAAATAATCAAATGTATTTTTTCTTTATTTTGGATTGAAAAACTAGATAATCATATTTCTTATAAAAATAAATAAACTAAAGAAAACGACTACTTATGCATTCGTAACATCATGTTACGTATGCGTAACAATGTGTGTTATGTATGCGTAACATTGTGTGTTACGTATATATAACACTATTGTACATATGTGTATCATTGTTAACAAACTTATATGAAAAACCAACATGAGTTACATATTTATATTTTAAACCAAAATTTTAAAATGCTAAAAACATTTTTAAGAGTACATATATGTAACAGTGGAGTTACATATACGTACCAACATTTACATACATGTAACAAAATATAATAACAACGAAAACCATTGAAAAACCTAAAAATGTGTATATATGTGTGTCTGAATACAAGTCCAACTTACGTATACGTAACAAAAAGAAGTACATATATGTAAACAAAAAACTTACACATACATATAGTAAAGTTATATAAACAATCAAAATAATAGAGTTACATATACGAAACAACACAGAGGTACATATATGTACCAATAGAGTTAGGTATATGTTACATAAACATGGTTATGATAAAATTAAAAAATCTTCACGTTCTTTGTGTCCGTGTTTCTCATTAGGTTTAGGTATTCGTTTTGTTCATCGTACATACATATATATATGTCCCACATGCTTTGAATCATCAATTGTCTTCTTCAGTTCATCTTCTTTTTACCCGGATACTTCTTTTTATCAATTCATAGTTATCTTCATCTTGTAAATATAACTACAACGCCGAACGAAAAAAACCCTAACCACCATTGAATTAACATTATAAATGCAAGCAGAATCAAAATGGAAGAAATAGATTGATACATATCGATGAACACAATTAATTTCCCTCTAGATGATGAACTAGTGATTGATCATTCTTTCTTCACTCATCAAACGATCTTTACATTCCTATTTTTTATCTTTAGTTCAAAAAAACAAAATACCATGAGATTGGTCTGATTTTGATTATGGTCTTCAATGAAATTAATATCATTTTGATTGTCTCGTTGTTTTATTTTTTATAATGATTTTAGGGAGATTCTGTGTTAACGAAGGTGGATTATAAAGAAGATAATACAAAATAAGTTTTAAAGTTTAAAGAGATAAATATGGGATTTAGTCAACATTATATGTTTACCATAATTAGTTCATATACAAAATTACCAAAACAATCTTTATTATAAAAAAAATAATTAATTATGAGAAAATTATATGATTGGTTGAATGTGGTTTTCATGTTCTTTAAATCCTTACATTGTATAATACTTTTGTTAAATTTCTTTTTCGTAGCATCATTATAATCTACCTACACAATTATTTTTTTGACGAAAGTAAAGCAATCATATATTAATGGCTCCCAGAAAACTTATATTAAAGACACAAGATCCGATACAAAGACAAATTTTCATCGTATACTTCAAGATTCAATTTAACAAATTCTAGCTATAATGTTCAAACCATAATGAATATAATAAAACAATAAAAAGGCGACTAATTCATCAATAAATCCCATGATAGAATTTCATACTTTTATACTTTTTGCAAATAGAATTTAAACTTCAAATCTAAAAATCACTATCTTGTGAAAAATCAAATCGCTCCACCCCCTCTTCATGTTTTAAACCACTATCAAATTCACATATGTGAATCCTAGGATCGCGAACAGAAATTATCAATGTCGGTCGATTGACAAGTCAACGTTTGCGGAATCAACGTTGATTTGGTTTAATTGCTTTGCAATAACTTTAAATATCAATAAATGTTCAAAAACACATGCAGCAAAACACAATTAATGATTAATATGTATTTTATTAGAATATATTAATGATTACACGTATAATGAATGAATGATATCAAAGTGTGTTATGATGTGACGGCAGAATATATTAATGATTACACGTATAATGAATGAATGATATCAAAGTGTGTTATGATGTGACGGCTGCTAGGGTTTGATTGAGAGACTTTGAAGTGATGGTTATAATTCTGATGATGTTGTCGCTCAATCAATTGTCTGAAACAACCTCTTGTTAATCGAAACCTAGGATCCATATATATATAGACAATGATATTTCTGTTATAGGAAACACCGGATCTCTTGGGATTTGATTTGTGTCAGTAAGGAATCATCGGATTTCTTGGGATTCGCTTAACTGCCTTGTTGACTTGTTGACTTGTAACACTTGCATTATACAAGTGTTTGGACTCCGTAGGAATAGTGTCTTCCGTAGGAGTTTGTTCTTCCGCAGAAGTCTTGTTCTTCCGCAGAAGTCTTGTTCTTCCGCAGAAGTCTTGTTCTTCCGAAGCAATCTTGTTCTTCCGAAGCAATCTTGTTCTTCCGAAGCAATCTTGTTCTTCCGAAGCAATCTTGTTCTCCACTTCTTGTTGTTCATCCGCAGAGGATCTTCGAATGACAAGTTACTTGTAAGAAATATATCTACGGAAGAACAAAATGTTCATACGTAGATGTTTCTTACACTTGGTCAATTTCATAAGTTGACCGAGTATAATGTTTGTACCTGCATCCATACATAAATCAACACACACAAAAATGGGTTAACCTATATATTTAATGCATACACAATAATGAATTACAAGCATTCATTACAGATATTAATTCAAGTACTAAGCCTATACATAATGAACTACATCGACTGAAACTAGACCTAACAATATTCTTTTTCATACACACTCCAGTCACACGTTCCATCTTGAAGTATGATCAGTCCTGACTCCTTTGAGTTACTAGGTCCAGCTGATTCATGGGTGGCTGGTGGGGATGCATTGATCAGTTGAGATTGTAGGTGGCTGGTGGGGATGCATTGATCAGTTGAGATTGTCTGTGCAGAAGTCTTTGAGAATTTGGTTGTTGATGAGGTGAAATCTGATGTTGTTGATGCTGCTGATGTTGTCTCATCTCTGGATATGACTGTTGATTGCATTCTCTAGAAAAATATCCATAGAGATTGCATTTGAAGCATCTTACCTTTGACTTGTCAACACCAATCTTTGATGTTTTACTTGCTGATGCCAAGTTCTTATTTCTTCTAAGATATTGCTTTGCTCTATAAGCAATCATGGCCATTGCCATTGTAGGTCCATTTCTTCCACTACATCAAAAGGTAGTTCTTCTAAATCTTATTTGTAGATATTTGCAGACGTTAGAGAACTTCCCAGATATGCTTGGAAACTGGAACTAAAGGCTGCAAAAGCTGCTTTTTGTTCTTCAGAGTCCAATATCACAATAATTGGTTCTGACGGATTGGTTGAATGTGAAGACTTAGCTGTTGCTGCAGTTGTATCTTCACGATCAGCAGTTCTTCCTTTATTCCTTTGTTTCTTATCTTGAGATGATTTCTTTGAGGGTTTAGAAGCATAAATGCTAACTTCCTCCCCATCATCACTCCTAGCATAAGAGTTATCACTTTCATTATTTGAAATGAATGCACTTCCAACATTATTTGTTTCTTTGAAGTGATAGGGTGAGACATGAGTTCTCACACTCTTGTTTCTTGATTTTCGTCCATTTCAAGAGCTTTCACTTTTGCAACCAGAGTATCTAAACCAGTTGATTTCAGATCTATTGTGTTCTTGAACATGGACACAGTTTTTTTCCAACTTTCTAGCAAAGTGTGGAGCATTTTCTTGTTTAATTCCTCATTGGTATATTTCAACTCCAGAATGTTCATCTCAGTTACCAACTGCATGAATCTATGAAGTTGTTAAGGAATTGATTCACCCTCAATATGATAAAATGTTTCATATCGCGACCTGAGGGTGTCTCTCCTTATGCTTCTTATCTCATCACTCCCTTCACAGAGAGTGTGGAGTATCTTCCATAAGGAGTGTGTTGTTTTGTAGTTCTCACACCTGATCAATATCTCTTCAGGTAAAGCCATACTAAGCAAACTGTATGCTTTGATATCAACTTTAACCTTTCTGACATCATTAGGTGATAGATCTTTGGTACTGATTGGTTGATCAAGTGTGGGTGGAATATAAGGATCTTAGTGATGGATACCCATAAGTCAGAATCAGTATAGTTTACATGATTCCTAAACTTGATTTTCCATTACTTGAAGTCTGCTTTTGTTTCCAACTTTGGTGGTTGGTAAGATGATCCACTGAAGTTGCTCATGATGTAAATTGATGAGAAAGATTAACAAGGTCTGCTATTCAATTGATTTGAATATAGAGACAAGTTAATCAAAATCTACGAAATTAAGAACGGACAAATTAAAATCAATTAAACACAACTGACACTGATAGATCAATCGATCCAGATCAATGAACACCAGGCTCTGATACCACTTGTGAATCCTAGGATCGCGAACAGGAATTATCAATGTCGGTCGATTGACAAGTCAACGTTTGCAGAATCAATGTTGATTTGGTTTAATTGCTTTGCAATAACTTTAAATATCAATAAATGTTCAAAAACACAGGCAGCCAAACACAATTAATGATTAATATGTATTTTATTAGAACATGTTAATGATTACACGTATAATGAATGAATGATATCAAAGTGTGTTATGATGTGATGGCTGCTAGGGTTTGATTGAGAGACTGAATCCCAGTACTCTCAAACAAAACTGAACAAGTATCTCCAGTGTCTGATCATCAATAACAACAACAACCTCATCAAGAACTTGCAAATCAACTCATTGAGCTTAGTTCAAGCTCAGCAAGTGTAGACCCGGAAGAATTTGAAGATGATGAGACTGCTTCTCAACATCAGGAGGAGAAGAAGAAGCAAACCATGTTGATGTAATAGCATACGATAAAGCGGATCTAAGTGATGCTGATATCCCTGTCAGCAAGAGTTATCTGGTTGCTGAGTACAACAAGCTAGTGTTGAAATCAAATAAAAGAAAGCAAAGAATACAGGAGTTGAAGGGAGTGATCAGAGGAAAGGATGAAGAGTTGATGAAGCAAGAAGCTAGAATAAAAAGATTGAGAGAAGATGTCACTTGCAATAATGAAGTGATTGATGCTCTTCTTCAACAAAATTCTGAACTCAAAGAAGAAGTAAAGAAAGAGAGAGAAGAAAATGAGAAGCTAGCAGTGAAACGTGATCAAATCAATGATACTCTCTATGATCAATCAGCTCTGTTAAGAAGAAAAGAAGAAGAGATTAATGAACTGAAAATGAAGTTATGTGCTCTTGAATCAAATCAACAAAAGAAACCTGCTGAATCTTCTAAGGATCTCATTCAATACTCAAGGAAGAGAAAGTATTTGGGTTTTGCAAATAGAATTTAAACTTCAAATCTAGAAACCGCTATCTTGTGAAAAATCAATCGCTCCACCCCCTCTTCGTGTTTTAAACCACCGTCAAATTCACATAACTACATAACAAATAATATAACTAAAATAAGAGTAAATTTCATGTTTATTTCTTATGGTTTCAATAAATTTTACTAAGGGACTTTGTTTGCTTAAAATGAAAGAAAGTTCAATGGCAGTGATCCAAACATTTTGCACATTTCTTGTACCTAATGTGTATATGGATTGTAGTGGACCAAACTAAATAATATGTCACTGCAGTGGATCAAATAAGCAATTATAGTGGGTTAAAAATGAATATAAATACACTTACGTCAAATTAATGTGTATACGTATTGCAATGTGTTTTTTTGAGTTGGTGATATTATCCAACATGTCAAATTTGTTTTTTGAGTTGGGATATGATTACCTAATTTTAATCTACATATGTAATATTAACACCAAAGTATATAGATTTACTTCAAATGCCACCTAGTGTTCCTAAAGAGAATACATATAGTTGAACTTTGCAATCCCAAAAAACATGTTTTGGCTCCAGATGTGATCTTAGATTACCTAAGTGAAGCCCGGACTACAAATCTGTTATTCATGTTCAATGAGGAACCTACAAGACGAAAATAAACAACAGAGATTTTGTCCGAAAGCATGGCTAATTGAAATTTCAAGACACGATTACCTTACGAACAACCACCAGATGGAAGCATGTGACCAAAACAAAACAAACCTTCCTTCAAAAAGTGAAAAGTAGACCTAAAAGGAAAAACCAATTATATCAAATGACACATAGATCTATCATCTGGTGCATCGACAACTCATTCATGGTTACACCAAGTAAAAGTTAACTTCAAAACTTTTAATGTATAAACTACAAATTTAAGTGTCTTGTCAACATGATTTGAAAAACAATCAAGCTACAATCAGGGTAGTATCTAATTAGCTGATTGGCGGCATGAGAGGCAATGAATCTATGTAATTAGCCATACTCGATCTGTCCACTTCTAAATATATCAAAATGTAACTACAAAGATCATTTGATGAAAACCTTCATGAATCTTAAAACACTACGAAACATTATGAAGAACAAAATCTTCATTTAGCAATTTTACAAGAATGTAGGATCAACTATTATATATGATAAGAACAAAGCTGGTTAATCACTAATCCACGAGTTATCATGTTTACATTGAAAAACGAAGACGCTAATTTCCTAAAACCACAATATATAATAAAAAAATAAGAGGGTTTATAACAACTCATCAAAGGAGATCACCATCAGCATCGAGATCGAAATCAAACATTGAACTAACCTACCTGCAATCATATTGGAAATCAAACAAGATGACAATCAACTAACACTTCAAATTGAACAAAAACTCATCAGATCTATAAAAAGTTAAAAATCATCTGGTATCAATTAAGGTTTAAAAAAGTTAGATTAAGCAAATCAAACACAAAGCAAATCTAATAACCAATCATCCTGGTAAAATGAAAAAATCTCACAATCGTACAATATACAACAAGATCGAAATTCTGCCATGTTTATAAACAACAAAGTGTAGCTACAAATAAAGAAAATAATGCATAGAAACGTGTACTCACATACAATTTGAATCCTAATTGCTAAATATAGTTAATCTCAACCAAAAAGATGATGAAAAAATCATGAAATTTCTTGAGAGACACATGTA